>JAPFFP010000103.1:12987184-13005877 GCA_026153255.1 Solanum medicagineum
TGGTTTAAGGGAGATCAACAGGAAGCAGCTTCTAGAATTGATAGAATACTGATATCAAAAGAGTGGGATGATAGTTTCAAGAATTTGAAACAAATTCCACTGTAGAGAGTGAGATCTGACCACATTCCTATAGCACTAATTGGAGGCTGCTGGGAGAAGAAAAATAGTTATTTCAAGTTTGAAAACTGGTGGTTACAATCAGAAGGCTTTGTGGATAGAGTTAGAGAATGGTGGTCATCTTTCAATTACTCAGGAAGACCCGATTATGTGTTAGCATGTAAACTCAAAGCTCTTAAACTCAAACTCAAGGATTGGAGGCAAGAAGAAGGGGGAAATTTGGGTATACAAAGAAAGAGAACTCTAGAAAAGCTAGCAGCACTAGATTCTAGCAGGGAGTGCAGGACTTCTACTGAGGAGGAGACAGCAGCAAAAGCAACAATCCTTCTTGAACTAGAGGAGCTGGCCAAAAAAGAGGTGTCTTGGAGACAGAAATCAAGAGTGCTATGGCTGGAAGAGGGAGATAAAAACACCAAATTTTTCCACAAGATAGCAAATGCCCACAGGAGATATAATAATATAGATGAACTCAGCATACAAGGGGAGATCACACAAGACCCAAACACAATTGGAAGGGAGATAGCAGCTTACTATGAGAACTTATACAAAGGAACACAACAATGGAGGCCTTCATATCAAAGCAATCAATGCCCAAGACTAACTGAAGAGGAGAACATGACCTTGCAAGGCAAGTTTGAAGAGAAGGAAGTACTAAACTGTCTCAAACAGTGTGCTGCTGATAAGGCTCCAGGCCCAGATGGGTTTACAATGGGTTTCTTCATCAAGTGTTGGGATGTAGTGAAGAAAGACATCATGGCTACTTTCCAGATCTTGTATGACCAAGAAGGATTTGAGAAGAGTTTCAATGCCACCTTCATGGTCCTAATTCCAAAGAAGAAAGGAGGTAGGGAACTGAAAGATTACAGACCCATCAGTCTTATAGGTAGCATCTATAAGATAATCTCCGAGGTACTCACAGAAAGGTTGAAAGGAGTAATGGACAAACTGGTAGACTCACAGCACATGGCTTTTATCAAAGGCAGACAAATCATGGATGCAGTGCTGATTGCCAATGAAGTTGTAGATTCCAGAAACAAACAAGAGGAACCAGGTATTCTTTGTAAGTTGGATATAGAGAAAGCATGACCATGTGAACTGGAAATACTTGTTGAATGTCTTAGAGTTGATGGGATTTGGACAAAAATGGTTGAATTGGATAAAATTCTGCGTATCCACTGTCAGCTTCTCTGTTTTAGTCAATGGTTCCCCTACAGGTTTCTTCAAATCTCAAAGAGGGCTCAGGCGGGGGGACCCACTCTTCCCTTTTCTGTTCTTATTAGCTATGGAAGGGCTCAACAACATGATTAAGACAGATAGTTTGAGAGGGTGGGTAAAAGGGTTTGAGGTGGCTAGAGTGGGTGCAGGAAACCTGGAAGTGACACATCTCCGGTATGCAGATGACACTTTGATTTTTGTGGAGCTGAAGTTGATCAATTGAAATTCTTAAGGGTAATTCTAGGCTACATATAAATTGGAGGAAAAGCTTCATGTACCCAATCAATGAAGTCAATAATATGAATTGGCTAGCCTCAATTCTAGGGGGTGAAGTTGGTATTCTACCCTCCATTTATTTGGGTATGCCATCGGGAGCAAATTGCAATTCTGCTGAAATCTGGAATGGGGTGATAGAGAAGTGTGAGAAAAAGCTGGCCAGGTGGAAAACTCAGTATTTGTCGGGGGGAAGGGGGAAGGGGGAGGCTGACCCTCATTAATTCAGTCCTTGATGCTCTTCTAACTTATATGTTATCTCTGTTTCCTATTCTAGCAAAGGTCACTAAAAGATTGGACAACATAAGAAGGAAATTCTTATGGCAAGGAAATAAAGAGAATAGAGGGTTTCACCTGGAAAATGGAAGTCTGTCATAATTGGAAAGAAGAATGCGGGCCTGGGCATAAAGAATTTTAAGATGCATAGCAAAGCTCTCAGAATGAAGTGGTTGTGGAAATATGCAAATGGAAATCAGACACTATGGACAAAAGTGATAGGGACAAAATATGAAGAGGAAAATTGCTGGATGACAAAGGCAGTCACCACACCTTATGGAACCAGCCTGTGGATATCAATAAGAACCCTGTGGGAGGAAGTTAAACTCAAAATCACAAGGAAAGTGGGAAATGGGGTCAAGATCAAATTTTGGAAGGATGAATGGCATGAGAAAGGCAACTTGCAGATTCTCTTCCTTGATGTCTACAATCTAGCTCAATTTCAACAAAAGACCATTACTGAGCTATGGACATCTCAGGGATGGAACTTTAACTTCAGGAGACAACTAAATGATTGGGAAATAAGGAGGGTGGCAGATTTTCTCAACACTGTTGAGAATTTTACTAGATTACATACAAATGAGGATAGATTGTGGTGGAAAGGCAACAAAAGAGGAGATTTCAAGGTACAGTCAGCTTACAGGATGATGGATCAACCAAGACAGGAGCGAGGCAACTGGCCATGGAAACAAATATGGAGGTGTAAAATACCTCTAAAAGTTTCATATTTTATCTGGTTGCTTGCTAAGGAGGCTGCCCTGACTCAGGAGAATTTGATGAAAAGGGGAATAACCTTAGGCTCTAGATGTTTCCTATGTGGGGAAACTCTAGAAATAGTAAACCATCTATTCCTACACTGCAGATACACACAACAGATATGGAAGATCTTTTTGAACCTCAAAGGCATATCCTGGACTATGCCTAGGAGGGTAATTGAGGCCTTATACAGCTGGGAGGAGACAGGTGCTACTGCAAAAGATAGAAATAGATGGAGAATTATCCCTGCTTCAATTTGGTGGGCAATCTGGAAAGAGAGAAATTCCAGATGTTTTGAAGGCATAGAACTTAGTGTGCAGGATGTTAAACTAAACTGTATTTTGTTATGTTTTTGGTGTAACCAACTTTACTCTAATGATACTGTCTCTATAGTTGATGTTCTAGACTCAATTTAGACACAGAGCAGTGGATTTTGGAGCACTTTTGTATATAAGGTTTGAGTACAACCTATGTACTTTGTTGATATAATACAATCTTACCACTTTCAAAAAAAAGTGCAAATCATCCTAGTTCGAGAAATACACCACTAATGGTCCTCGAATCATGAAAAAATCTTATGAGAGAAGAATCAATGGAGAAATAGATTTGTACCCACATTGTTTATCAATTAAATTATGTTTGTTCATAGTTTATTTGTGATTGCAATTTATTTTATATCACTTTAAAATTTGTTGCAAACAAACCCATCTAAGACAGTTGTATTGGTTGAACTAGGTTCTTACATCTTAGTTGGTTGGTCATTTCAGATGTGTCATTTGAAACTCATGATATCAGAAAGCTCATGCATTCGATGTGCTGTTGCGACTTTCTGACATAAAAGTAGTTTTAGCCTTTTGGGAATTTATATGCATTGTCATTTTGTTAGCTTTTTTTACTTTTCTTCTTTGCTAAGTGTATAATACATTGTTGGATCATAATGTTAGCTCCAATCGAGCTTAAGTAGTTAAGTTTTGATGCAGGTTGTCAACGATGATGGAGCTGTATCCTTAGTTATTGAACTCCTTCTGTTGCTCCAGTTTAGATGATTTACACCCTGATATCTGAGACTGCTCAATGCTAATGGGAAGAAAGCTCTCATCAATTTGAATGAGCAATCAAACCATCAAATTACTAAGTAAATTAGCATGACATTGATTTATCCTAGATGATTGCTTACAAAAAATGGATTGTGAGTATTAGTTTGCATTACAGCTTCATTTAATACTCTCTCCTGGAAACTGGTTAGATTTTGATGCTTTTTAAGAGTAAAATGTTTTAAGGGATAATTCCTTCCACATGCTCGCTCCTGCCAATGGTGATCAATATTTTATGGGGGGCCAATATTGGGTTAACCAAGAACTAGGATGAGTTTGACTTTAGTACCATGTTAAAGAATTGGACGTTGAGACCACTCAACCTCAAAAGCTATCACATGAGGTGATAATTGGTCAAGACCATATAAAGCGACCAAGTGCTCATTCCACAATGAATGTGGGACAACTGGACATAGTTTGTGATACTCTATAAGGTGCTCGAGGGTAGGGGTAGTAAGACGAAAGAGTATACCTACCTGCGCGAAGGCGCAACTCTTTTTTATGGTAACATTTTGACTTTTGTAATATCTAAAATATTGAAATTTCAGGAACTAACTTCCAATTAGGCCAATATTATGAAGGTGCTCGAGGGTAGGGGTAGTAAGAGGAAAGAGTATACCTACCTGCCCGAAGGCGCAACTCTTTTTTATGGTAACATTTTGACTTCTGTAATATCTAAAATATTGAAATTTCAGGAACTAACTTCCAATTAGGACAATATTATGTGACCATGAGAAAACTGTTTTGAAGAAACTCAGCAAAATGGCCTTTCTTTCAAGGGAACTGCCTCTATCTTGTCTATCATGTGATGTTAGAATTCTGCAAATTACTGATGTTAAGATCATTCTTCAACCTTGATTTGCTCGTTAGTCAAGAAACTTCCTTGACTGCATTTTTCCTAAGCTTCTTCCATGTGCCATAAATGCATTATGTGCTGCCCTTGTGGATGCTGGAATTCCCTTGAAGCACCTTGCTGGTACTAATCTTCCATCTGCCATATTGCGATAAAGTACCATTATTTGATGTTTTACTTAATGTATCTATATGAGGAAATATTACATGATGGAGGCTTATTGTTTTCTGTAGTTGCAATATGTTGTTGTCTAGCAGAGAGTGGACATATTCTACTGGACCCTAGCAAGCTAGAAGAACAGGTTGTTTCCGTTTAGTCTTTGATGTGATCAGTAAGCTTTTCTAGCATTCTTAACTATCTCGTACTCATGCAACAATATGTTGTGTAATTCGCTTATGTGATGATACCAGAAAATGAAGGCATTTGTATATCTAGTTTTCCCAAACTCGATATTATCTGTGCTTCCTGAAGAATCGTCGAAAGTGAAAGGTGAACCCATGGAACATGGGCTTATAACATCTTTTACACACGGTGTTATGTCGGGTAAGATCTGAATCTATGTACTTACATTCATAATATTATTGATGACTATCACATAGAAGTTCTTTTTACTGTTGAGATTGTTGTATCACCAAAGTTGTACCAGTATGTAACTACTGTTTTTGTATTCCCCTAATGAGCCGTCTATGGTTCTGAGATAGCACTGTGCTTTAGTTATGTATGGTGGGAGCTTCATTACCTCGAGAGTTCATTGTTATTCTGACTGGTTATGAAATTCTGGTTTTGGGTTAGAGCTTGTGGTTCTTACAATAAATTCGTCGTTGCTGAGAGGTTAGTCAGCAGTTAATTGATCTCTCTTGTTGCTGGCAGATGACTATTTGTATGGCTTGGTTACGATTCATCTCTTGTAAAGAGATGCATTTTAGTTGGTCACTGTAATACATGTAGTGCATATGAAGCAATATATTCAGCATGATGAGTTACAGTTGCTTTTAATTTTGTGAATGAGTTAAGTAGTTGCAGAATTTGTAGTCTGTAGTTGTAGTTGACTTCTCAAAAAGTTGTATTGTAGTTTGATTGCAAAGTCAAACAACAACAACATACCCAGTGGAATCCCACAAGTGGGGTCTGGGGAGGGTAAAATGTACGCATACCTTACCACTACCTTATACAATTAGAGAGACTGTTTCCTGGGAACCCTCGTCTCAAAAACCCATAAGCAGAATAAACTAGATATGACAAAGGAAAGGGAACAAAAAGAGCGACTAATAATGAAAAGCACATGACAAGAAATAAATATGATAAAATTAACACATATACGACAGATAATGACAACACATGATATAAAACACGACTACTCCTGCTACCCTACTATACCCCAAAGCCAGACAACCACCTAACCCTGCCAACCAATTAGCCTACTAATCTAATTCGCGACCTCTGTTCCTTTCTAAGGTTATGTCCTCGGTGAGATCAAGTTTCGTCATATCTTGTCTGATCACCTCTCCCTAATACTTCTTCGGTCTACCTCTACCCCTCCATGTAGCTCCCAAAACCAACCTCCCGCACCTCCTAACAAGAGCATCGGTACTCCTTCTCTGCACATGTCCAAACCATCGCAGTTTCGCTTCCCTCATCTTATCAGCCATAGGGGCCACCTCTAGCTTCTCCCAAATGGTCTCGTTCCTAATCCTGTCACTCTTGGTGTGACCACACATCCATCTCAACATCCTCATCTCTGCGACATGCATCTTCTGAACATGTGCATTTTTAATTGGCGAACACTCCACTCCATACAACAAAGATGGTTTAACCACCATTCTATAAAACTTACCTTTAATTGCAAAGTCAAAATATATGGAATTAATTTTGTAAAGTTTGTTTCAAGCTCCTTTGATTGGGAGATGCATCTTATGGAACTGAAAAGCAACATAAGATCTGCTGCTAAATTTGATTTAGTAGATGTATGTTGCTTCCCCTTAACCCCCTCTTATATTTGTTGCCCTCCCTGCCATGTGACCCTCCACATTTACATTGCATGGCGTTTGGATAAGAGCCAAAAACAATTACTTTCTATGTGATATATGCATTTTGGAGCCTCCTCACTTTTTGATTCCAAAATGCTTTTGTTTGTGTTTCATTGAGTCGAGGGACTATCTGAAACCACCTCTCTACCTCTAGGGTAGGGGTAAGGTCTATGTGCACCTACCTTCCCCAGACCCCATTACGTGGGATTACACTGGGTGGTATGTTGCATCACTTTTTGATTTTTTTAATGAAAGTAGATTAAGAATGAGAAAGTGGGGCCTTTTAACCTTTGGCCTACAGTTGGTAGCAATTTTCTCTTTCAGCAATTGTACATCATTTTTGATGAACCGGCAGAAAAAGTAGTCGGTCACTTTAGTGGAATTCATTTTGGCTTTTGTTCTGCAAGAGTGATTTGGATCAACAGTTATGACTTTAGATATTTCCTGTATTCAGTTGATGACTACATTCACTGTTTGGAGCGAGGACGTGCTGCCACTGCAAAGTTGTCTGATTTTCTCAGGAGAAGCTTGCTATCACAAGTCCAAAGCGACTCATCCAAGTTGGGTTGAATCGACCCCTGAGTCAGCAAGAGTGAGAATCTCACGACTTTCCAAGTGCATCGATTCGTTCGTGTTGGATCTTTGCTGGCAAAAATTTGAAGGTGGAAGGTGTCCTGATTTTCGTAAATTTTGATATCATCTTGATGGCTTTGGCTATTAATCAAATAGCTGAGGTGTGTGGTTTTCCATGGAATGTCATTGTAGCATATTCCCCTTTCACTTTCCAGAAGACAAATCTGGGAAAATCTAGGTAGCAAACAGGCTGTCTTGATGACAATGACATCAGTAGAAAATGGATTACTGGTTAGACTTTGATGCTTTATAAGAGGAAAAAGAAATGTTTCTAAGGGATTATGCCAGAGACCACCCCCTCAAATTTGGCTTTGTAATATCAGTTCACCTTGTAGTTCACAATCCTTTATTTACATCCTTTATTTGAATCTTTGTAACCTTTCAAATACACTTTCGGGCAGTTCTTTTAAAAAATTAATGTGTCGAGATAGCTAACGCTTGGTCGTGTTTTGGAGCAGGGGTGCAAAAATAGGAACAAACCTAAATCAATTTGGGCTGCAATAAATTTTTATTTCCGTCAAGATATCTTTTGGAAAAATTAAGTTTATGCCTCTTTAAAGCAAATTATTTACATTCATATGCTCACTTATATTTATATCTTTTGCTATTAAAATTTGTGTCGATATCATGTTGATGTCAGCTCTATATAATATACCAGTAAGGTATCAATATACCGGTAGACCCTACATGATATGCCAATCAACAAAAAATATATTTTCTACTAATTTAGAATATAAAAATGCAAAAAGGTAAAAATGCCCTTAAATAAAGGAACAAAAATGCATTTGATTTATACTATGGTCCAAAAATGTCCTTACCATTGATACTTTGGTCTAAAAATCCTTATTGGTACGTAATGGGTCAGAAATGCCCTTCTTTAAATAAATATATATATTTTTTTTAAAAAAAATATTGTGTTCCTAATAAGAATATTATTGTTAAAGAATCATTTTCTTGTTTTGTTTTCTTTTTAAATCACATTAACTAATAAAATTGCAAGAAAATAATCTTTTTTCTTAATTCTATTGTATCAATTAAAATAGAACATCGTACCCTTGTAACAAAAATATATATCATAAATATAAGATCATAGTAAACCCAGTATTAATTTTTATTTAGATAACGGTAAAAATAGTAATTATAATAAAGCAAAAAAAATTAATTTTTTTCTCGAACTAAAGTAGGATTAATATTCTAATTAAAAAATTATTATTAGAAAAATAATGTGTTCAAAAATAAAATAAATAAAAATTTATTTGAAAAAGGGCATTGATTCGTTGAATAACAACAAGGACATTTTTGGACCAAAGTATAAATCAAGGGCATTTTTCGTCACCCTCCAGGAGGGTACCCTAGGAGTAACTGACACTCGAAGACTATTGTTAGTCCTCAAGTGAATCAGCTAGTCTCATCACGTTCGTTTAGTCAATAAATCAGCGGAAGACACCGAGGCACCAAATACATAATAGTGGGCCACTCTACCTCATACGTCTACATCAAGAATAAGGGCCATGGGCCACAAGACTAATCATCAACATCTATAACTCAAGATAAAATCAAGGAAACTCAATTTAGGAAAAGGAAATATCCCAACATCAAACCATCATCTCTATGTCTATGAAGCCTCTAAGTCTAGGAAGCTACCATGATAGGACATGGCTACCACAAGCTCAAAGAAATAAACCATCCTCCGAATGTGGGGGAGGACTTACCAAGTCTCTGAACCTCAACGAATCGCCTGGTGAAGTCCTCTGTCTACTGAATCTGCATCATGGAACGATGCAGCGTCAAAGAGCGTCAGTACGTGAAATGTACGGTATGTAAAACGGGCTAAAAGTAAACAATATAAGCAGAATAACATGGAATGACATCAACTCACAGGTACTCATCTCAACTCAGGATAAGGAGTAGACATTATCACACCAACATTGGAGTACTATCCAGATGAAACCTTTCTGGGAGTTTCTCTAACCGACAACCATCACCTATGATTCGGTGAAGCGATGTCGTTGCTACATCTGTCCAGTACCTTGCCGGGGGTAAAGGACGCGTCTATTGGTGGATTCATATTTCTATCAAGTCCTCTTTTGGGACTGAGGAAACATTCATTTTTCACAGTCGATCCTCTCCTCTGCTGGCCACGAAGTTAATGAGTGCGAGTGAGACTCACTCTTACTCATTTCGGTGCTCAATACTCCTCCCAGGACTTAACGTGCTCATAAGCTATCAAACATCAAGATACTCATCATTTAGTTTCTTTTGGACAAGGAACATCAATTCATCTCATCATCTATCAACTCAAGGAACTAGGAATATTTTTTTAAGATTAAATTCAACCTCTTTAAGACTCTAGGATATCGATCTCATCAACATTAATCATTAACACATTCAACTCAGGACCCGGACCACAACAAGCAAGCACACCCATATGATCAAGGTTCTAGACATCAACCCCTAAGTTCAGTTTTGTAATCTTTAACAAGGTAATCATGTACGGATTATATAAAGATTCAAATAAATTATTTAAACAAATAATTCAAGTTATGGTGACCATCAATTCAAGAAAATATATGATGTAAGAATAATTTTCAAATAGCCATTCAAGAATTATACAAACATAACCATCACCTTCAACTATCAACCTACTACATTTAATAGGGCACATGGGAGAACAATCTCAGGTTTTGGGTAGCCTTACATATCTGGATGAAGAATTCCTTAGGCTTCTTCAAGGAATTAAACCCGGATCTAGGAATCTTCAAGCTCTCTCTTCTTTTTTCTTCAAGAACCCTCATTAGAAGTTAAGAAAAATGAGTTTTGAAACCCTTAATCTGATACAAATGACCCTTAAACATGTATGTGGGACTTAGGATAGGTTGGGGAATGACCAAAAGGCCCTTTCCATTAAAAAAAATTCACTTCATAATAACAAGTTCGCATCGCGCTTCGGGCACGGACATGTGTTATTTCGCGAGTTTCGTTCTTTCCAGTTTCACATCGAAAATTAAAAAAAATAAAAATGTCAATCCACATTTTGTCCGCATCGTGCCTCGGGCGCGGGCTGGCAATGTTTTCCAATTAATTAGCAAAATTTATTTTTCAACTCGATTGCTCTAAAATTGGATCGAGGCCATTTTCTCACTCAATTTTCGTGCTGATCGCAAATTCGGTCTCGAATTTTTCACTGGAGCTCGGGAAGACGCATTATGCGCATGATTCTATTCTAGGGGTTGATTTGTTCACAGGGTGTTATATTATCTCCCCCTTTGGACCATTCGTGCTCGAATGATGAGTAAAGGTGGAATTACAGCATGAGTATACTCAAGACTCGTCTCAGTACTTACTCAAAAATCTTAAACTCTCAACTATCCATCAACCTCTATAACGTCTACTTAGACTCAAGAATAGAATAAGCATATCAACTCAAGAATGGAAATTTCAATTAAGTTAAGGATAGGGACTTTACCTCCGACATCATCATCATTTGACACGACTAGATGCGGGTATTTGGTTCTCATAGCTTCCTTAGCTTCCCACGTAGCTTCCTCAACAAGTTAGTTTCTCCATAGAACTTTGACAGAGACTATCTCTTTGTTCCTCAATTTAGAGCTTGACGATCAAGGATTTGGGTTGAAATTTCCTCATAGGACAGGCTATCCTTTATTCCAGTACTCTCAATAGGGATTGCCAAAGCATGATCTCCCAAATACTTCTTCAACATCGACACGTGGAATACCGGATGCATCTCGTCTAACTCAGAAGGCAATTCTAACTCATAGGCGATCTTCCCAATCCTTCTCACAATTTGATAGGGTCCGATATAGCATGGACTCACTTTCCCCTTCTTACCGAACCTCATGACACCCTTCATGGATGACACTTTCAAGTATACCCAATCATCTATCTTAAATTCCAAGTCCCTTATTCTCACATCAGTATAGGATTTTTGATGGATTTTTAGCGACTTTGTGCAATCTTCAACCTTTCTCTAATAACCTTCACCTTCTCCATGGACTAGTGGACAAGGTCAGGTCCAATCAACTCGGCTTCACCAACTTTAAACCACCTAATCAGTAATCTACACCTCCTCCCATACAAAGCTTCATGAGGGACCATTTGGATACTTGCATGATAACTATTTTTTTAGGCGAACTCGACCAATGGCAAGTGGTTATCCCTATTCTCTTAAAGTCGAGAGTGCAAGCCCTCAACATATCCTCCAATGCTTGAATGGTGCACTCTACCTATCCATCTGTCTAAGGGTGGAAAGTTGTACTCAGATTTACTTTGGTACCCAATTCCTTCTGAAAAGATCTCCAAGATTGGGAAGTGAATTGAGCTCCTCTGTCCGAGATGATAGACAAGGGAACTTCATGCAATCTCACAATCTCACAAATATATAACTTAGAAAACTCCTCTGTTATGCTAGTTGTCTTGACTGCCAAGAAATGAGCGGACTTGGTCATTTTATCCATGATCACCCATATCGAATCATGTTGCTTTTAGGATCTTGGCACACCGGTAATGAAGTCCATGTTGATCATCTCCCATTTTCACTTTGGAATTTCAAAATTCTGAACTAATCCACATGGCCTCTAATGTTCAACCTTGACCTATTGACAAATGGGGCACTTAGAGACAAATTCAGCAATGTCCTTCTTCATTCTATTCCACCAATAGACTTCTCTTAGGTCGTAGTACATCTTGGTGGAGCCAGGATAAATAGAATATTGGGAGCTGTGAACTTCTGCCATGATTCTCTCAGGGACACCATCAACATTGGGCACACACAATCTACCCTGGTATCTCAACATCCCATCTCCCCTTTTGGAGAAAACCATCACCTTTTGCTTGTGAACAACTTCTTTCAGTTGAAACAAGACAGGGTCTTGGTCTTGTTTTTCCTTCACTTCTGACACTAAAGATGACGCAGACCTATTCTGAACGTTGACCCCGCCTTCATTATTTTCCTAAATTTGTACTCCTAATCGATCCAATCAGTACACTTCTTTAGCCAACTCTTTCTTCCCTTCTTCCACGTGGGCAGTGTTACCCATAGACAACCTTCTTAGAGCATTAGTAAAAATGTTACCCTTACTTGGGTGGTAGAGAATGCTCATGTCATAATCCTTGAGCAACTCCAGCCATCTCCTTTGCCGCATGTTGATTTCTTTCTGACTGAAGATGTATTGCAAGTTCTTGTGGTCAGTGAACACGTCCACATGCACTCCATATAAGCAGTGGCGCCAGATCTTAAGTGCGAACACCACTGCTGCCAACTCGAGATCATGAGTGGGATAGTTCTTCTGATGAATATTAAGTTGTCTGGAAGCATAGGCTATCACCTTCCCTCTCTGCATCAGCACACATCCCAGTCCAACTCTGGATGTATCACAATATATCACAAAGTCTTTCGTCTCATCGGACAAAGTCAAAACTGGCACTGTAGTCAATCTAGTCTTCAACTCTTGAAAACTCCTCTCACATTCGTCGGACTACTGAAACTTGACCTTTTTTGAGGTAGCTTGGTCAATGGCGCAAACAAGGAAGAAAATCCCTCAACAAATCTACGGTAGTAGCTTGCCAACCCTAAGAAACTCCGTATATTAGTGGCAGAGGTCGGTCTGGACCAGTTCTTAACCACCTCAATCTTCTGGGCATCCACTCAAATACTAGTGCCCGAGACAACATGACCTAGGAAGGCCACTGACTTGAGCCAAAACTCACACTTCAAAAACTTTGTGTACAACTCATGGTCTTTAAGAGTCTGCAACACCACTATGAGGTGGTTGGCATGCTCCTCCTCATCCTTAGAGTATAATAGAATGTCATCAATAAATACAATCACAAACATGTCAAGATACAATCTAAATACCCTATTCATCAAATCCATAAAAGCTGCTGGTGCATTAGTCAACCCAAGGACATGACCAAGAACTCAAAATGGTCATACCTTATCCTAAAGACTGTCTTTGGAATATCACATTCCCTCACATTCAACTAATGGTAATCTCATCTGAGGTCTATCTTGGATAAACAAGACGCACCCTGAAGTTTGTCAAACAAATCATCTTTCCTGGGGAGAGGATACTTATTCTTTATTGTGACCTTATTCAGTTGCCTATAGTCTATGCACATTCCGAGAGCCCATCTTTCTTACGCATGAATAGAACAGTAGCACCCCAAGGAGAAACACTAGGCCTTATGAAACCTTTCTCTAACAAGTCTTTCAGTTGCTCGTTCAATTCTTTCAATTCAATGGGGGTCGTTCTATAAGGTGGAATTGAGATTGGCTGGGTATAGGGGAAACCATCAATCCCAAAGTCAATCTCCCTATCAGGAGGGACTCTAGGCAAATCCTCGAGAAACACTTCATAGAACTCATTTACAATCGATATCTACTCTAGAGTGGGAGACTCAACATCATCAGACTTAACCCGCACGTGGTGGTAGATACACCCTTTAGAGATTAGCTTTCTGGCTCTAAGATAGGAGATAAACTTGCCCTTAGGTGTAACAGAACTCCCTTTCCACTCTAAGATAGGTTCATTAGGGAATTGAAGCTTAACAATCCGGGTCCTAAATCAATGGAGGCATAATAGGCATGAAGCTAATCCATGCCAAGAATCACATCAAAATCCACCATCTCCAATGCTACTAAGTCAGCCAAGGTACCCCTATGATAAATAGATACTACAAAATCCCTGTAAACCTTCTCAACTAAGATAGACTCACCAGTAGGAGTGGAAACAGAAAAGGGTTCAAGCAAACACTCTGGAAGGATCCCAAACTTACCAGCCACATAGGGAGTTACAAAAGACAGTGTGACACCCGGGTCAAGCAATGCATAACAATCAAAAGTAAAGACTCGAAGCATACCCATAATAACATTTGGTGCTGCCTTCTGATCCTGACGATTTTCCATGGCATAAAGACTGTTTTTCTCGCCTCCTGTACCCACAGTAGCACCCTTCTGATGACTGCTAGCTGGGGGTGCTGTGGAGGATTGCGCTCTATTACTTCCTTCACCTCATCTCCTCTTCGGGCACTCATACTAGAAGTGACCAGTCTACCCACATGAGTAACAAACATGTTTGCCTACGCAACACTCACCCAGATAGAGTTTACCATACTTGTCACAAGGTGGTTTCCCCTTCGTACCTTGGGTCACACTAGCATGAGATTAAGAACCCTGGACCCTGAAATTCTAGTAACCATAAGACTTCTGATCATACCTATTTTGTTGGACAGGCACGCTCGCTGCAGAGTGTTGATAATTAGAAGTCCTCTTTTGAAAGTAGGATTTATCATCCTTATTCTGTCTTTGCTGGCTAGGCTCATGCCCTGCTGATTTTGCTTTCCTGCTCAACTACTCTTCTCTCTCTCTTTTTATCTTTCTCAGTTTGCTGGGCATATACCATAATCCTGGAAATGTCTATACCTGGGATCAACAGTGCCGCTTTGCATTCCTTCTTCGCATGCCTACCCAACCTAGACATAAACTTCCTCATCCTTGCCCTTATGTCTTGGACCATCTTGAGAGCATATCTGGACAGCTTAATAAACTTGAGACTGTACTCCTTAACAGTTATCCCCTCTTGTTTTAAGTTCACAAACTCATCAACCTTTTCCTCCCTCAACTCTTAGGGAAAGAAGTGGTCAGGGAAAGAAGTGGTCAACTCATCCCACTTCGCAGGCTCAGCATCTTCACCTCTACTGTCCTACCATTGATTGTACCAAACATTTGCAACATCCTTCACTTGGTAGGAGGCAAGCTCAACTCCTTTAATCTCATTAGGATGCATGGCCTGCAAGACCTTACACATCTCATCAATGAAGTTCTACCGGCCCTCCTCCACTTTTGACGCCGTATAGATCGGTGGGTTCATCCGTAAAAAGTTTCTGAGCTTAGTTGCAGCCGTGGACTCTTGTGAGCTACAAATGGGAGTCGAAGGATCTTTACTATTACTTTGGGGGCCCACTAATTGAGTAAGCATGGTAATGGCTCCCTTAAAATCTGCCTCTGAGGTAGGGGATGGCTGTGGTTGTGCAGGGGGTGCCTGTGGGACCTCAGCAGTCCTGGCAGGTGGACCCCGTTTACTTGTCCCCGTCTGAGTAGGGACCTCTGGTTGGAAATTCTCAACAGTTGGGGGTGAGGCATTTCTCTGAGCAGCAGTTCGTTTTGGAGGCATATTCCGCAAACGTAGAATGCACGAATTAGAACAAAGTTTTCATAGAGTTAAACTTTATAGCACGAACTTAGATCATAGAAGAAGGGTAACACTTCCTAATGTCCTATTGCCTCTTTTTTATGAAGCGTGGTGAACAACATACTCATAAGTAAGACTCTTTGACACGGCTTCATAGAATTCCTAGGATGGTTGTGGTTGTGCAGGGGGTGCCTGTGGGACCTCAGCAGTCCTAGCAGGTGGACCCCGTTTACTTGTCCCCGTCTGAGTAGGGACCTCTGGTTGGAAATTTTCAACAGTTGGGGCTAAGGCATCTCTCTGAGCAGCAGTTCGTTTTGGAGACATATTCCGCAAACGTAGAATGCACGAATTAGAACAAAGTTTTCATAGAGTTAAATTCTATAGCACAAACTCAGATCATAGAACAAGGGTAACACTTCCTAATGTCCTATTTCCTCTTGTTTATGAAGCGTAGTGCACAACATACTCATAAGTAAGACTCTATTAGACGCGGCTTCATAGAATCCCTAGGACACTTGAACTATGTGCTCTGATACCAAGTTTGTCACGCCCTGAGAGGGTACCCTAGGCGTAACTGACACTCGGAGACTATTGCTAGTCCCCAAGTGAACTACCTAGTCACATCATGTTCGTTCAGTCAATAAATCAGAAGAACACACCGGAAGCACCAAATACATAATAGTGGGCCACTCTACCTTATTACATCTACAACAAGAATAAGGGCCAAGCGCCACAAGATTAACCATCAACATCCATAACTTAAGATAAAATCAAGGAAACTCAGTTTAGGAAAGGGAAAGATCCCAACATCAAATCATCATCTCTATGTCTATGAAGCCTCTATGTCTATCGTAGAGGAAGGTACCACTACAGGCCATGGCTACCACAAGCTCAAAGAAATAAACTCAAAACATATGAAGAGGGGTAAAAGTCATCCTCCGAATGCAGGGGAGGACTCACCAAGTCTCTGAAGCTATAAGTCTCTGAACCTCAACGAATCACCTGCTGAAGTCCTCTGTCTACTGAATCTGCATCATGAAACGATGTGGTGCCAAAGGGCGTCAATACATGAAACATCAGTATGTAAAACGGGTCAAAAGTAAACAATATAGGCAGAATAACATGGAATGACATCAACTCATCCGGTGCTCATCTCAACTCAGGATAAGAAGTAGACATTATCACATCAACATCAGAGTACTATCAAGATAAAACCTTTCTGGGAGTTTCTCTAATCGACAACCATCACCTATGAGCCGATGATATTAAAACGAAGCGATGTCGTTGCCACATTCATCCAGTACCTTGCCTGGGTAAAGACGTGTCTATCGGTGGATCCATAATTCTATCAAGTCCTCTTTTAGGATTGAGGAAGCATCTATTTTCATGGTCTAATCCTCTCCTACGCTGGCCACGTAGTTAATGAGTGCGAGTGAGACTCACTCTTACTTATTTCGGTGCTCAATGCTCCTTCCAGAACTCAACATGGTCATAAGCTGTCAAACATCAAGATTTCTCATCACCTAGTCTCTTTTGGACAAGGAACATCAACTCATCTCATCATTTATCAACTCAAGGAATTAGGAACATTCTCTTTAGATTAAATTCAAACTTTTTAAGACTCTAAGGATATCGATCTCATCAACACATTTAACTCAGGACCCGAACCACAATATGCAACCACACCCATATGATCGAGGCTCTAGACATCAACCCTAAGTTCATTCTTGTAATCTTTAACAAGATAATCATGTAGGGTTTATATAATAATTCAAATAAATCATTTAAATAAATAATTCAACTTATGGTGATCATTAGTTCAAGAGAATATATGATGTAAGAATAATTTTCGAATAACCATTCAAGACAGAACCCATCACTTTCAACTATCAATCTACTACATTCAGGGGCATATGGGAGAACAATCCCATGTTTTGGGTAGCCCTACATGCCTGGATGAAGAATTCCTTAGGCTTCTTCAAGGAATTGGACCTGAATCTAGGAATCTTCAAGCTCTCTCTTCTTTCTCCTTCAAGAACCCTCATTTAGAAGTTAAGAAAAATGGGTTTTGAGACTCTTAATATGATATAAATGACTGTTAAACACGTATGTACGACTTAGGATAGGTTGGGGAATGACCAATAGACCCTTTTCGTAAAAAGAAATAAAATTTCACTTCGTAACAACATGTCCGCGTCGCGCCTTGAGCGTGGATATATGTTATTTCTCTAGTTTCGTTCTTTCCAGTTTCACGTCGAAAATTAAAAAAAAAAGTATCAGTCCGCATTCCCTGCCCGTCGCTCCTCGGGCGCAGACTGACACTGTTTTCCAATTAATTAGCAAAATTTGTTTTTCGACTCGATTGCTCTAAAATCTGGTCAAGGTCATTTTCCCACTCAATTTTTGTGCTGATCGCAAATCCGATCTCAGATTTCCACTGGAGCTTGGGAAGACGCGTTATGCGCACGATTCCATTCTAGGGGTAATTCAATAATTTAACGGGGTGTTACATTTTTGTTCCTTTCATGTAGTTTAAAGACATTTTTGTCCCTTTTCCCATAATAAATAAGTTTGTGACTTTACTAGTTTTTTTATTAATTATTTTATTTATTAAAAAAGAACTCAAAATTATATGATACCGATATGATATAATATATCGATGAAGTCATATAGAGAATCATGTTCAATCCTATATCATATTGATATCGATATGGTATCAATATACCGACAGAGTATCACAAAAATATATTTTCTATTAATTTAGAATTTAATAAATAAGTTTGCGACTTTAATAATTTTCTCTTAATTGTTTTATTTCTTAAAATAAAAGAGCTTAAAACTATATAATATCAATAGGGTATCGATATACCGATAAAATATCAAGAAAATCAACCTGCAGTCCTATATGATACCGATATGGTATCAATATACCGACAGAGCATCACAACAAATATATTTTCTACTAATTTAGAATTTAATAATTTCTTTAAATTATTCCTTGGTTATTTCTTTTTAAAAAGGCATAATATAGAGTAGCAATATACTGTCAGAGTATAATAGAGGATTGAGCTCATTTTACATGATACCGGTATAGTACATATATACCATATGAGTATCATAGATGACTATTTCATAATATTCATACTGACATCATGGATAAAATAAAAAGGGAAAGTGGGTGAGTTAAGTTCAAAAATTCCCCCCTTCCCCCCCCCCCCAGAAGGGATAGTCTTGATATT
>JAPFFP010000103.1:13005977-13021190 GCA_026153255.1 Solanum medicagineum
AAGGAAGCTTATATTTGATGATTAGATGGAACTAAAAAAGTTGTATCTTTCCTTCCCCCCTCCCCCCCCCCCCTTCATTTCTCATTTTTTTGTTACGTTTTTTTTCCTTCTTTTTTTCCTTTCATTTTCTTTAATTATGAAACTATAAACAATATTTATTTTATATATTTTGTTGTATTTTAAATAAAATAATTTTTAAATTCAAATGTCAAGATTCAAGATAATTCTTTTTTCATATTTGCTATTTTAAATATATATGATTTGAAATTTCACAAGATACTCTATAACTCTTATTCTAGAGATACTATTTAGCATAAAAACTTTTAAAGAATAAGTTACGTTCCATCTACAAGAGTTGACATAGTTTTTTTGTATTTTGATTTATGAGATACTCTATAACTCTTATCTTAGAGACAAGACTTAGACCAAGAACTTTACAGATTCCACCCTATGGGCAAGACTTGACACTGTTACATGGTTTATAACTCCTGCCTCTTGGCCCAAGCACTTCCAAACAACAAGTTAAGACTCAAGGGCAAGGTTTGACACTATCACATTATGTCTTGATTTATTAGATGTTCTATAACTCTTGTCTTAAAGGCAATACTTAGCCCAAGAACTTCAAAACCTAAGCCCATGGACAAGACTTGATAACTACATTGTATCTTGATTTATCATATATATAACTTTTGCCTCTAAGTCCAAGGACTTCAAACAACACGTTAAGGAACATGAGCAAGATTTGACATGTCACATTATGTTTTGATTTATGGGATACTCTATAACTATTGCCCTAGAGGTAAGACTTGTTAGTCCAAGAACTTCTAAACCGCAAGTCAAGCCTCATGGGCAAGATTTGGCATTACCACATCATATATTGATTTATGAGATGCTTTGTAATTCTTGCCTTAAAGACAAGACATAGACCAAGAATTTTACAAGTTACCCCATATGAGCAATGAATTGTATCTTGATTTATCATACGTTCTATAAATCTTGCCTTGTAACGAAGGACTTCAAAACAACAAACTAAGTCTCATAGCTACGAGTTGATGATATCACATAGTATTTTAATTTATGAGATACTCTATGACTATTGCCCTAGAGGTAAGACTTGTTAGTGCAGGTACTTCCAAACAACAAGTTAAGCCCATAGGAAAGACTTAACACTACTATACTATGTCTTGATTTATAGATGTTCTATAACTTTTGCCTTAAGGCAAGACATAAATCAAGAACTTCAAAAGTTACACCTCATGGCAAGACTTGACACTACTACATCGAGTATTCATTTATCATATATATAACCAGTGGAGGATCCAGGATTTTAGTTCAGGGATTTCGAAATATAAATAAATATATACAAAAAAATTGTAAGATGAAAAGCAAAGTGAAGTGTATCTAAACTTCACCCGCCTTATCATACTTTCTTACCATTTCTTTTCATTTTTATTGTACACTCAAAATATTAGTAAAAAATATTATTTCTCCTTTTTTTTCTTTACTTTCACTTAATTTACAACGTCCTACTTTATTTTAAAACATGCAAGGATTGAATTATTAATATTAAGTGATATATATCTAGTATGTAATAAAAAATAGAAATAAAAGTTATTAAACAATAGCAATATTAATGAGTGATAAAATATAATTGAAAACAATGATCTTTATAACTCGATAAAATAAATTGTAAAAGTTGACAAAATACAAGAATCTTTATATGTAAAACCAAACAACTATAAAAATATTTTGGACAAGCATGACATAGAATGTATAAAAGGCGTGCATTGTGTTTTTTAAAATTTTGATTGAAAGTGTATTAATGTTTTAAACAATAGAAAATTAGAACAATTTAGTTAAGACTTTAAACTAATACTGAGAGGATTGAAAAAGAGAAAATCATATTTCTTTTTTAAAAAAATTTCACTTATGCCAAAAATCATAACATGCAAAAAATCATAACACTTTAAGACCCATTATTTATTTTTGGGCAAAAAATCATAACACTTTAAGACCCATTATTTATTTTTGGGCAAAATATAAAAAAAGTTCCGTATTAAATGTCGATAAATATAAATATGTGTATGTATGCACACACATATATATAAATTAGTTAAATTAAATAAAGAATACTATAATTAGTTATGTTTATTGCAAGCCCAAATACTCATTGAGCCCATTAGAAAGGACTGAAAAACGGCAAAATCAATTGGTTGCTACAAAAAAAAATTGAACAACAATATAACTCTTACCTCTTAACTCAAGGATTTGAAATAACAAGTTAATCTCCATGGACAAAATTTGATAATATAATCAATTTAGTTCAAATTATTAAAAATATTTTTAGCTTAAAATCAAATTAATTTTTTTTAGAAACAAACTAAAAAAGAAATAGTTCTTTTATATTTGATTTGTTTTTAGTTTTGCAGTTAAGAGGACGGTTACTTTTAAGTATTTCGTGCAGTTGCCAAATGGGACTAATTATAAAGATGGAAAAACAGGTGAAGGTCTTCCATGACAGCCAATATGAGGGAATTATTTTCTACTTACAGCTTTTGAATTTTATTTCAATCACGAAGAATTGTATTTGTTCCAAATAAAATTGAGAAGCGGTTCTTTTTAGTTTTTTAGGCAAAATAAAATTTAACTAACTTGAGTGACTTTTGAGAAAATTAGTTTAAGTTGAGTAACTTTATTGAAATAAAATAAACATAAGTGATTTTAATGAATACTTTATTATAATTGATTAATCATATAAGTTATCACTTGATTTTTTTGTTTACCTATATGATGCAATTGCACCTTTAGTGATTAATTAACAGCATATTTTTATGGAATCGCAAGTCCCCTTTTACTAAATTTCTTCTTCCGATTGTTTTAATTTTCAACCGTCCGTCCTAATTGCTGAGAAAGAAATGTGTTTTCAATTCATAGATAAAAAGCTGAAGAAATTTTTTGGTCATATCTAATAATTATCGATAAACATTGCTAAAACGTGCACTCTAGTATTTCAACTACCATAAAATAATGGGTGACATACACAAATTCCACTAAGCTAATTTAGTTATTTAAATTTAAGTTAGTTTGCAGAGGTCGCGAATTAGAGTAGTAGCCTAATTGATTGGTAGGGTTAGGTGATTATCTAGTTATGGGTATAATAGGGTAGAGGAGTAGCAGTGTTGTATAACATGTGTTGTCATTATTTGTTGTTTATGTGTTAATTGTATCATATTTATGTATTGTTAGATGCTTTTGGTTATTAGTCATTTTTTGTTGTTCCCTTTCTTTTACTTTTTGTCATATTTAGTTTATTCTGCTTATGGGTTTTTAAGACGAGGGTTCCTAGGAAACAACCTCTCTACTTCTATGAGGTAGTGGTAAAGTCTGCGTACATTCTACCCTCCCCAGACCCCACTCGTGGGATTCTATTGGGTATGCTGTTGTTGTAAATTTAAGTTAGTTTGTAATCTTATGTTCCTTACTATATTTTGAATATCTAATATATATATATATACACACACCTCTTTTTGTGTATATTAATTTAATGTACATACTTTGCACGTATATGTCGTGTTAATCTAAAAATTATACATGAATAGTACTTATCATTAAAATAAAAACATTGATATAAATAAAATTAAATAAATACTATTATTTGATGCGATAATTTAATCTATTTTGTATAGGTAAATATGAGAAAATCAATTCAATTGCTTAAAATATAGATAATTTAATAATTTGTGAATAAATAAAGTAATAATTTGGAGTTGAATAGCTAGTAGTTAAATAATTAGTTGATTAAAATTTAATTTTAAAAAAAGACTCATAAATGAAAAGGAGTAGTTTAATGTTTCCAACGTAATTTTAATTACTCTTTTTTCTTAAAAAAATTGTTATATTACATACTTTTATGAACAAAATATTTGATAATTTAAATTTTAATTAACTTCAAAGTCTCAAATATTAAAAAAGACAATAGTAATATTTTTCCTTTCCTTTGCAGTATAAACAATTATTTATATGGAACAATCTTGAATCAAGAGTAAATTCTAAATATAAACAAATCTTAATTCTAATTGAAAAGTGAATCTTACAATTAAATAAATAAAAGAGTAAATACTTAATAAATTTTTTTTAAAAAAAAAATAAATTGACGATTTTGTCTAAAGAGAAGTCTTTTAATATAGGACAAAAAGTTCAAACAATATTTCTAAGAGTCTTCACACTTTTTTCGAGATATTCACATCAATTAAGTGTGTCTAATTAAGTATACAATTGAAGATTATTTATTAAGAAGTGTTATCTGATTAAGAATATAACTTTAAGTCATTAATTGAGGAGACAATTATGCTTGCAAGATTGAGGAGACAATTATGCTTGTAATGACTTTAAATAATATAACATATCACAGCTCCTAAAAAAATTTAAAATTACATAAATACGCAATATATTTTACCCTAATTTCTAATAATCTCTATCATCTTAAAATATTACAAAAAATCCTTTATTTCTACTTTGTCTCTCTCCAACTTGTAGATACTTACACTATTATTTCTCTTTCCTTAATTTATTCTAAATTATCTCCTGATTTAAGCATTCTAATCAACATAATCTTCCTATTTTCTAGTTGTCTAATCAATCTTTTCATTTTTAATTTCAATTTCAAATTTTTATAATTATTTTCAGACTAAACAAAAAATGGAAGAAATTTTCAAACATTTTCTTTACAAATCAAGAAACAAATACAAAATTAAGATACGTGTGTGAAACTATCTATATAAAAATTATTTCTTTAGAATATCTAATTATTCCTCCTTCCTGAGAATCAATTCTTGTGAACTATTTTTCAAATTGAAAAGTCTCCAATTCCTTAAAAAAAACGTAGTTTTTAAGTATTGTAATCAATATCTACACAATCTTCATGATTAATCTTTTCCTAATTTTTAGTTATCTAATCAGTCTTTTCATGACTTTTAGATAGTAAGTCGTAAATGACAATGCGTGATAAGTACATAGACTTAAAACTATCAGCTTATTTGGATTTGGTCATACTTAATTAGATATGATGATGCAGGTGAAAATGTAGAAATAGGTATCTTATTGTTTAACGAACATGATACTAATAATGTTGTATTACATCAAGTATCAAAATTACCTAGGAGTTTGAATATTAAATAGACGCATACATGTAGATATGTAATGTTGATCTTTGAATATATACAATTTGTTTCTTCATCTTAAAGCCATAGGTTCAGTGTTATTGAATAATCCAAAAACTGGGACGAATTCTTTAAAAAAAATCCTAAATTAAATTCACAGAGTTACTGATTTAAACAAAGATTGAAATAAGTATCAAACAATTGATAATATACTATTTGATACTTGGTATATTTATAATGATCAGATATCAAAACAAAAATTTGATTTAGCGGTCACGTATTTGGTTTGAAGCAAGTATCAAGAATTTACATTGAAAAGTGGTTCAAGTATCATGTGTGTAAAATTTTACTTAACATCTGCATAACATGCACATATTATTATAAAGTAGAAAATAAATACAATCATGATTTTCACTAAACCAATTTAGAATATTAGAAAATAAATACACAATGAATTCAATAAAATTTAACATCGGCTATACACATTAAAGATCATTTTAATTTTTAAAAAAATTTATCAGGAAAAAGAGTTTGGATGAACCCGATTCTAATGTCTCATGCTCCACACCTACTCTGATTAAATTGAAATAATATGGCAACACTAGTATTTCTTGCTTTCTAGTAACTTTTATGGAAAAGAAAAAAAAGGAATTTCTAGTTAATTATAATGAAATTCTGTTTACCCGGATTAAATTTATGTACATGTTTTACGTTAGTTTATTAACCTTTGTACATGATTGGATTATTTATTGCTAAACCAATCATTAATACTAGGAAAAATTAAATAAGACAAATTTCTCACTGTCATGCACTCAAAATATGCGTTTAGGGGTCGTTTGGTGTAAAAGATAGGGAGAAAATAATTTTGAGATAAAAATTTAGTGGGTCTTAAATGACTGTTTGGTTGGCAAATACGAGATAACTTGTCCCAAGACTAATAAATAGTACCGCGATAAGTTATTTCTTCTAATGGATGATATACTAATCCCGGGATAAAAAGAGTCGATAACAATAATATCCTTGTACACTCTTTTTATACTTCACTTTGTATATTTACATTAATTTCAATACAATACATAATAATATTCTTAAAATTTATCCAACAAACCAAACACTCAATAAAGTATAACCTCAACATAACTTATCTCATCATTACTAACCTCAATATTATTATATATTGTATTAAAAACAATGTAAATATACAAAGTGAGGTATAAAAAGGGTGTAAAGGATATTATTGTCATTGACCATTTTTATCCCGGATAACTTATCCCGAGATTAATATACCACCCATTAGAAAGGACAACTTATTCCGGTATTATTTATTAGTCCTGGGATAAGTTATTCCGCCTTTGTCAACCAAACACTCATTTAAGGCCAATAGTACCAAGATAAGTTATTCCCGCCTTTGTCAACCAAACACTCATTTAAGACCCACTAAATTTTTATCCCGAAATTATGTCTCTTTATCCTTCACTCCAAACGACCAGTTAAAGTTTAAACTAGAATTTTTTTGTATAAAACCTATCTGGACAAGTGGAAGAGCCCCTGATTTTTCATAGGAGAGAACTCTGCAGAAGACTAACTTTTTTTTTTGTTTTGGTAGAAGATAACCAATTTTTATTTATCAATATATCATAAATTATGATGAATAATTAAAGGACTTAGAGATAAATTACTTTAAAATCGAAATAGATTTTTGAAATACGTGTAAAAATTAATATGTATCATAAAATCTAAATCTCTTATATAAAAATCTACATGTATATTTATGTGTACAATAATAATTCTTAACTTGATATAAATATAACCAATTTGGTTCAAATTATTAATTTTGAAATGGTTCTTTTATATTTGATTTATTTTTATTTTTTCAGTTGAGAGTAGGTTACTTCAGTATTACGTACAGTTGCCAAATGGGACTAATTATAAAGATGGAAATGGGTCAAGGTCTTCCATGGCAACCAATATGAGGGAATTATTTTCTACGTACAGCTTTTGAATTTTATTTTCACGAAGAATTGTATTTGTTCCAAAATTATGAAATTCAAACAATGACGTTTTATTTTGTTTGATTCTAGGTAAGAATAACACAAATGAAGTTAAACTTGAGAGGCAGTTCTATTTTAGTTTTTTTACACCATAATGATTTGGTGGAAAATTTAATCTAACTTGAGTTATTTTTTAGAAAATTAATTTACATGAATTAACTTTATTGAAATAAAATAAACATAAGTGATTTTAATGAATAACTGAATAATCATATACTCCCTTCGTCCAAATTTATATGACATCTTTTGACCTGACACGATGTTTAAGAAAAAAAGGAAGACTATTAAAACTTATGATCTAAATTCATTCTTAGATATTTGTGTGGTTGAAAATTATTTCATTAAGGATAAAAAAAGAATTTTAAAGGTAAATAATTTTCAATTAGAGTAAGGTGATATTTTTTTTAACAAATCAAAAACAAAAAGATAACACAGATAGGATAAGTTATTCACTTCAACTTTTTGTTTACCTATATGATGCGATTGCACCTTCAGTGATTAATTAACAGCATATATTTATGGGTCCTAATTGGTGTGAAAATATTCAGAGCTTTGACCGTTGAAAAGACAACTGACAGTTGGTTCAGGCTAGTGATGATCAACATCTAATAAACATTGTTAAAACGTATACGCTATTATTTCAACTACCATAAAATAACGCCTTGCTATATTTTGAATCACATACGTATTTGTCTTTTTTGTATATATGTATTTAAGATATACATATTAATTTGAGTGTCTAATTAAGAATATAATTGAAAGTCATTTATTAAGAAGTCTATTTAATTAAGGAATTGAACATCATTAATTAAAGAGACAATTACACTTGTAACAATTTTAAAGGATATAACATATCATAACTCCTAAAAAATTCAAAATTCTTCTTTTCTTTTCTAGCAATAAAACAAAGTTTAGATTTTTTAACTGAAATTTATGAATTATTATTTAGATGCATGTATATATTTTGTCAGATGCATATACACTTTGTTGGTGTAATATACGACACAATAAATTACAGTTGAAAAAATAAAATGACAAAATTAAATAAAAGTTCATTCAAGTTGAGGCATGAATATTTCGCTCTCTTTAAGGAGATTCAAACACATTGTGGCATAATTTACACTGATCCAGCATTACATCTCTTGACTTTTCCCCTCCTTGATACAAAAGCCCAACAATATTGTATGACTCAACAAGTTCGAATTAGTTGAAGAGTCGAAAGCTCTTCACAAAAACATCTTTCTTCAACATATAAATACTTTCTTTTATATAGTGAATGTAGTTGAAGATTAATTTTTTTTTTCTCAACTCTCTCTTTCACTACACTAACTTCATTACAAACTACAATATTTATTCACATTTCTTATTTTTTTTCTCTTTCATTCGTAAAGAAAGAAACATCACTATTTACAGGTGAGAAATTTATCCTTATCTTGAATAAGATTAATGTCAATGATAATGTAGGTAAATGAATAGAGGAATTATGCCTTGAAAATTATATGAGTTACAAGGCATAATGAGGTAAAACATGGCTTAGTGATTGCATGAGTTAAAAAAGAATAATGAGGTAGAATAATGGGCAAATAAAGAGTTAGAGGTTATATGATTTAAATTAGGAACTTATTGTTATATTCTACCACTAACTCATGATACAAATCAAAATTATTATTGGAATATTAAAATGTATTTGCACATCACACTTAGTTAGATACACTAATAAAAATACTAGATATTTATAATTTTAACACAATAATGTGTTATATACATCAAAGTATGTCAGATACATCAATAATGTGCCAGATAGATGCGTAAATCTCCAATACACGCGTATATTTATTTAAATGCATATAAACTTAATTATATACACTGATAAAAATTAAACATGTATACTCTTAATTCAATAATGCGACAGATTCAATTTAGATTCGATCCAGAAAGTCTCTTTCTCATCTTCTTCCTTGTTAAAATTTTTATCACACTTATTGTATAAACTTTCCTTCCATTTGTAGCAAATTACATACCATCTCTCATTTATTTATTAACTAAAGTTGAATTTGAGTGGCCAAATATATCAAAAATCACGTTTTCCCTGCCAAACACACCCTAAATCACGATTTTATTACCATCAATATAAAAGCTACAATTTGAAGAAGGGGCGGTGACACTTGAAAAATACAAAATAGTTATAGTATTTAAGTTGTTCATTTTATTCTTATTGATTAGGAAGGAAGCTAGTTATCATAGTATACATGGTATTATATTAGACCTTTAATTTGTCAAGACATAGATAATATTATATATAATTGCTGACGTTCCTGGCTAGTTGAAACTTCCAACTTGATCACATGCTCTATCTATAAATAACTCCAACTCAAGTATTATCTAACTACAAGTATTCATTATGTTCTCCCCTTAATTTGCACAGCAATAGCTAAAGATATTTTATTTCTAGTTTGAAAGTTGAAAGAGAGATATGGCTACGAATAGCTGTGCATTACTTCAAGTGACCAAATGCTCTTTGCAAAGGCCTTCACTTCCACCCAAACTTAACGACTCCAGTTACCCACTCTCATCTACTTTCAAGGTACACCTTACACTTTTACTGCGGCATTTTCTCCAGAACATCTTCTCAAAGTTTTTTGAAAAAAAAAACAATCTTGTTTAAAAATTATTTTTAATATGGCAGGGTGGGGCATACAATTCCAACTAATTTTGGAGCTACTATCTCCTTATAGATCTGGACAAATTTAATGTTAATCAGTTTTTTTTTTCTTACATACTCCCTCCATTATATTTTCATTAGTGACTCATTATTGCAAATAATAGCGGTATTAGATTCTGCTTACCATACTACTCCCCCGATCCCAAATTAATTAAATTTGTGAAGTAATACACACATATTAAGAAAAACATTTAAAGACAAAATTTACACCTTATTTTTCATTACTGCCCTTTGTAAAATCATAAATATATAGTTAATTTATCTCCTAAAAATATAAAACTTCAATAAATAATATGGAAAAACTTTCAAACTTTTATTTTGGACTTTAAAAAATGCCTCAAAAATTCAACTAATTTTGAACGAAAGGAGTATGTAATTTGAATCCGCGTAATGCATTAATTCTGTTGTAATATTAATTAGCATATTGTTTTTGTGTATTCTCAAATTTAAAAAAAAGAAATATTGTCATAATTCATTTGCATGATTTGGAGTTGAACAGCCATTGCTAAGGGAGTTGGACCATTTTCCAAAAATTTCCGTAGACGTTCCAAAAGCTATCAAGGAGATTTCATTCAAATTATTGGACGGTTTAGTTGACTTGATGTATGAATTCGTTGACCAACCATTGCTGGCATCTCAGGTTATTTTCATTCAACCTAAATAGAGAAAAAAAATTTAGTTACATGCACTTGAACAACAAATATTTTATGTATATTGATAGATTAATTTTGCCCCCGTGGAAGAGATTGGAGAAGCTACAACCGTAGGAATAGTTGAAGGGCAAATTCCGGATGATTTTCCAGAGGGTGTTTATCTAAGAAACGGTACGCCTTGTACGAGATAGACATACTGTCGCATTTAGGAAAACAAAACATAAAGAGCTGATGGACTATTAATTATTTCAGGTCCAAACCCTCTATTTGGAGGTCTGAAATCGACGAGATGTGTGTTTGGGGAATCGAGGCACATGTGGGTTGAGGGGGAAGGAATGCTCCATGCTCTCTACTTAAAGAAAGACATGAGTGGAAGGAACTGGCAGACAATGTACAAGAACAAACATGTCCAAACCGATACATACAACATGGAGAAAGACAGGAACAAACCAGGTTTTCTTCCTGCTATTCAAGGCGATTCTCCTGCTCTGCTGCTCTCTTACCTTTTAAATGTGGTATGTACTATGGCAACATACTCAGATTTGAAATTTGAGTAGGTAACTATATATATTTTTAATCTACTGTTGCATGCAGTTGAGGTTTGGGATGATAGACAAGTACCTGAGCAACACTAATGTGTTTGAGTATGCAAATAAATACTACTCAATTGCTGAGAACCATATGCCTCAAGAGATCGACATCCATTCTCTACAAACGCTGGGAAATTGGAATTTTCCAAATGGATCTTGGAATAGACCCTTCACAAGCCACCCAAAGGTGTGTTAGTTGTCTATCTTTCACCACGTTTTCCCTCTCTCACTTTTTATTCTATTTTATTTTTTAAAAAGTAGGAGTTATAGTACTATTATGTTTGTTGAATCCCTTTAATCTTTGTTAATTACATGCACAGAAAGCACCTGGCACGGGAGAACTAGTTATAATTGGTATTGATGCAAAAAAGCCTTATTTTGAACTTGGTGTGATTTCAGGTACTTATTTCCTTCCCCATAAATATTTTTTTTCTTCTTCTTCCATCGGACGTTACTCAATTTTTTTTATTTAATTTATTACCAATCAAGATTTATAACAAGGACCTGTTATATATACACACGCTCTATATAAGGATTAAATTTGTTTAACCCCTTTCAGCCGATGGAAAGAAAATGGTACACAAAGCAGATCTCATGTTTGACAGGTGTACCGTTTGCCATGAAATAGGAGTTACAAAAAGGTAATATTTATTATTTCCTATTTTAAACTATGAGTTTATAATTTTTTACTTATCTATAACTAATTACTTACTTGGTCCTACATGCCAAACTTGTAGATACAATGTGATCATGAATTTCCCGCTAACTGTTGACATAACTCGACTTATTCTTGGAGGCCAGTAAGTATTCACTTTTAAATGACAATGTAATTAACCTAGTATATATATTTTGATTATATCTGCTAAATATTATATTGTGATTTACGTAGGTTAATGAGGTTTGAAAAAGACGGATATGCAAGAATTGGCATAATGCCACGCTATGGTGATGCCAGTTCCATCAAATGGTTTGAGGTTGACCCTTGTTGTGTATTTCACATCATTAATTGCTTCGAACATAATGATGAGGTACTCTTTTTATCAAGATGATTAGACAGTCACTTAATTTCTTGATTAATAAACTAACAAGAAAATGTTTTTAATTTGCAAATTAAATTAAAGGTGGTGGTGAGAGCATGTAGAGCTCGTCAATCGGTTATACCAGGACCTAGTTCTAGCGTCAACCACTTTGATAAGATATTCAAATGGTTTAAAAGAGAAACAAGTTCCACACAAGACTCTGATGAGTTCACCAAAGAATCAACTTTTCCTCGTGTTTGCGAATGGAGACTAAACATGAACACCGGAGAAGTTAAGGAAAAGAAGAATCTATCTGGAGATGAGTTTGCCATGGAATTCCCCATCATCAATGAAAAGTTCTCTGGATTTAGAAATAAATTTGCTTATCTACAAGTTGTTGAGTTGACAGAGGTGTCTGGCTCAGGTAAACTATATATTTGCACAAACTGAGTTTTATCCCTTTTTTTTGGAAATAATTAATTAATAGAGCTTGTGATTGACTCATGAAAACTATATACTAAATTATTTTAACAGGATTCACCAGATTTGGTGGGCTAGCCAAGCTTCATTTTGAAGAAAAGAGAAGCTCTAATATGGTATGTATACTATACATTTCCAAAAAAATAGATTAATAATTCATATTCATATAGTACTAATCTTTGGGGATTAAACATATAGGATGAAGAAGATGAATTGATTAAAGCAGAATATCACATGTTCCCAAAGGATACATTTTGTTCAGGAGCTTCATTTGTTCCAAAACCTGGAGGCGCCGATGAAGACGATGGTTGGATCATAACATTTACGCACAACGAAAATGAGAATATTTCTCAAGTAAAAACACAATTAATTTAATCAATGTCAAAATTATGAAATTCAAATTCATTAAGTTTAAATCGTCGATATATCTTTATTTCTTGCAGGTTTGTATAATTGATGCAAAGAAATTTACGGATAAGGCAGTTGTTATTCTCACTTTACCGAGTAGGGTGCCATACGGATTTCATGGAGCTTTCATGCCATTACAGTCTTAAAAGGATATATGAATTAATTCCACATTATGAAAAACTTGAGAATATAATTGAAAGTCTAGGTAGGTTTTGTCTAGAGCGATGAAGAATCTTCCTCTAGGTAGATGCTAAAGTTACAAATTGCAATTTTTTTATATGATGTATAATTACAGTGTAACTGAAAAAGTGTACGTATAGCCATTTAAAGTAAGATTAGGAATTTTAATATAAGCAATTCAAATTATACATGGGAATCTAAATTCAGTATATGCTGATTTGATTCCATTGTCCTTTTTATAGCTTAAAAATTCATGTTTAATTAACTTGCATTCAAATTTCAACCGGAGTCCCTCAGATCCCAATCCAAATTCTGTCAACAAGTTTCAAGTAGTGTTAGTGACTTATACAAGATCTCAAGTTAATGACACAACAGCTCCATATCCGTCGGTTTGCGGTTCGATTTTGAAATTTATCAGTTCGACTTATCAATTATTGATTTGTAGATACGTTAAACCGTTATACAATCATAAGATACTGCCTGATCGATTATTGATCATTATTAGTTCGGTTATCGATTTAACCTTAAGATTTGATTAAAAAAAATTTCTTCATCAAATGAACCATACACATGGGTTGACAAATTATATTTTGCTCAAAAGCAAACGTTATCATATTGTAGAATAACTGAGGGTTTGAGACAGTAAAAAAAATAAAAAGTATGAAACTGTCAAGAACATTATATATCAAATGGTATAAATATAATTATTTAATTTATTATTGGGTTATCGGTTACCCTGGTAAGTAAAAACCTAAAACTGTTAAAGAACTGATAATCCAATAATTAAAAAAAATTAAACTGTTATCGAAACTGTTAAACAAATGATTCGTTATCTAAACATTAATAATATTTTTCCAATTTAGATAATAGGTTTCGATTTGATATCGAAAAATCCTAAGTATACTTTGTAATTGTCTTTAAAAACAAGATGGCATCTCAAAACTTTCAAACCATCTGGCTATATGTCCAAAAATGTATTACCAAGAACGGTTTTAATTTGGATTGTTACATATTTCTTGTCCAAATATTTTCCTTATTTGATTTCTTAATTGACAAATAGGTGAATGTTTGTTTGTTATATAGTGCCATTTTTATCACGTTCTTGTCCTTTACCATTGGTAAACATGCATAGGTTAAATTTTTTTTGGGGTCTGAGCTGACAACCGAACCATACACTCCAGTCTCATAGAAGTTGGAGATTATTGTTTCCATAAAATCTTTGTCACAATCACAAAGCCATACCAGGAATATTCCAAACCACAAGCCTCCAAAAATGTATGCAGTTATCAGAGGGTTATATATAAGGTGTCAAGCGAATGGGTTGAGTTAAATATAAGTCAATTAAAAACAAGTCAAGTGAAAATAAATAAAATATTCGACTCGACTCATTTAGCATGGACAAAAATGAGAAATCCAATGAATAATATCGGCATCCATATTACCTAGATTATTCATTGCTTCTTAATTTGTAAAAAAAATATGTACTTCTGTTACAAGACTTTTATCTCTGTTTGTTTTCTCCTTTTAGGGTTCATTTGGTATGCAGGAAAATTATTTTCATATTTTTGTTAAAAATATTTTTTTGAAAAATGAGTACTCCTGAATCGGAGTCAAAATTTAAATCTCATATCAAGATCGAGAATTGGAGTTGGAAGTTAGATCCTAGATCTCGACTCATTTCAGCTTTTGAGATTAAGGAATGTTTTTAAAAAGTTTTCTTGATTTAAGAAAAATTTTGATTTTTCACCCTTACGCTATGTATGGAACTATAAAATGTGAAGAAAAACAACTTCCCAAATCCCGGAAATTGCTTTCTTAGATTAGTGAATTATGCTTCACTAGCCCAAGACTCACAACCACAATTGAAGAAAAATGAAGAAGAAAATATAGCTCCAAAAATACTAGAACTAAGAAAGTGGAAGACTTACTTGAATAACTTGGAGAATACTTT
>JAPFFP010000103.1:13032622-13047259 GCA_026153255.1 Solanum medicagineum
TTGTACACTTAGGTCCTCAAATTTTTTTCAATTCAATCCTTATAAGGACTTCCGCTTCTAATTTTAAAATATACCTTTCGACTGCTCCAAGCCTTTTTAATCAAGCACCGTAAGTTGTTTCTATTAAACTACATCGTATTCACAAAAATTTTCCAAATTAAAACTTCGCCTCAATTTCACTAATTTACGGGGTCTAACATTTACTCTTGTTTTGTATAGGAAAAGTGATTTTGCAGAGTGTTAATATTTTGGACAGTTGCAGCATGCATAAATTATTAGCATCTTTTAATTCTTCTATGAAATTAATGGTTTTTCCAGTGAATATCAGACAAAAAAATTTTAAAGTTGCATTTCTAAAAATATTTTTTTTCATATCTCTCAAGTTTTACAACAATAGTGTTTAAATATTATTCCAAATATTATGAGTCTTTCCCCTTCTCTTATACAATTTTTTTTAATTTACACGTTCCAACTTAACTTTGAATGTAAAAGAAGATAATTAATTACGATTTCTTATATTTTTGGGTTCCCATCCCAGTTTCAATATTCAATAATATTGAATTTCTTATTAGTATGAAATGATTTTATTTAATTTTGAGATCTAAATCAACTGTACCAAAATTGAATAATTTTTTTGGGTCATATCTATTTTTGGGCCAAGGTAAATAGAATGATGCATATATAAATCAATTGTTTTTGGGTCATATCTATGTTGGGGTCAATAAATAGTGCTTAGTTTTCTATATTTTTGGCTCGATATCATTGAATGATTGCAAACATTGAAAATTAACTTTTGTTATAGACCTTTTGGATTCAAAAGACAACACAAAATGAGAAGAAGATGTATATCAATTGCACTGGCCAATATTTTTTATGTGAATCGTTAAGGGGCCAAATGAGGTGATGCAAATCATTATGTTGTCAAACTAAACACAAACCGCTTGTTCTGGAGTGTCTTTCAGTTCTACTTCGTGCAATTAGAGGAAGTAGAAGAAGAATAATATCTAGGGATTTGTCATCTTTGAGAGCAATGCAACAGTAAGCATGCAGGCATATCGTACTCTTACTTGCATCCATAAACATATTTTATGGAATGTTGAAAATATTTCACAAAGTTGAAATAAGATTGTATGATGAGAGTCTAGTAAAAGTGTAAAATTTTAGGTGATTTTGTAAAGTTCTGACAATAATCACATGGTGAATGGCCAATAAGCACAAACTACATATGAATTTTGCGAAATATTGTTATCATAACCATTTAATATAACAATGTGTCGTTATAATTGTTGAATTTCGTGAGAATTGATCAAATTTTCATGTTATATTTTACTTATTTATAACAACGTTGTGCCTATAATAGATGGTCATGTGGCTAGAATTAATGACAAGCAGGAAAGAAAAGGTTTGTAGTTCAGATTGAATTGGACGTTTTCTCTATATCCAAATTTGGTCATTCTTAACTTTTCTTTTGCTTCTAAAGCTCTTTTCTCTTCTGAAATTTTCAGTATTAGAATGAGTGCTACCAATCTAACCAGGAACCAAGTCCCTTGTTACAGTAAATAAATTGGACAGAACTAAAAATGCACCAGATTTTTATGTGGAAAACCCCTTACTCAAGGGAGTAAAAAATCACGACATGCCTGCAAGATTTCAATGAATTTCATTATCACTAAGAGCGAAAATTATTATAACCTCTTATAATTTTAAGAATTAATCTCCTAATTCCTTCCCCTTACAATGATACCTGAAATTTCCACCTAAGCAACAATCCCTTGTTGCCCACTAAACTAATTTCCCAAACTAGTTTAGACTTTTGTTCTTAGCTAACTCTAGCTAAGGACCCAGAATACAAGAAAGATTTGTTTTGACCAAAACACCAAGTTCCTTTATAGAGTAGGATTTGGTTTACAGATGGAAGAATGAAAAAATCACACTTTGAAGAATTATCCTTAAACAACAATGATAAGAGTAGAATAATGTAGTGAACAAGTTATTCTTGAGGATGATTTCTTTCTTCTCACTAAGACTCTTTTTCACTCTGTTTCTGGATGATTTTTCATATCTTCAAATACTTCAATATATAGCTATGTTGGAGTTCCTCTTTATCGTGTGCACCCATGCTGTCCACCATACTTTACAACCTTCATTCCATTTGCTTTATTCATTCTTAATTGAGAAGATGGTGTTGCATGTGTGAAGATGTTGCCTTCCATTATGATAAGTCACTTTGAGCTTTTAAACAAAGAATTTTTTTTCCATGAGGGGAAAGAGAAAGAATATATAAAGAATTCCTTTCATAGACAAAAGCTTACAAATAAAGCATATTCCTTTTTCTTTTTCCACGATATCTTAAAATAATATTTCATACATTATTTTAATTTGTATTTGACTACGCATGCTCTTTGACAAATGCGAACATTATCTTTAAAAGATTCCAACTAAATGTACCAACCTTAATTTAGATAAGACTTTAGTTTTCAATTTTTGATATGAGACCCGATACCATATTAAATTTATCCTGAGAAATTTGTCAATTAATCAAAACTTCAAACTTAACATTCAGAATCTAGAAGGTCATGAAAACGGTATGCAAATCTGTCTATCATCTTTAATTATGACATCTGAGCATGCAATCCTTTTGTTTCAAGGACTATATTGAGCTTATACACTTGGATTCTCTTTATTGGTATTTTCTAATATAATTGTTTCAAATGCATTATAATATCTAGCTACTAATTTGATTTTTCTTTAGCAAAATTAAACATTAGCTATTAACTTATATTTTGATTTTTTTCATGATCGTGCGAAGCGCAAGCAATATCTCTAGTAAATGATACATAAATTTGGAAATTAGATGAATCAAACATCCACCAAATTAAATGATTTGTAACAATTAAAAGAATTGTTACTAGAAATAAAAACAAGGGAGGTTATTATGATATCATGAACTATGAGAGAGATTAGTACTATTAGGCAAAATTTGAAGGGAGATTTATGAATTATGTCTTATTTATGTTGATGATAATTATTTTCAAATAAATATGATAACTTTATATTGAAACAAAAATGTATGTAGAGTATAATATGCAAAATTTGGTCCCTAAGGAGCAATACCATTTCCCTCTTTTGTTCAACATAAAAACCCTTCTCCATCTGCAGCTGAGATAAGAAACACCAATGGAAACTCACTCTGACGGCACCGACGAAATCGCCGCCGTGAAGGAGCTCCGGCAACAACACGAAACCCGTATACAAACCCTACACAATGCTCAGTTGGAACTCATCGCCTCACTACAAACCATAGTTCCTGACATAGTCTCTTCACTCGACCTCTCTCTTAAGACCATTTCATCCTTAAATGGGAAACCCTTTACCCCTTTACCCAGCCCCCTTCCTAATGCCCCCAACCATAACCCTAATTTATTCGTCCCAAAGATCAATCCCAATACTGGTAAACGTGTTTCAGAACTTTCTAGAAGTGGTAGTGAGAAGGAGAAAATGGTAATCGATGAATGTGGTGGGCCATTGTCGGTTGTAAGGGCGATGGTTGCAGTATGTTTGTTGGAGCGAGTGCCGTTTACTGCTATTGATTCGTCTACTTTGTTAAGGAAGTTAGAGAATGATCAGTCGAACACGTCTGCTGAAAAGGCAGCTATTAGGGAGCTCGGAGGGGAGTCGGGGGCAATTATGGCAGTGGAAATGGCATTGAAATCGATGGGAGAGGATAATGGCTGTGTAGAATTGGAGAATTTTGTGGTTAGTGGGAAATCTAGGATTATGGTGTTGAATATTGATAGGACCAGGCTATTGAAAGAATTGCCGGAAAGTAACCAGAACGAGGGAAATGTTGGTGGAGGAAATCGGAATAATCAGGAAATGGTGAAAAGAGGGAGTGATAATGGAGGAGTTTTTGGAATGGGAAGGGCAATGACTGACATGTGGGAGCATCCTCATATGCAAGGGATGACAGCTATGTTTCCCGGGAATATCGGTGGTCCAAGAGGAGGGCATAGAGGAATGGTGGGTATGATGGGGATGCCGAGAGGTGTTGGTGTTCCACCTCCTATGCCTAGACCACCAATGGGGCCCATGGGAGGAGGAAATTCCATTGCTTCAAAACCTAGGTCAGAAGAAGATGAGATGAAGGATTTAGAGAATATGTTGAATAAGAAAAGTTTCAAGGAAATGCAGAAATCAAAAACCGGAGAGGAGTTATTGGACCTTATTCATCGTCCCACTGCAAAGGAATCTGCCGTCGCTGCAAAGGTATTGGACAATCCCACCTTTTGTGATTTTATCCATCACAACTTAATGTCCCCAGTCAAAAACTTTCTGTTTGATAATCTCTATAGATATAAATTTCTGGCAGATATAATGAATTGATTAATATTTGTATTCTTTAGTACAATGCAACATACTTGGAGGGGGTCAGCGGAGGATAGGATGTACTCAGACCTTACACTTACCTTTGTAGGAGAGAGAGGCTTCTTTGGTACAATGCATTCTGGAAATAAGTGGAACTTGCCAAGTCACAACTATTTCATATTTCTACTTCAATTGCAGTGTGCCAAATGCATTTCTTCTTCACTCTAACTTTGTCTTTTTTGCATTTTAGTTGAAATGGGTTCTCTTATCTTTATTGTTTGAGTTTTGTTTGTTATTCTGCTGCATGTGTTTTCTTGTCTCTTGTTTCTTTGTTAAAGCGTTCGTAGCGTATTTTTTCATATTAATTGATACTTTTTATTTAAATTGTATTTCAGTTCAAAAGCAAAGGTGGTTCCCAGGTGAAGGAGTATTGTTCAGCTTTAACAAAGGAAGATTGCCGACGCCAATCTGGTTCCTACATTGCTTGTGATAAGGTTAGACCAAATCATTTTAGGTGTCACTGCTTTAAATATCTTATGACACTTTGAAGCTTTTAGACTGTTAGAATAGTACTCCTAACCATTAAATGGAGGTTGTAGATGGTGTTACTGATAATGTTATTGCAAGTCATTCTTTTGTCGATTAAAGTGACGCGAAGCGAGGGGTTGTCGCTTCATGGTCTATCCTTTTCTGTTATGCGTGCTTCAAAGCTAACTTTGACATATAAAGTGACCCTACGCGAAACAATTGATTCTTTGATTCTCAATTTTGAGGAGTTGGATTAGATTGACATTGTTGCCTATCAGTTCTCAAAATCAGTTATTTTATTGAATTTTGGTTATCATTATGCTAAATTCATGTATGTATGATTTTAGTTTTCTGTGATCTATGCACTTCACTTTAAAGAAGCATGCACTTCATTTCTTGCTTTTCACTTCAAGCCCCATGGATCTTGACATTTGTTTTTCTCTTTTAAAACACTGATTAATCATTATCTTTATTTCAGATAGATGTTGTAACTTTATTATGATGCATTTTAGGTTCATTTTCGGCGAATCATTGCAATGCATACTGATGTCAACTTGGGTGATTGCTCTTTTCTTGACACTTGCCGTCACATGAAGGTGATCTCCCTGTCTAGCTTTTTTATGCAAGGATTTGCTTAGATCTGCTGGAAATAGATTACTTACATTCTTTTAATTGGCAGACATGCAAATATGTACATTATGAGCTTGACTCGACACCAGATGTATCACCCATGATGATGGGAGGAACTACCTTGGCCCCTCCCAAGCCTTTGAAGCCTCAGCGTGCTCATTACTGTTCAGAGGTAGAGCTTGGTGAACCACAATGGATTAATTGTGACATACGATCATTTAGAATGGATATTTTAGGACAGTTTGGAGTTATAATGGCTGATCCACCATGGGATATTCATATGGAATTGCCTTATGGGACGATGGCTGATGATGAGATGCGAACTCTAAATGTCCCCGCATTGCAAACTGATGGTCTTATATTCCTTTGGGTCACTGGACGTGCAATGGAGCTTGGACGGGAATGGTTAGAGTCCTTCTCTCACTTTCAGTTTATAAAACATCTTATCTGCTGGATAATAACAAAGAATAGACCTGTACTACCTGACCGAGATCTATAAAATCTAAAGTATGTCCCTGCATAACAGTAGGCGCTTTAATAGTTTGTGCTGTTTCAGTTGATAATCATTCTTGTAAAGTGCCATTATTATCAATGAGTGTCTTGCCAATCATTTCTTAGGAATATCAGTACTATTGACAGCATAACTTGTGGCCCTTTGGTAGTTGAAATGATGTAACTAATGGGGTCCGATAGAAATGTAGGACATGCTAAAAGCCATTTCTTATGTTTATTCCAATTGTTTGTTCTGCAAACAAAATAAATAAATTGAAGTATTTCTCTACATTGCCTTGTGCTGCTTCCTCTAGTGTGTGTTAAGTATATATTTTTTCTTCTGTATGTTCTTTGGTATGCGTTACCTAAGTCGGGGGTCTTTAAAAAACAACCTCTCTACCTTTGTAGGGTAAGGTTAGAGTGTGTGTACACTCTATTCTCCCCAAACCCCACTTGTGTGAAACTACACTGGGTATGTTGTTGTTGAAGTGTTTCTCTGCATTAAAACTTGGAGCCTCTTTCTTTTTGTAATGGTGATTCTTGCGCTAGTTTGCATGCACCTAGACTATTTCACCGGGTGCCCGCCATCTCACATTAGCGCATGTGCTGACTAACTTTACTACAACAACATCATACCCAGTGGAATCCACAAGTGGGGTCTGGGGAGGGTACGCAGACCTTACCGCTACCTCATAGAGGTAGATAGTTTGTTTCCTGGATGTGCTGACTAACTTTGCTCAACAAAATTTAGGTAATTAGAAAAAATAACCTTATATTTTGTCTTGGGGATGTGAGCCCTTATCTCTAAATTTCTCAACTAACTTAAACTTTTAGATGAGATGTTCATACATTTCAATTAGGTAACATGATATCATGGCCCATTTAGGTAAACCTATTCTCACACATAATTCAGCATTAGTCTACCGTGAACACCAAAATCAGTATACATGTACAGGAGGGTGGATAGTATTTCATATCTAGTGTAAAAAAATACAAGAGAGTCCAAAAATGTGTTGGGAGTTAGGCCACTCTCAACAACAACATACCTAATATTTTCCCTTGTGAGGTTTGGGGAGGGTGTGTGTGTGCGGACCTTATCCCTACATTTGTGGAATAGATCCTCGGCTTAAGAAATTCGTATTTCAGTAAAAAATGATTTGAAAGAAATGCAATAATGAAAGCTATGACAAAAGATCTGTAGTAACAACAGTACTAACAATACAAATAATTAAGGATAACCGAAGTACTAGAAATAATAGTAGTAATAGTATCAAAGCATAGGATAATGCTAGCACAAAGTTAACAATGCTGGTAAGGGAATTGATAAATGCTCCAGACAGGAACCTTGCTCTACTACTATGAAATAGTGAAGATGCTTTACTACCTACTGACCATCTATCCTAATCCACGACCTCCATGTTCTCCTATGTCGAGTCATGTCTTCGGTCAGTTGAAAATGTCTAATGTCTTGTCTAATAATTGTCTTCCCAATTATTCCTTTGTCTACTTCGACCTTTCCTCAAACCTATAACTACCAACCTCTCACACCCTTTTGTGGGAGCTTCTCTTCTCTGCCCTCTTTACATGTTGAACCATCTTAGCCTCATTTCTTATATCTTGTTTGTCACGGTGGCTATTTCCACCTTGTCCCTTTATCTTCTGTTTTAATTTTGTGTGGAGACTAGTGGAGGAATATAGGGAAAGAAAGAAGGACCTACATATGATTTTTATTGATCTCAAGAAGACCTATGACAAAGTTTCAAGGGATGTCCTCTGGAGGTGTATGAAGGTGAAAGGGTTTCCAATGGTTTATATTAGAGCGATAAGAGACACGTATGATGGAGCCAAGGTTTGGATTAAACCAGTGGGAGGAGAATCGGAGCACTTCTCAATCAAGATGGGATTATATCAAGGATCAGTGCTTAACCCTTTTATATTTACTTTGGTGATGGATGAGTTGATGCGGTCTATTCAAGAGGAGATCCCATGGTGTATATTATTTTGCGGAAGACATAGTACTGATTGATGAGACTTGGGCAGAGTTAATGATAGGTTGGAAGTTTGAAGACAAACTCTGGTGTCCAAAGGGTTTAGATTGAGCAGGACCAAAATGGAATATTTGAAATGCAATTGAGTGTTGCATCATGAAGCGGAGGTGGAAGTGAGGCTTGGCACAGACTAATCCCAAGACAGAAAGTTTTAAATATCTTGGGTCTATCATCCATCGTAGTGGGGATATTAACGAGGATGTCAGTCATTGCATTAGGGCAACATGGATGAAACGAAGGCTTGCCTTTTGGAGTCTTGTGTGATAATAAAGTATCCCCTAGGCTTAAAGGTAGGTTTTACGAAATGGTAGTTAGATCAACTTTGTTGTATGGGGTTGAGTGCTGGCCAATCAAGAACTCACATATTTAGAAGATGCATGTTGTGAAGATGAGGATTTTGAGATAGATGTGTGAGTTTAATAGGAGTGACAAGATTAGTAATGAGCTTGTTCAGTAGAAAGTGAGAGTGGCTTTGGTGGCAAACAAGACAAGTCAAGTGAGATTGAGATGGTTTGGGTATATGCAAAGAGGTGCATCGACACCCCAGTGAGAAGGTGCGAGAGCTTGGATGTAGGGGGGGTATGTGGAGGGGCAGGGATAGACCAAAAAAGTATGGGAAAGAGGTGATTAGACATAGTATGGCGCAACTTCATATTATCGAAGCCATGACTTTAGATAGGAAAAAGTGGAGGTCGCGTATTTATGGTAGAAGACTAGTAGGGTTAGAGTATTTTCTTTCCTTGTGGAGGTTTAGTGCTTGTCAAAGGACTAGTCGTGCCCTTATAGTTCTTGCCATATGGTGTTTAGTGCATTTTGATTATCTCATTATTTAGCTGGTGTATTGTTTTCTATCTTATGCTTTCGCTATTGTTTTTTCCTTCTTTTATTGGGGATTGATACACTGACCCGAGAATTTTTGGAAAACCACCTCTCTACCTCCAAGAGGTAGAGGTAAGGTCTTGCGTATACTCTACCCTCCCTAAATCCTATTTGGGGGATTTTACTGGGTATTATGTTGTTGTTATTTGTTCTAGTACGCCTGCACATCCCTCACAAGATGAGAGGGGGAAGAAAGACTGAGCCAAATGACTCTTGATGACTATTGTGATGGGTGATTTATAGATATTCTCTATTTAATTAATGCAACTAAACATTAGCCAGCCCCAACTTGTTTGGAATTGCAACATAATTGTTGTAATCAATGCAACTAATCAATGTTTTTCATGGAAAAGCTTGTAAGATAGAACAGGGTGGAGGGAGTAGTATTAAACATGTATTATGTAGACTACAAGCTATATATACCAAATACCATATTGATTAATTGTTTCAATAAAGTGAAATTGAAACTGCTGATCTGGAGTTAGCGAACGGAATCAAATTGTAATATTTTCAGGATTGCAGTGAATCTTAGGGATCTCTACAACTGTCTGAAGTTATTTGAGTAGATTCTTTACCGTTTGATTTAGTAGCATACTGCATTGATGTGCATGTCAAGTCAATGATATTTTGAAGCATAGCAATAATTGGCTCTCCTAAATCTTTTGGATCCTAAGGTTTTCCCCTGTTGTGCGCAATTGTATGTGGTAGCACTTCATGAATATCTTTCTCTAGCCCCAACTTAGAGTGTTGAGTTAGGAGGTGTCTTACAACAACAACATTACCCCGTTGCCTCAAAGGCTCCCGCCCATTGCGGGGTAAGGGGGTCGGATGTACGCAGCCTGACCCCTATGTTTAAAAACATAGCGCGACTGTTTCCGGGTGACCCATGATGAGCGTCGAAAGTTGCATTGATTAACTGCTACTTCACAATTGAAAGAAGCGCAGACAGTTTAAAGAGTCATTTTGCTTTATTCCATCATAGCCCAAAGCCAAAAAATAGTGAATCTTTGGCTCCATCCAAGATTGATGGAAATGCAGAGGAGGTGTCTTACACGTTCCAAAATATGTCTTCAACCTGCTCGTACTGAAATACTAAATGCTAGTGGAAGCCTTTCTGATGTCTTGCTATCGAGGGAGGAAATATTTTAAGAGAAGAAGGGTTGTTTGTTTCTTCATAAAAGAAGGGTCATTTGGTTGTTGGGATTTAGGGGTATTTAATCGATGCATAAAGTCCATTTATTCATACATTGTTGATTGTTACTTGTTATTTTTCCTGTAAATGACACCTGCATGAGATATTTAGAAATTCATGTTAATTTATACAGAATACAATGTGGAATAAAAACGCTGCGATCAGTTAATAAATGGATTAGAAACACAAGTGAGAAAATACCTCATATAAGTAAACCTACGTTTTATTAAAGAATGTCACTTTTTATATTAGTTACTCTTTAATTTCAACATCTCACACGGCCTTCATTAAAAAAAAATTCAACAGAGTATCTGGCATGTTTAAAGACCACAAGTTTGAATGACATTTTAGTCAATTACACATCTTTAGTTTAAGACCATAAAATTTAAGAGTCTCCACTTTCTTACATCTGTGGCGAGCTAAGAGACACAATGAATTGAAGAAAGTAGTAAACAGTAATATTTCAATCAACAACAAATAATCCCTACACTACTAATCGCTGCATAACCTGTCTCTAAATGAAACGACCCCTTAAATGTCTGCTTCACTTGGTCTTGCTCAATCTTGGTTCTTTCATTTGCACATCAATGATTTTTTTTTTCTTTTGATTTGCACTGGGTGTCCAAGTCTCTTAGAGCCCCGACTAATCTCGGGGGTGCATAGGCCCTCGGCAAGGAGTTTCCCGCAAGTGCACCACGGTTAATTCAGGTTTTACCCAGTCCGATGGCCCTCAGAAATTGTTTGCACCAAGTGGGTTTCGAACCCGAGACCTTGAAAGGGAGCAAACCCCAAGGCTCAAGTCAATTACCACCAGGTCAACCCCTGAGGGTTCACATCAATGATATTAATTGATATAATATTTACTTCTTGGAACATTAAACTTCTAGAATTTGCAAATGTCTTGTTTTTACTTCTTTGGCTCGAACTGACTGTTTGTTGTGCATTATGGTAATCTCGCGATGTTTACAATCTGTTCTAGAGTTGCTTCAGTAAGGTGATGGGCTTAGAGTTCGCTATATATCTGTAGTATACTTATATGTCATCCAGTAAAAACATATAAGCCAGTGAGAGCCTAAACTATGACATGTTATTTACAGAATAGGCAGGTCTGAATGTTTTAATAAATTATTGAACAAAACATTAGAAACTTGTTGGAAGAAAAATGCTCTAGAAGCTTGCGTTATTAACCTTGGGGCACGTTCGACTTGTTCTAGTTGATGGAGAAGTTAACATTTGACTTGTTCTAGTTGGTGTTGTGTTTTCAAAATTATATAATTCCTGTTCTAAAGAGTTATGAATGCTAAGTTTCATCACATTGATATGGTTCTTGTAGTCTAGAGCTTTGGGGTTACAAGCGTGTTGAGGAGATCATTTGGGTTAAGACCAATCAACTTCAACGAATCATCAGAACTGGACGGACAGGCCATTGGCTCAATCACAGCAAGGAACACTGCCTTGTTGGAATAAAGGGAAATCCAGAAGTGAACAGGAATATTGATACTGATGTCATAGTAGCAGAGGTTCGGGAAACGAGTCGTAAGCCAGATGAGGTGAGAAATAATTAGATTCTTCTTTTCTTTTGGGAAAAGGAAAAAAGAGCTATAGCTTCAAAAGCATAGACATATTTGTTGTTCATGTAATAATCTAATTATTTTAAAATGTCTGTAATATCATTTTGTGTTATATTAAGTTGAACAACTGTGATTCTATTTTAGTACTTCAGCGTCTTCTTATTTTTGGTTGATACTTTGACCTGTGTTGTTGGGTTATACACATAAACTATGCTTTTTCTTTGACATGTTAGATGTACCCCTTGCTTGAAAGAATTAGTCCAAGGACGAGAAAGCTGGAGTTATTTGCGCGGATGCACAATGTTCATGCTGGGTATGCATTCTTGATCTACCTTTTTTTTTGGGTAAAGTAAGTGAAATATCATTAGAGGCATCAAGAAGATGTGCTGAAAAAGACTTCATTCCCGATCTACATGAAGATCTTCAAGCATGAATCTATTAGAAATGATTTTTAGGAATAATGCACCTCTGCGATCACATATGGAGGAATTGTTATGGGCTTTTAACTTCTAAAACTTTATGTTCTTGATCTAAGAATTTGTTCCTTGTCATATCATTAGGACACAAAGGACATGTGATTCAAAAATTAGTCCTTTCTGCTTGAAATATTAGGTGTGGGTCAGTGCTAGCACAACAGAAGAAAGTCTGTTCTTTTTCCAATTTTAACAATTAAAGCTTGACAATATGTCCATATCTAGTGGGATACTAATTAATCCTCCTGTCCAGCCTCCTCCCAAAATAAATAAAAAATAATTTTGAAAAACAGAAAAATCCTCAAGATCTTTTTATTAGTGAAGAGTAAGACATTATTAGACACCATTTCTAGATAACAATTTAGTGTCTTGATATTCTTGAATTTCCTCCGGTTAAGATAAATCGTCTGTGTGACAAATGCATATATGTATCAGGTGGATGTCACTTGGAAACCAACTACAAGGGGTACGATTAGTTGATGACGGGCTTAGGGCTCGGTTCAAGGCTGCATATCCAGATGTGGAGGTGCAACCTGCATCACCTCCAAGGCCATCTGCAATGGAAGTAGATTCAAGTTCTAATCAAATGAGGAATACATTTGGTGGAGGGGAACTAAAGGCTGCAGGCGGCCAGGTCACTGAGGCTGCAACCCCGGATACAGCAGCCTATGCAACTGAAGGGAAAGCAGTAAACCGTGATGTGGAGATGACTAGCTAATAACTGTCACGGAACTCGTTGTATTTCCCTGTAGTGGTAACATCAACACATGTAGTTAAGGCAGTTCTGCCTGCGCTGTTTCTATCTGTCTACTCAAGATTTTGCAGGTGGATGTACTTCCATTAAGATTATCAGGTTGACCATCAAAAGGGAGCCTTACAGTAGTCCTCGAGAGTAATAGTTGATAAAATGTACTACTACCTTGTTTGTGTTTCCTCGAGAACAGGTAGTATTTTAGGTGTAAATATATCTCTTATGCAAACTTAGTGAATGCATGACCCAAAGTTTTTGGTTGCAAGTGTGATCTTAAATTCTTTTTAGCAGTAATATTTTTATTCTTATCAGAATTCATCAAACTATTAATGCGATTCCGCTAATTAATGAATCCAAGTTTTTGCCCAATTTAATGAAGATTTTTAAATCAAAAACCCTTTAGTCACGAGGAATAGCATAGGAGTTGTTTGTGAATTGCTGGCTCCAGCTAGCATACATATGTTACACAGACATAGAATATTATAATTTAAACCCCTTTTCTCCCAAAAAAGGTGAGTCTTCGAGTCCTCAAATTCCCAATGCTATCTATGAAGCTCTTCCCCTTTTTGGTCTCGTCCATCCACTATTTGTTTTAAAATATGTTTGTCATGTTTCACTTTTTGATATTAAATTTCATTCATTTAGATTAATTTAAATATAGACACTACAAATGACAACTTTATTTTTAAAAAAATACATAATTGGACTCTTTCAAAGCAAAACATGAGAATTAACCTTGGGCCTAGGGAGTGCTTACTTTACTCTATTTTAATTTTTCTTTGGGGTGTCTCGTCGGAATAAAGGAAAAAACAAATAAAAGATAATGAGCTAAGTTTTTATCTTCTGTCTCCTTTTACATTTACCAGGGCAAAAATTTGAAAACACAAATAATAAAGAATATAGCAAGAGCAGCAGAATTTATTGCACTGGTACCACGGGATACAAATGCTGAGAGAATCCTTGTGAAATGGGAAAAATCAAATCCGGGTTACATAAAGTTAAACAGTGCAAGGGACTACGGCGCAGGGGGTTTTGGGGGAGCTTTTAGAGATGAGAATAGCAATTGGGTCATGGGTTATCTTGGTTCTCTGACGCTGACAAATCCTTTGGAAGCAGAGCTGAAAGCAATATGAAGTGGGCTCCAGTTAGCATTCCAAATTGAGACGGATTCAATAAAAGTTTTGGAAAGCATCAAAATAGATAACTCAATTTATGATAATTTAGTTTTTGATTGCAGATCTATGTTGGACAGGCTGGAGAGTTGGGAGCTACAACACATTTAACGCGAGCAGAACCAACCAGCTGATGCGCTGGCCAAGGAAGGGCGCCAACAGAGGCTGAAGGAAGAGATGAAAGTTTTTGTTATTCCTCCATTATTTGTACAAAACTTGTTAAGTGCGGATAATTCAGGAGTTAGCTATTGTAGGATAAAAACTCTATCTAATATCTCTTGGGTTGATCGGGATGTGGCTTCTAACTACTATTACTCTACTGCAAACCATTTTGTTGAAGGGCGTAGGCAAGTATCCATCAGGGATCAAACCTTATACCCCCTTAAACATGCTGCACGTATTTGCTTAAGTATATATATAATATAACCTAATCTTTATGAACACCCCCCACCCACCCCCCACCCCCCCCCCCCCCCCCACCACACCCCCCAACACAACAAAAGCAAAAAACAAAAAAAAAAAAAAAACAAAAACCA
>JAPFFP010000103.1:13047359-13060036 GCA_026153255.1 Solanum medicagineum
TAACCCTTATACCCCCTTCACCGTGGTGCACGTCTTTGCTTAAGTATCTATATAATATAACCTAAGCTTTATGAACACCCCCACCCCCCCACCCCCCCCCCCCCAAAAAAAAATAAGCAAAAAATTGGAAGTGAGAAATTAAGAGAATTTTATAACTTAAATGCCTCAAAATAGATGACAGGCAATATGACTATTACACAAGAAACTCAATAATTTTGCTCAAACGAAAAATGGTAAGCTCCATCAAGAAACTCATGAACTGTTTCACAAATTTAACAACATATGCAAAGTATCAATAAATAATGCCTCAATACACAAAAAGATTATGAGTGGAAATGTCCAAAATCCAAATATCCTCTTCTCTAAAGAATGGTGCTTCCAATAAAAAGAGAAAGAAACAGCAATCCAACAGCAGCAAGAACAGACATTTGCACTTTCCCAGAAGATGAAGAATTAGATGTTGAATTAGAAGATTGGACAGGGATTGAACCAAAAACATTAGTGTAAGAAGGTGATGGAGCAAAAGCAGGTGAATCTGCCTCATCATAAGTTGATCCATTTCCTCCTGCTACTGAAATGTGAAGTTTCTGCAACTTGTCACAATGCCCTTCTGTTCCACTTGTGAAGTAAAACTCACCAGGTCTTGTAATGTTGAACAGAGAATTCCCATCATTCATGTACAAGATTGGATTTTTAAGGTTGCAACTGTTGAAATTCTGTTTTGTCACCTGTATTACTGAATCTTCACTTGGTGGGTACAAAAACACTGCAAAAAAATTTTTAGAAATTCATAAACTAGATTGATGGGGTTGAATATTTTTTCAAAGGGTATCAAAGAATGCTAAAATCTTGAAGATCTGAGCAAGAAATGAGATTTACAGAGTGAATCTCCAAGCTTGAAGATGTGATTCTTGGACCATTTGACATAGACATCTTTATTTGCAGAAGAGGGTATGTTCCAAGCATTTAAATCTCCAACTTTGTACTGATAACACAACACTAATTGGATTTGTATTAACAGAAAGAACTTAAAAAATTGGTACTTTCTTGGAATTCTAAGAGTAGCCATGGCTTGCCTTCTCTAAGCTTCTTTTCCTTTTTGCCAAAATTGAGTCACTACTTAGGAGGGAGAAGTGATACCTATAACACTGATTGGTTTTACACAGTAGACCACAAAGTATATTTACTAGAATACCCTTCGCCCTTTCAATAATACTATGAAATTTTATGTATTTAAAAATTTGTCATAGCATGTAATTGCTCGTTAAGTTGGTCACCGGCAAAGGGCAAAATAGGATCTCAAGGAAAAGAACTAAGTTTTGAGGTTGTGTAGGGTCAATGAATAGTTATATAAACAACAATGTCACATGGACAGTTGGACACTGGATGCAGCTTAACATGGGACTAGAGCACCAAAAGGTTTATGCATAAATAATTTTAGGTTAGTTATACAGTATGTCACCATGTGCCCTTGCTTTTGTGTATTTCACTTCATTTTTTCTATTATGAAAAATAATAACCACTATTGCTAGTTAAGTCAGCCATGTTAATTAAGTAAACTTATCTCAGTCAGCACAAAGGAAAAGCAAAGGATGTTGTGTGGACTCTTTATTTTTTGGGGATCCCAAAGAGCCAATTCTAATGGAATACTACTGAAAGTCAACCCATATCTGATCTAAAATAAAAAAACGTTACCTACAAAATTCTTTTTGGTTTCATTTTCAGTATCTTACAGTGTGAACTTGTTCCATAGACAAACTCACATAAACCTTTCCTGTAACTTGTTCTTGGTTGCTTCGTTACTAGTTTCATTCCCGCGAAGCTAAGATCATTCACTTGGCGAATAGAATAGAGTGAGTCACCCTCGGCCAAACACTACTTTGTAGAATTACACTGAGTGTGTATCTTCTTATCGTAAGTTAAATGACTGTCTTGCTTAAAAGGATAGCCAGGCAGATTATTATACCAAGATATAAAAATGAGTATTATTCATAGTAAATATAACATGACAAGGAAAATGTCGTCCTCAAAATATCAGGGATAAAACTAAATAAATGAATTAAAATAAAATCCAAAAATGGCAAATATGCTTTCACATTATCAAGAGAACATGCAGTGTAGCAGCAACTCTGCATCAGCTTTCATATATTGATAGTAGGATACCCACCCCTATTTTCACGCTGCAAAATCTACTTGCTGCAATGAAGCTAACTTCTTCATATCCGTCTGACGAGAAATAATCACAGGTATTGTGTCTAGTTCATAGATAGCACACTATTTGCCCTTTGATTGTTTGAATATAAAACTGATAGTTGTTCTGCTGCATGGTCACGCTGAATTAACACGTCCAGCAATTTTTCATCAACTCAAGCATTTAGAGGTGCAGTTTCCATTTCTCTTTCCTTATGTGCTGTCCAATCTTGAGGTCCTGCAAATGCATCAACCAAGTAAAAATCTTATATCTACATCAACTATCAACTTTTCAAGCTTAATGCACCTCAGACACAGTTGAGCCTTGTAACAAATCTCGGGGCATGGATATTACCTACTACAACAAGTTACCATAATTTTTGAAGAAGACAGAAGAAAATATTAAAGGGACAGGCGGGTGCACTAAGTTCCCGCTATGCTCGAGGTCCAACACAGGACTGGACCACAAGGGTCTATTGTACACACCTTATCCTATAATTCTGCAAGAGGCTTTCTCGTAGAAGAAAATATTGGCCACAAAAATCTATATTAGCATAACAGAGTTAACTATTTCTCACATGATCTCATATCCCCAATGATGAAATCATTAATTGGGCTAACATTTCTCTTCAACTCTGAGTAAGGACTTGAAAAATTAATGGGAAGCAATTCTTACTTGACTTTTCAACAACAGCAGAGAGGCGTTTCTGCAAGATTGATGCAAGAAAGAGGAAAATCGAGCACATGCCAAACATGACAGTAATTGGAAATGAGTCAACCTGAATAAGAGAAAATTTGATTAATAGACATTTTAAGGAGCAATTCCTTGGATCCTACAGTTCATTGTGAATTTTGATGCTCCAATATTACTTAGGTTGGTATGACAATTGGGAAGATAACTCACATTGTACAACACAACGCATACAAAGATATTGAGAGGAATGCGGAAGAAGTTCATGATTGTGCTCCTAGCCTCCTCAGGAATGTACTGGGACCTCATTTTCATTATAGAAGGCCAAAATATTCCGACACAAGCCTCAAATGCACAAAAACCAAGAAGCTGAATGCAGCCAGAGAAAGTAATGCCTCCACCTTTTTCATTAGAAGGTGGCACCAAGAACTGTTTTAAGGTGAAAAAACAGTGGAGTTAGTGAGAAACAATAGAATTTCTACACCTGCAGTTATGCATTTAATAAAATCAACCCTTAGAATTCTTCCTTACACTTGTGATGACAGGGATAAAGAGACAGACAGAAGATACTGCAAAAACAATCTGCATATAGCTTTCAACTTTGAGAGATGAGCGAGCTAGTAATCGAGATGCAAGGGAGCTGCCCAACATTGAAGACAACATGAAAGTTGCGAAGATGAAGCCATGAGGAATATCTTCCGAATTAGGGCTCAGAGCAGGAGTCCATAGAAACACAAAAGTATACATTGAACCCTCAAATAGTGACTGTATAGCACCCAACAATGCGATTTTCTCATCTGATTACATATGAGAAGAACTCTTAGAGAAGCTTCACAAATATATTACAAAGCAGAAAAAAAGTTATTCCATTTGTACTAGCTTTATAACAAACCTTTGAAAAACACAAAAAGCTGAATAAGATAACCTACTGCAGATGAGTCAGATGAGTTGGAAAAGCTGCATTGTATTGAGATTTTGCAGCACTAAAGACATGCACATGAGGAATCATTAAAGTCTCTTTGTGGTATTGTAATCCTTTTTTCTCTTTTACCAAAACATCCAATATGTTCTACTTCTCTGCATAGATGAGTACATTTACAAGGAGGGAGCAGCAAAGGTTAAATTTTGAAAATTACCAGAAGCAATTGCCACAGCAGCAGTCTTGAATTGGGTAATTAAGTCTTTGTTTTCTGAAGTATCACCATAATTCTCAGTCCAAGATGATAGTATAATGACCATACCAATAGCAAGGAAACATGAAGCAGCATCAAAAGGAGAAACAGGACCCAGATTTAGTGTGTCAACAAGAACGTTTCCAAATAGCCCGGCTAAAATAGCCACAAGACCATTGCCAAGAAATATTGCTTTTGAGAATGTTAATGATAGCCATTGTTGATCAAAGCCCCTCTGCAAGATAGAATACAAAATTCAAGGAAGAAAATTAAGCTAAGGAAGATCACTTTGCTGATTTATTTCTAAAGAATGAAAAATAAAGTTTTTTCATTAAAAAAACTCCATAACCGCAAAGTAGTACTCTAATAATTAATAGAAGAATGTGTTGATGTCGTAGGTAGGGATCTTAATAGAACACCAAGGCAATTTACACCTGTTAAGTCACAATAGAATAATTTAAGCACCTTATTATGCTCTGCAACAAGCCAAGACTCAAAGGATGAAAAAAGGAGAGAAGTGGCAATTCCTCCTAATATACGGCCCACCATCAAGATTTTATACTGAGGAGAATGTTTGGTAATGCAGCTCAAAATGTAAGTGATGCAGTATGTGACGCAAGCCCGCTTTCGACCCCTAAAAAAATTTGTGTGTGATGTAACATATCAAAAATAAAAAGAAGAGCAAACAACATCAAGATGCAGTGCGCATACTGTTTGTCTGCCAAGGATCCTACAATTGTCCCGAACAGCATGGAAGATCCAAAGCCAGCAATAAAGAGATGACCGATATCACCCTTCCCATATCCATAAGTTGTGTAAAGGTAGTAGACATAAGGACCCTGCAACCAATCACCAGCTATTGCGAGAAAAGGATATCAGTAACTTATGTGGGGGGGGGGGGGGTGAAGTTGCAGCCGCTGGACATCTACAGTGCATTGTAATAGGTACAATATAGATGAACAATTAAGCAAACTAATACACAGAGGTACATCTCTATTTGGAGCAATTTTCGCACTTCAATGCATAATCTTAGACATAGACTAATTATACAACGAAAAACAATTAGTATAGATAACAGTTTCTTATCATATGCTATCAAACAAGAGATCAAACAAAAGAGTCTAGAAAAAAAAAGATTACTGACGGTAAAACGAGAATTTTATTTTGATCTAACTTTAGTCATTCTATAACCCAACTATTAAAAAAGAAGGTTTTCAAAAAAATAAGAAGAAAACCTTTAATTTGCTGGCATTGGCGCGTTTAGTAAATTCATATCAGTTCCTCTAAATTGATGGCTAGCTTAATTTTTTCCTTTTATTTCTTACTTTCATAATTTATTTGTTACCTTTTTCTTATGATGCCAATCTCAGGAAAAGGGAAACAGAAGAAGAAACCTGTCATTCCTTCCCAACTCACCATCAAACCCCTCCTATCATCCACATTGTTCACCGTTCCCACCCGTACTTAATCCACCTCCAGCTCTACCCAACCTAGTTCTCTCCCTGGGCCACCTCGTTTTTGCCTCTTCCGTTCCCTTCCCTTCCCTCAACTAAGCATGTCCTTTTACCTATCCTGGGCCACTTTGAACAAATATACTTCCCTATTTTCCATTAAAAGTTTCCAAAAAATAAAGGTGGAAAAGCTTTTCTTTGAAACATTAACAGCTCTTACTTCCCTACATTTACGACTTGTGCATGTGTGATACCAGAACATTAAAGCTATCAGATATGTCCACAGGGCAGTTTGAATCAATAAGAGGACAAACCAAGCAACTGCTTTTATGATCTCTTGTTTAAAATGTTTACATTCTTTAAGTTCAAGAGTAAGGGATCGTTTGGTACAAAAGATGAATAACACAGGGATTATTTTTTATCAAGCGCTTGGTTCATTACTCCCATCTAATCTTGTGCTTAGCTTAAAACTCTACAAAAACACACTTCTTTCCAATTATATCATTGAATTATTATGAAATTTTCTATTTCATGTAATTGGGTCAAAGTAAATCATTTTATTGTGATTTTTAACTAGCTAGGAGAACAATAATTTTATCGCCATGTTTGCTATTTTCTCACTTGAATTATTTGAGGACGAAACGTCAATTTTCAATTTAATAAAGATAAACCATCTACTTTTATAATCGAAAAGATGATCAACAATTGTAAAAATGAATAAACCATCTATAGTTACGGAGTTTATATCTTAAGAGGTCACTCAACCTTGAAATTTATCTAACATCATTGAACTTTGTTTTATATTAATAAAATCACTCAATTAGGCCTTGTCTCAACAAAATCACTCAAATAATTAATTATCAAAAGAAGTTGATATGGCATAAAAAATTTTATTTATCTTGTAAATATGAACCCACAAATAAATAATATTTAAAAATTTGATATGGTAAATTTATTATTTTTCTATATTATGCAAATATGAACCCGCAAATAAATAAAATTTATAAGCTAATTTTTTAAAATAAATTTATTAGTACAAAGCTAAAAATATAAAATATAACGACAACATACCCAGTGGAATCCCACAAGTGGGGTAATGTACGCGGACCTTACCATTACCTCAGAGAGAGAAAAGTTATTTCCGGAACAAACATAAAATATAAGACAAAAAAATAAAAAAAGTTGTAAAAGAATTTGAGGGATATTTTTGTCTTTGTATACTTAATCCCATGGTATTTAATCCTCTGTATTACTAATACCATCATCTATTCTATCCCTTTATTCTCTCCCAATGACTGGTGCTCCAGTTTAAGATCATGTGTTCTCTGAAACCACAAACATCATGTTTGGTGGCACGTCTAAATCAGTCCAACCTAATTGATTTAAATGTTGTAAAGTGGGTTCTTTGATCTTTCAAAAGAATCCCTCCTGGGATAGTGCAGTTTAATAAATTCAAATCATTAAAGCATGCTTGCAATGGATTAACAATCAAAATTAGAAAATTTATCCGCATTCCTCTGGCTTGCAGATATAAGTTCGTTCTCCCTTACCTAACTTCAAAAAGCAGCCAAAACAGCGAACAGTCTTCAATGATATGAGAAGAGTCAAGACTTGGAAATAATAACAAAGCACCCACTCCCCATTACTGAAAAATCAGGAATTATTTGACTAATATGGGAAATTATAGAGGTAAGAGCCTAAAAGTGATATTCAAAAGCTAAAAGGTAACATGACAATGAGTGCACGATCTTACGGGCAACGCTGATGTATCATAACCTCAGAGTTATGCATTCAGTTCCTCCAGAAAGCTAGTTAGCCGAGATTTGCTTATAGTTTGTCCCCAAGTAATTTTGTATTTACTGAAGTTACCATTTAAAAAGAAAAAGAAATTTTGTATTTACTGTTCTCCATACACCATAACTTTGTGTTTACCAGCTGCGGACCTAAAGGTAAGGAAGGGAGTTCAATTGAATCCCCTTCCTCGGGAAATTACTCTGTGCAAGTAGGGGTAGGATTTTCTGCAAATGTTTAATGCATCAGAAAAGGAAAAAGGTGTGAGAATTGATTTTTTTAACTTTCATTCATTTAAACTTCATTACAATCACCGGAGGAAAAATACTGAAGATGCTCAGGATCTTTCTGATGGCTCATTTGAGAACTGCAATGTTTTAGCTGCCAAGCTACATAAAACAGATCCCAAATTCCACACAACAATTATTACTAATTGACAGAAGTAAGAAGCAAACATATTTGGTAAATTGTAATTTTTTCCTATGTATATACTATATACACGGTTGAGTCCCAGTTAACAAAAGGAAAACTTGCAGGTATAGCCTTTTTGCACTTCATTGAATTCCCTTGTTAGGATTGCTAGCTCCACCACTGATGTTAACCATTCGTACATGATATGCATATACTTTTGATAACCCAGAAATCTGTTACTTGAGAACATATCCCATGCTTTAACATGGAGAATTTGTGCAAACTCTCAAAAACTTGTAAAAAAAACTTAATAGATACCTAAGCAAATATAAGAGGGGTTGCTAAGATGGCAAGCACCATCCACCATGATTGAGATTTCGACAAAGCAAGAATTCAAGAAAAACAAACTACATTATCGCAGTGGACTGCCGGATCAGAAGAAAAGATGCAATCTTTATTGGAAATTTACGAAATCCAAGCCCGGAAATTTTATGCATTATATTGATTTGAAAGAAAAATGAGCAGGCAATTATGTAGCAAAGCATTAATGTTATTGAAATGGAGAACATACCCATCATGAGAGAATATACAAGGATGTAATTGTTCTTGAAAGAATTGAAAAGAGGTGAGGTAGTTATACGATCTTTGCTCGTCTTGCTAAACTCCAATGCAGCTACTACTGCTGACAATGCTCCAAACACCACAAAGTAAAACGCTTCCATTTTTATTTTTCTTTTCTCAGATCAAACTGAAACGGATCTGGGGTATCTCTCCCTTCGTTATTAAACACAACAAGAATGAAATGGAGAAAGAGAGCAAAGAAAGAGAAAACGACTGCTCACCTAAGGATCCGGATTTCGGGCTAAACTTCGGACGGGTTAATGGACTTGGGCTACTCAAATGATCAGCCCAAATTTTAGTGTAAATTTAACAGTAGGAATTGCACTAGTAGCCACTTTTATCTTCCTAGAAATTCTTAAATTGACATGTTAATGTTACATTGGATCGACTTTTGGCTTATGATTTATAAGTTAGAATTTTTAAGTTATGACGTTTGGCTTATTTTTATTATTTTACCTTAAAAAAATAAGTGCTTATAAGCACTTTTTAACTTTATTTAGACACTTTAAAAAAAATTTCTAAAATAAGCCAATTCAAATAAACACTAAAACTTTGTTATAAATGTCAATCATTTCGACCTATTCAGATTCATTATGTGATTATAAAATTAGGTAGAATTAAGAGCTTCATTAAGTGCAAACAAATGAGGTCAGTAATTGATTAAGTAGAACATTCAGTTTTTTAGTTTTAGTAAAAGTATATTACTTCCTTCATTTCAAAATAAGTGAATTGTTGAGGTATTTTTAATAGTTCAAATTAAACTTATTTGTTCAATCTTAAAGAAAACTTTAGAATTTTGCTCCATGTATAATCCTTCATTTGAATTTTCTATGTGATGAGTTCAAGAAATTTAATTGGTAGTTAGTATTGAAAATATTTAGTCATTCTAGGTAATTTGAGAGTAATTAAAACCGATAAGAATGGAAAGTAATGTCTAATGCATGTGTTACTATTCTTTTCTTAAAGATTGTGCAATATCTCAACAATTCACTTATTATGAAATGAAATAAATAATACTTTAATTATAGGAGTTGTCTACTACTTTCTCTATTTATTTTTACTTGTCTACTATACTAAAAATAGAGTAATACCATTTGGCCACAAATGTATAAAGACAATATTAACCTTTTTTTAATAAATTAATTTTTTTTAATTGATGAATATTAAAGTATTTGTTATTTTCAAAATTACAATTAATGACAATACTAATTCCAAGACTTGGAACATCAAAAGTCTTTTATTGCTAGTAACTCTCTTTACTTTGTCTTCTCCATTTGATTTTTTCTATAAAAAAAAAAAACACGAAAAGACTACTTAATGTGAGAAGTTACTATATATTTTGTGTATAGAAAAATATATAATTTATTTAATTTAAAACATTATATGTTTACTTGTAATTAAAAAGATGATAGACATGTTTTATATATATAAATTATCTATTCCTTCAAATTCAATTTTTCTTAGTTAAATGAAAATGTCTTCATCACTTAATTTAAATTGAAATTTACTGATTAATCCCAATTCAAATAGTAATTTTATTTCTGATGTATAATATTTTTTAGTTACGATGCTTAGTAATAGTCTTACAATTTCAAATCATCATCAACGATTTCATTGTCACTATATTATACTTATCAATAATAACATAATATTGATATTTATAACCACTACTCTATTTAAATGCCGGTTAAGACTTTAGGGACTTTGAATGCAATGACAACAACTAAGTTGCCGCTAAATAGTTTTGTGCGGATAAATATTGTTATTAAAAGAAAATTTTAGTGCCGCCAAATATCTATTTTGTTATTGCATTTTAACATAGTTCAACTAAGAATATATTTAGATTAAAAAAAAAGCTCTTAAACAAATTTAATTTTTTTAATCATTTATATTTATATAAAGTTTAAGACTTATCTAAGATAAAAATTTAAAGATATTGAAGTTTTAAATATTAGGACTTTTTATATAATTAAATTAAAAAATATTTGTGCAAAATATTCAAATATCTTTTAATTTTCTATCGCCCTACTTGTGATGTTAGATGGAAAATATTTGATATGAAGAAAAATATTTGAATTGGAATGAAAACTTATACTATGAATACAATTAGAGAAAATATTTATTTGTAAGTACTATTAATGTGAAGTTTAATTGTCTCCTTTATAAATAATTATATTAAACAAGAATATTTTTTTAGAACATATATCCTAATAACATTTTAGAGATGAAGATATTATTTTGAATAGACCTTTATAATAATCTACGAATCATTACTTAAATAATTTTATTAATCATTATATTTATATTAAATTTAACTATACCAATAACTAATACTCGTAATACTCGATTTTAATAGCTAAACTACCAAATAAGCAAATACAATACAATAAAATTATTTGTTTAACTATGAACTATATATTATATAGTATTTTTTTAATCTATACAAATGCAAGATGTATTAAATAAATGAAGTCAAATCACTATTATAAATAAAAGTTCCTAATTATTGAAATTCATCATTTTCTTAATGTATCAATAAAAAAATTCTCAGTCTTTCTCCACTTAAAAATTAAATTTGATTTTCATAATTTCTATGATATGTTGAAGTTTATTCTCTTAACATATTTTGAGCTTGGATGGTCATTGATAAAATCATTCAGTATTATATATTTAATATTTCTTTAATAGAGTTTAAATTTATTTAAACTTAATAATTTATAAAATTACTTAATTAAAAAAATATAAGTAATTATTCATAAGTCATTAAATCTATTTAACAAGAGAACGCATAACTGAGATTAATGCGTGATCGTCCTGAATTATTGTTAACTAACGTTGACACTTATGAACCATGTGATTTTACTTCTTTTTTTTTTTTTTACAAGAAGAAAGATAATTTTATATATTAACTAAATAAAAAACCATCAGAAATTTGAGGTACAGTCCACTGTCCGGTCATCATGACTGATATATTTTGAGTTTTAATTATTATATTGAAATATTCTCAAGTTATATTTCCTTCGTCCATCTTTATTTGGCCTTTATACTATTTAAAATATCCAACAATACTTATTCACTTAATAAAATCAAGAGATAATTTTACACTTAGTTCCTAATTTACCCTTATCATTACCCATTACATTTTTCAAGACATAATATTTATTATATTCAAAGGGTACCTTGGTAAAATTGTCTCATCATTTACTATTTCTTAATCCCTGTGCCAAGTCAATAAGGGTCAAGTAAAGTTAGACGGAGGGACTATCTAAATAATATTAAATGTATAATATGAATTTGAACTTACACAACAATTAATAAAAAAAATTAACTGAAGGTCATATCAATAGCAAATATAAGTGATGATCAATAAATTTTGGGAAAACTAAGCTTGTACCCCTTTAAAACAAACTATTTATATTCATATACCCTTTTACATTTTGTACCTCCATACTATTAAAATTTTGCCGCCCTAATATTTAAATTTGCACGCTGACGTCATGCTGCTTGTATGATATATCAATTGGGTATACATATACCATCAGGGTATCACAGATGATTAAGCTTAATCCTATATGATACCGATATGGTATAAATATATCGATAGAATATATAATGAATATATTTTCTACTAATTTAGAGTTTAATTATTATTTTATTTGTTTCTTAAAAAAATCATATATATCAAGTGGGTATCAATATACCGTCAGAGTATCACAAAGGATTGAGCTCCTTCTATATGATACCGGTATGGTATATATATACCGTCAGAGTATATTTGATAGTATTTATGTTGACATCAGCATGACTTCAGCACACGAAGTAAAAAGGGGTAAGTAGGTAGAAAGGTAAATAGTTTGGGTAATGGGTCCATTAAGAGTAAATAGTTTATATTAAGTATATTAATGGTAAATAATTTCAAATTAGGTGTATTTTGTGTACTTTTTCTATAAATTTTCAAATCGGGGTAATATAAGGGCACAAGATTACAACGATTATTTTTAAATGAGGTCGACAATTATGCTCTATATGAGTCTTATTATTTTTATAGTAATATATTGTCTAACATATTTAAAAAGTTTTAAATTTTGACTTTCATTGATGGAATATTTTTAAATCATATTAAAAATTTATCCAAATACATGATGTAAGTTTATTTTAACACGATAACTATTAAAATACTTAAATAGGTATTACATTACCAACAAAGTTATCAAATCAAAAAAGACTACAACATTTTGTAACTCTCTTGAATTGTTATTAATTAGGCTTGACATATATCGACTATATATTTTTTATAATTTTTAATACGCTGATGCCTACATTCCAAATATTATTTTTGATTGGCCTCAA
>JAPFFP010000103.1:13060136-13076894 GCA_026153255.1 Solanum medicagineum
GATACTACAAAGGAATCCTAATCAGATAAGGAAATATATTCAAGGCATAAATCTAACAAGTGTATTTTGATTTACTAATACACATTGGAAAGCAAAATGCATACTTTTAAGGTATGGGATGGTGAAAATGAGGGCTGCGACGTAGGAGGAAGGTGAGGACTGTTGAAAGGTGTCGTAGAAATAATCCATGTGTAACTCATTGTGTCGTTCATTTTTTTCATTTTGCTCTTAGCAAAACACACCCTTAGATTACAATATAAAATAGTGATTAATGTTCCAATATTATTGTTTTTCACACTTCTTTAGCAAACAAACTTCAAGAGAAATAAAATTTAAATTATACTTTTCGCTACTACTATGTGAAGTTACAAATATTTAGTATAATTTATAAATATAAAAAAAAAATATTGGAACTATTTTGAAAGTTGAAAAAAAGTTAAAAAATTCAACTAAGGAGCAGTTGTTAACAGTGGCATATTTTCTTGTAGGTGGTGGAAGGCATTGAGGAAGCTATTGGGTTCAATAAGACAGCGTCAACGCTATATGCAACCATTGATCTTGGAAAAGCCAGAGTTGGCAGAACCAGATTGCTGGATGAACACAAAAACCCACGGTGGTACGAGTCGTTCCACATTTACTGTGCCCATATGGCTTCCGATGTCATATTCACTGTCAAAGCTGATAATCCAATTGGAGCAGAACTCATTGGAAGAGCTTACTTGCCAGTCCAGCAACTGCTAGATGGAGATGAAATCGATGAATGGCTAGAAATTCTCGATACAGAACGAAAACCCGTGACTGGACACTCTAAAATTCATGTGAAGTTGCAGTACTTTGATGTCACAAGGGAATTTAATTGGAACAGAGGGATAAAAGTCACAAGATTTCCTGGAGTTCCTTACACATACTTTAGTCAAAGACAAGGATGCAAGGTCACCCTTTACCAAGATTCTCACGTTCCTGATAACTTTATCCCGAAAATTCCTCTTGCTGGTGGCAAGTTCTATGAGCCCCAGCGATGTTGGGAAGACATTTTCGATGCCATCACAAATGCAAAGCATTTGATTTACATAACTGGATGGTCTGTTTATACGGAGATTACTTTGGTAAGGGACACAAGGAGGCCTAAGCCTGGTGGAGACCTGACGCTCGGAGAGTTGCTTAAGAAGAAAGCTAATGAAGGTGTGAGAGTTCTAATGCTAGTCTGGGATGACAGAACATCGGTTCCTGTGTTGAAACAAGATGGGCTTATGGCTACTCATGATCAAGAAACTGCTAGTTATTTTCAAAACACTGAAGTAAATTGTGTGTTGTGCCCTCGAAATCCTGACGATGGAAGAAGCATTATTCAGAACATAGAGATTGGGACAATGTTTACTCATCATCAAAAGATTGTAGTTGTTGATGGAGAATTGCCTAATGGAGACCCGGAGAGGAGGAGAATTGTGAGTTTTATTGGTGGGATTGATCTTTGCGACGGAAGATATGATACACAATTTCACCCCCTTTTCAGAACTTTGGACTCAGCACATCATCATGATTTTCACCAACCAAATTTCACTGGTGCTTCAATTCAAAAAGGAGGACCAAGAGAGCCTTGGCACGATATCCATTGCCGAATAGAAGGTCCAGCTGCTTGGGATGTGCTCTTTAATTTTGAACAGAGGTGGAGGAAGCAAGGTGGAAAGGACCTGCTTTTAAACCTAAGGGATATGGATAATATAATCATACCACCTTCACCTGCTATGTATCCTGATGATCATGACACGTGGAATGTTCAAGTTTTTCGATCAATTGATGGGGGAGCAGCATTTGGCTTCCCCGATGCTCCTCAGGAAGCAGCCAAGGCTGGTCTTATAAGTGGCAAGGACAACATCATTGATCGAAGCATACAAGATGCATATATTAATGCCATTCGTCGAGCAAATCATTTTATTTACATTGAAAACCAGTACTTCCTAGGAAGCTCCTTTTCTTGGTACTCCGATGATATCAATGATGAAGACATTAATGCTCTACATTTGATCCCAAAGGAGTTGTCTTTGAAGATAGTTAGCAAAATTGAAGCAGGGGAAAGGTTTACGGTTTATGTTGTGGTTCCAATGTGGCCAGAAGGACTTCCTGAGAGTGCATCTGTACAAGCAATACTGGATTGGCAAAGGAGGACCATGAAAATGATGTACACCGATATAGTTCAAGCTCTTAAAGCCAAGGGAATTGTGGCAAATCCTAAGGATTACTTGAGTTTCTTTTGCCTTGGCAATAGGGAAACAAAGAAGACAGGAGAATACGAGCCTTCTGAATCTCCAGAACCCGAAACAGACTATCAAAAAGCTCAAGAAGCCAGACGTTTCATGATTTATGTACATGCCAAAATGATGATAGGCAAGTTCAGTCAGCTAGAAATCATTGCATTTGTGCTTATTATATCCAAAATTAAGTACTTCTCAGTAATATTTTTTGTGTATGTTTTGCAGTGGATGATGAATACATTATCATCGGATCAGCCAACATCAATCAAAGGTCGATGGATGGTGCAAGGGACTCAGAAATAGCAATGGGAGCCTACCAACCTTTCCATCTATCTGTGAAGGAGCCACCGAGGGGTCAGGTTCATGGGTTCCGTATGGCATTGTGGTATGAGCACTTAGGCATGTTGGACAACAGTTTCCTTCAACCAGAGAGCGTAGAATGCATCCGAAAGGTGAACAAGATTGGTGACAAATACTGGGATATGTATTCAAGTGAGAGCCTCATTCATGATTTGCCTGGCCACCTTCTAACTTATCCTATTGGTGTTACTGAAAATGGAGAGGTCACTGAAATACCTGGAGTAGAATGCTTTCCTGACACCAAGGCACCTGTTCTTGGTACCAAATCTAATTTTCTTCCACCCATTCTCACAACCTAAACCTCCAACTTTTCATTTGTTCATTCATTCTCTAGACATATGTTATGAATTATGATTGTGCATGGTGTATATGTTAATAAGGTTTCTGACTTAAGGAAAGTTAAGTTTACTATCACCAGCAGGACGCGGTGGAATGGTAATGGTTTCTCTACTCTTAACTGGAGGTTTTAGGTTCATATTTGGAATACAAAACTCCATAGTGGGGGCATTTCTCTGGAAGTTTGTGTAGTTATGTTACTGGTTGCCAATTACTTGCTTCCTGTGCTTTCTACAAATGATGTTTCTGTCGAACAAATTAAATTGTTTGCTTATTGAGAATGACTTCAGTATCCTAAGGTTCTTCACGATTTTCATTTTATTCAAGTAAGATTGGTGACCTCAATTTTCATTTCAGTCTCTCCAAGTTCCTTATAAGCAGCCTCATCGAGCTTGAATGACATTAAGGAGGTTTGCAGGGTGACATAATTGACTAAATCGATCTAGCAAGCACGCGAGTAAATCAGTTAAAATAGTCATCTAACTATTGGAAACTTTCCACCAAAGTCACTAATGTTTATTTTGTATAAGTTAGAAGTACTTATCTAAAAAGTTACTGGCTTTGTACGTATGAGGGGATATTAGTTCCACTTTTAACAAGAATAGGGGGTTATAGATCACCCAAAAAGTTTCAGCGTGTGACTTTTCTGGAATACTTGGTGCAATCTGCTAGTGATGTGTTTTATAACTCTTCTTGCATTACAAATATTAACACACCAAATGAATCTAGAGATGCCATTGATGAATAACTTGTATTGCAATGACTAATCTATTTTTATTTCTTTGTCAGACGTATAATTTCGATGAATATGATTTTATGACGTGTGTGAAAATTAATTTCATTTCTGTGTCTAAATGAACTATCCATCTGAACTAGCACTCATAAGAGGTAGCTAAAAGTATTTCCTAGAAATTGAACGATTTGATTGCTCGGGAGAAAGGATTTTGTAGTTTTTTGTTTCCTAGTGCTGTCGATGATTTTGAACCATTGGCTTGCAGGGTCACATGTTTTATCTTTGCTCAAGCATTTGCAAGTGTTTGTGACAATAACATTTTTGGAATCAACATCTAAGCAAAGACTAGTGCCGTCTTGTAGCTTAGAAGACAGGTGCATCTTGGAGTCTGAGATAGCTTGCCATTTTGAATTGTCATTGGTGCATATTATGCCAAGTTTTCCTGGCTGCCCTGATTTATCTGCTTGTAGGCAAAAGTAAGTTCCGGTTAGTGTCAGCGTTTTGGTTGGAGTATAGTCCCACGCGTCCGACTCAGAGCATGGACCAAGCTCCAATGGCTGGAAAAATGAAATTCGTCCAACACAAAGCCCTGTCATTGGATGGAAGAGTAGTTTGTGGGAGCGAGAGTCGTTATATCCTGGCCCTGCAAGCATAACCAAACATAAACTCTCGCAACTTTGCTTAGAAAATCGATAATTATATATACTTAAAAGGGTTCTAAACTTGTCATCCTTCTACTAACGTCAAGGACATTTGGGGTCCAATAGGTGGAATGAGGACAATTTCCAACATGTTAGGACCCATTTTGATCTTTTTCCGTTATGTCTAATCTAAGTACATACCTTGAAAAGGAGATTGGACGGCGGAGATTCTTTCGAGGAAGCTCGAGTTTCTAATATGACACCAATTCCAGTCCAAAACCCCATAGAACTCATCGAGTCCAACAACCCCTTCTCTCAAATAATAACTTCCAACAAGTGTCCACAATGCCCAATCAAAGTCGAGTTCAGCTGCTAGTCCCAGAAAACAATTGAAATACCTATTGTCATTTACATTGGTGCCCCTTTGATCCGCCCCAAACTCACTCACAAACAATGGATACCCCTGGTCTAACAGGAAACCACCTCTGCTCATTATGTCATTCACTACTTGCCCGCAAACTTGATTCGGGTTGCCGTTTCCCCACGATTTTCCATCCGTGAAAGCATATCGATGAATCTCAAACACTAGCTTTCCAGAGAAAGTCAAGTTAATTGGTCTCTGCCGCAGGAAAGACAGATCCTTATCGAAATTTAGGCCTGAGAGAATGACTAGAACATCAGGGTTAGCTGCATGCACTGCTTCAGCTCCTTTTTGCATGTACCTAGTTCATTCGAAAAATCACCTTTAAGTACCACTCCATGTAGTCAAGTACTGAACGCTTTCAATAGTTCAATGTTTTTTGGTTTACCTATACCAATCGTTAACATTTTGCCTGGGTCCACGAAGTTCGTTTCTTAAGCTCATTCCGACGACATTGGTAACGTTGATGAAGGTGGTAGCGACCTTAGTAAGGCCCTGGATCCAAAGATCAGGGTCAAAGTATTGATCGCCAAAGAAGCCATTTCCGTCGAAGTTGCTGCAGCACCAACCGGGCTTGCTCATGTGATTGTCTAGAATGACCATCACATTGTTATTTCCAAGCCTAGTTACCACTGCCTGTCAACATCAATATAATTTTCAATTATTCTGTGTCTTTTCACAACATGAATTTTCAACTTAGGAAATATTATTTTATGTTTATTTATATTTGTGGAGAGGGTATATATATCTGCTTCATTTGACTAATGATATAGATATTTTTGTGCCAAAAACCAAATAGAGGCATAATTCCTCTTATTCTTAATATTTCAGACACATGTTTGCCCATGGTAAAGGTATTATATGTCCAAAAAAACACTTCAATATACTTGATATTTACACCGGAATCACGCCCAATTAATATATGATATATTTTTTAATTATATACTATTATCACAATAGTTATGAGTTTTAATCGAAAAAATTTAATACTTCAGTTAGTTGACTATCTAAATTTTTTTCCTTGTCAGTGAGAATTTAATGCCTCACCTTGTAATACCTTCCTCCATTTTCCCTAAAAGACTATGAGAACAAGTCATAGGTTAAGGTGGCAGTCAAGCAACAAATTAACCATCAAAAACATCTAACTATTAACAAAAAAACATAAGGAATTTAACATCAATATATTATTTATAACTTGGAATATACGATCAATAATTACGTACCTTATAAGCTTGGAGAAGAGATAAATCAAGAATGGATGGATTATTAGCTTGAAGTCCAGCAATGGACTCGACAAGGCCAAGATTATTAAAGGATTGACGTACATTTAAGGAAGCCAAAGATTCATTAGTAAACAAGAAAAGAGGCCAAGTCAATCTAACACAATTAAAACCCATGTTAGTAATGGATTTTGAAATATTGTCAAGTGGCTGCTTGCTTAGTCCTTCTGCCACCATGACTTCCAAATGAGACACCCAATTTATACATGATAACTTCACCCTTTGCCCTCCTTCATTCACTATCCATCTTGAATTTGTGTAAAGTGTTGCATGTGAATGTTGAGTCATCAACACCAAAATGCCCAAGAATATTAAAAGTATCATGTTGCAACATGATGTTGTTGATGACTGCACCATCTTTTGGTTTTGGAGTCATTTGTGTATGGGGAGATGATTCCTATTTATAGACTTTGTTCACCAGGATAATTAATTGATACTGTCCAATTATGTCACTAACCACCATATGGAGAATATAAATAATTTTGTTGCGTTGTTAACTTTATCAAAAAACATAGCTACGATTGGTTTAGACAGTATACATGACATTTGACTTAGGTAAGCAAATTTTAATTTAAAACAAGCGTTAGATATTTGTATGGTGATTTAAAATAAACTATAATGCTGTTTAAAAAGGAAAGTATGATAAATATAAATTGGGTTAATAATAGAATGACAGAAGGGTAGCTTCCACAGGAGAAAAAGTTCTGATGTTATTGTATTATTAATGTCATGCCTAATTTTGTCGGTAAAGTGTTGGTTATCTTTTGACCCTTAAAAATTAAATCTACATAATAAGGAAATGCATTTCCTTATTGGGATTTTAGTATGTATCATGAACAAAGTATTTAGACTGTTAATGAGTCTAAACCATTATTTTTATGTTTTAATTTATGTATTATTCTTTATTTTCTAGAAAATATGTTTGTATTTAAAAAAAATTAATTTTTCAAAATTTTGTTTTTATTTTATTAAAATTTATGATCATATAAATATTTATAAATTATTTAGATAACAAATTATGTAATTTTTCTTTTTTGAATTTTATGTCCAGTCCTACATTATCACATATATTAAATATGAATAAAGAGATTAATCTTTATCGTAATTTCTCTTTGGAATATTTTGTCTTCTTTTGTTAATAAAGAGAAAAGCATATTAATGCATCATCCATTCCAAAAAGAATAGCGGAGTTCGATGTATGATTATCAAGCTATCTAATTACTTGATACTTATAAGCAACATTAATAATGCTAATCTCTCCGTAACAATTTCTGTTTTTAGTTTCTTTGATAAAAATGACAATTTTTCAAATTTGAAATTATTTTAATTTATATTTCTCATTTAATTATTAGAAATGTTTATAGCCACGCGATGATATAACATATGTTTTAAGACTATTAACTTTAAAAATTAAAAGAATGACAAAGTTACTGATATATTCCTCGAACATTTTTACTCGACTACAAATATATTCTTCGTATTTTAAAATTAAACACTTGCACCCCTTATTCTGTGAAAATCCTAACAAATATATTTAAACGCCCCTCTATAAATTATAATGGAAATAATATACAAAATCATGTTAATTTCTAAGCAAATTTTAAAATATGAAAGGGAATAACAACCAAGAAGTTAATATATAATAAAGTATTATAATTTGAAGAAATACAAATAATCTCCATGTATAAAGTGCAGCAAGTAGTAAATCAGTAATATGTAGCCTTATAAAGATGCATATTCAAAGAATATTTATTCTTCTCAATCGAAAGTAAACATAAAATTGAACAATATTATTCATTCTCTTAAATTCTTTACATAAATAATCTAGTAAATTTTATTTATACTTTTGATTTTTCTTTTATTAATTATATTTAATATAGTACATAATACTTAGTTACAAAATCATATTTTTTAGGAAAATATTCTTCAAGCTAATACTCTCCCTGTTACTATGTTGTACCTCCCACATCAGTTGGAGGAAAATATGTAAGGGGTTTTCCCCCTCTATAAATTGAAATCTAGTTTTTTGGAATTAGACACATCTTTCACTTATCTTCTTATCTTCTATGATATTTGTTCTTCTTTTTCTCTTGTAATATTTTACTTGTATTCTTTGGAATGAAATAAAATTGATTTAGTTGTGTCTGACTCATGTGGGTAAAAATATTTTTTATTGAACCTCATAAATTCGTTGTTCATTTTATTTTTCCTCTTTTACTATTTTTTAGCAGTTTTTAATTTTTAGATAGTGATTGTGAAATAATTACTCTACCCAGTTCGCTTTTGCAACAGACAACAGTTGGTATCAGAGCTAAGGTTCTGTTTGAGTATGCTCTGTGGTTGCAGCATAGTCTGCTGATCTTCCACATTAGAAAAGATTTTTCTTGGGTTTGTATTGTCAAGATATTTTTCTTAGTATACTCTGTGATTTCTGTGGTTGCAGCATAGTCTAAACTTCCACGTCAGAAAGAAATTATCTTGGTCTGTGTAGCCAGCTATTAAATAATATTTGTAATGGGGGAGGGAAATAAAGAAGTAACCATCTCAGACAAACTACAGGAGTCCACCTCAAGTGTCAATAACACGTCATTGGTATCTTCGCTTGTGTCATGAATTCAGACAAATGCGAAGTTTACAGTTGAAATTTTTGACAGAACAGGACACTTTGGGATGTGAAAATGTGAGGTCAAAGATGTCCTTTTTCAAAATAAACTGTACATGAAGAAAAGAATATTTCACGTCACTTATGTTCCTGGTAGCGCAATGAATGATCATATCACCAGTCTCAACAAATTAGTTACACATTTGCAAAATATGGATGTAACATTTGTTGATGGTGATCTAGCATGATGTTGTTGGCATCCCTTCCGGATAAGTACGAGCAGCTTGAAACTACTCTACTTTATGGGAGGAATGAAGTGGATGAAATTTCTCTTACAGAAGTTTGTTCAGTTTTGTATAGCTATGAACAAAGAAAGAAAGAGAAATAGAAGGGTGTAGAAGGAGAAGCATTAGTGACAAGAGGTCGTTCTCAAAATCAAATGAGAACGAAGAAGGGGAGATCCAAGTCAAGATCATCTAAACCCACAAAGATGAATGTGCCTTTTGTCGAGAAAAAAGGCAACTGGAAGAAAGATTGTCCAAAGTTGAAAAAGAAGGCCAATGGAAAAGCTGTCATGGATTCAAAGATAGCCGACTGTGATGACTCTGATTTCTCATTAGTTACAATGGAGTCATCCACATCATCTGATATATGTTTGATGGACTCAGCTTGTAGCTATCATATGTGTCCTAATCGGGACTGATTTGTTGATCTACAAGAAGGAGAATGTGGAGTTATTCACACTGCTGACAATAGCCCTCTTATCGCATATGGTGTTGGTTCAATCCGATTAAAGAATCATGATGGATTATGCAGAACATTGACAGATGTTCGGTACGTACCTGATTTGAAGAAAAATCTCATCTCTGTAAGAGTCCTAGACTCAAAGGGGATTAAAATCATTGCAGACAATGGAGTGATGAGAATATGCTCTGGTGCGCTGGTGGTAATGAAGGCTATTTGGAAGGACAATAATTTGTACCACTATCATGGTAGTACAATTATTGGGATAGCAACAGTAACATCCAGTGTTGACAAAGAGGCAGAGGCAACCAAGCTATAACATATGCGCTTGGGACATGCAAGAGGAAAATCCTTAAAAACCTTATCAGGTCAAGGATTGTTGAAAGGTGTTAAATCTGGATACTTGAATTTTTGTGAGCATTGTGAAAGGAAATCAAACAAGGATTAAATTTGGAATAACTATCCATAATACGAAAGGTATTTTGGATTAAGTTCACTCTGATGTTTGGGGTGCTTCCAAAATACCTTCATTAGGTAGGAAAACACTACATTGTAACCTTTGTTGATTCCTTTTCATGAAGAGTATGGGTGTATACGATGAAGACTAAGGATGAAGTGTTGAGAATCTTTCTCAAATGGAAGACGATGATAGAAGCTCAAAGTGTCAAAAAGATCAAGTGTCTTCGCACAAACAATGACGGAGGATACAAAAATGATCTTTTTCAGGAGGTTTGTGAAGAAAATGGCATCGTTAGACATTTCACAGTCAGAAATACACCACAATAGAATGGAGTGGCAGAACGCATGGATCGAACTTTACTGGAGAAGGTTCGGTGTATGTTATCCAACGCTGGCTTGGACAAAGAATTTTGGGCTGAGGCAATAACATATGCATGCCACATCATAAATCGTCATCTACTGTAATTGGTGGGAAGACACCATTTAAAAAATGATATGAAAAACCTGCTGCGGATTATGACTCTTTACATGTATTTGACATAATTGCATATTATCATGTGAAAGAGTCAAAATTAGATCTGAAAGCTAAGAAGACTATCTTTATGGGAATTACTTCTGGAGTCAAAGGATATCACCTATGGCGTCCAGAGACAAGAAAAGTAATATTCAGCTGAGATATTATTTTTGACGAATCTGCTATAATGAAAAAAGATTCAGATGAAGAAATAAAAGTAACTGATATTGCTTCAAAGCAGGTGGAGTTTGAGGGAAAATTTATTTTTCCTCCACAAAAGGCATATGAAGAAAAAATTGACGATTTGGAAGAAGAGTCAGTTGAGATACAGGTTCCAACTCAGGAAACTAAACAACAACTTGAGTCAATAGCAACCATAAACCCAGAAGAACTGTCAAGAAGCCTATGCGTCTCATTAGACGATGGCATGTGCAACCTCAGTTATTATTGATGACATTCCAACCACTTATAAAGAAGCTATCCAAAATCGTGAAGAAAAGTGAAAAGTTGCAATGAATGAGAAAATAAAGTCCCTTTATCAGAACAATACGTGGAAACTGGCCAGCCTCCAAGAGGGCAAGAAAGCAATTAGGTGCAAATGGGTATATGCAAAGAAAGAAGGATTTCCTAACAAAAAAGATGTTCACTACAAAGCAAGATTGGTGGCCAAAGGATATGCACAAAAGGAGGAATTAATTATAATGAGGTATTTTCTCCAGTCGTGAAACACTCATCCATTAGAGTTTTGTTGGCTTTGGTAGCGCAATTGGATTTAGAACTAATTTAGATGGATGTAAAAACAACACTTTTACATGGTGATTAGGAAGAGGAAATCTACATGACTCAGCCAGAAGGATTCAAAGTTGCAGGGAAAGAAAACATCGTTTGTAAATTTGAAAAATCTTTGTATGGATTGAAACAATCTCTAAGACAATGGTACAAAAGATTTGACAAGTTTATGCTGCGGCAGAAGTACGTGAGAAACAAATACAATCATTATGTGTATTTGTGCAAGCTTAACGATGGTTCTTTCATATATCTCTTCTCCTATATGTTGATGATATGTTAATAGCTTCCAAGAATTTAGGAGAAATTGAGAAGCTGAAGTTGAGGAGTTTGAGATAAAGGATTTGGGAGATGCTAAGAAGATTCTTGGCGTGGATATAACAAGGGATAGACTTTCAAAGAAATTTTGTTTATCTCAGAAGGAATACTTAAAAAAGGGTGATAGATCGATTTGGTATGAATGAGAAAACTAAACTAGTTAGCACTCCATTGGCTCCCCATTTTAAGCTTAGTGTTGATATGTCGCCAAAGGATGAAGTTGAAAAAGCATATATGTCAAGGGTACCATATGCAAGTGATGTTGGTAGCTTGATGTATGCAATGATTTGTACAAGACCTGACATTTCACATGTTGTTGGGATTGTGAGCAGATATATGCACAATCCAAGAAGAGAACATTGGCAGCTGTGAAATGAATTTTGTGGTATATTCGTAATACTGTAGATGTTGGGTTAATTTTTGAGCAAGAAGAAAATTTGTGTGTAGTTGGATATTGTGACTCTGACTATGCTAGTGATCCGGACAAACGAAGGTCAATTACTGGTTATGTGTTTACTTTTGCAAAAGCACCAATTAGTTGGAGGTCTACTTTACAGTCAACAATTTCTTTGTCTACAACTGAGGCAGAGTATATGGCGATTACAGAGGCTGTGAAGGATGCAATTTGGCTTCAAGGATTGCTTAAGGAACTTGGTATCAGACAAGAAGCTATTACAATATTTTGTGATAGTCAAAACGTTATTCAATTAGTGAAAAATCAAGTTTATCATGCAAGAACGAAGCACATTAATGTTCGGTATCACTTCATACGAGAAATCATAGAAGAAGGTTAAGTCACAGTGCAGAAAATCAAGACTACAGAGAATCCTGCTGATATGCTAACAAAAAAGTGGTGACTGTGATCAAGTTTGTACATTGTTTGGACTTGATCAACATTATTGAACATTGATGTTCAAAAGTTGAAGACACAATTGAAATTTGTTATTGAGAGAATTGAAGATGTGGGATGGCCAAGGTGGAGATTTGTTACTATGTTGTCCCTCCCACATCGATTGGAGAAAAATATATAAGGGGTTTTCCCCCCTATAAATTGAAGTCTAGTTTTTAGGAATTAGACACACCTCTCACTTGCCTTCTCATCTTCTAGGACATTTGTTCTTCTTTCTCTTGTATTCTTTAGAGTGAAATAAAATTGAGTCAGTAGTGTTTGAGGACGTCGGTAAAAATCTCGTAAACTCATTGTTCTTTTTATTTTTCCTCTTTTACTATTTTTTAGCGGCTTTTATTTTTTGGGTTAGTAACTGTGAAATAAATACTCTACCCAGTTTGCTTCTGCAACCCTCCTGTCCATTTTTACCTGTCCTCTATACTATTTTGTAATTTGTAACAATACTTGTCCACTTTATGAAATCAAGAGATAATTTTACACTTAGTTCCTAATTTGCCTTTATCATTAATGATAGTCATTTCCCTATTTTATTTTTCAAGACATTGTATTTATTATATTCAATTTGATAAAATTACCCTTATCATTTATTGCTTCTTAATTCCTATGTTAAGTCAACAGGAGACAAGTAAAGATGGATGAAGACAGTATATTTGTACAAAATTTCCATAGTATTGGACCAATACGTATTCATCATTTCCAAAAAAAAAAAGAAAAGAAAACACCTTTCCTTTCTTCTTTAATTCTTATTTTGAAATTCAAAGGCAATATGTATCCCATGTTTTCATTTCTGTTATTATGTAACTACTACTCCACCAGCATGATGTTGGAAACACGCTAAGCAATAGTGGAATGAGCAAGCATAAGTAAGCTCCCATACTCCAAGTTTTCTCCTCTTTTTTACTTTTGGGGCAAGGGATAATGTTATGTTGGAAGACTTACAAGCCAAATTCACTTTTTAAAAATTGGTTGGTACGTCTTTGAATTATATTCAACAGTTTAGTTTTGGATAGAGAAAAGTAATCCGAGTAACAGATGAAAAAAGTTAAAATCCTTGTCTAGACAATAAGATTCGTGTCGAGAAAATAATAGTCAACAAACAAAAATATCTCAATTTATTTCAATTTGTAAGTTTACAATCTTTATGAATCCTTTGATTCGTCCTTTCAAATAAAAATTTAAGGGCTCTTGAGCTTGAGCTTGATCTTGAATCTTGAATTTGCTGTTGAACTTAATCTTGAATTCAATGAATTTTGAGTTTGTTCTTGAACTTGAATGCTTAAATGTCTCTCTAATTTTTTGCTAGAATTTTTGTGTTTTTTTGAATTATGAGACCCCTATTTATAGTTGTAGAATATGAGTTATAACAATAATAAGCTTCCCTTTAGCTACTTAATTAGATTTAAGTGGCATGGTATATTGGATCTCAACAAAGTGGCTTTGTTATTTTGGCACATGACATGATCTCATTGACTCCTATGTTTCACTTGACATGTCACCCCATTTGACACGTGGCACCAAGATTGTCCTCTAGGATAAGATGATATTGGACTTATCAAAGTGAGCTTATCTATTGTAGCCCAAATCAATTAATTTGGACTTTAATTAAATTCAATTATACTAATTCATAATATTTATTTGAACTAATATATTCATAAATTTAATATAATTTAAATAATTTTAAAATTCATGTTTAATAAATTTTAAATGATTTTAAATATATCTCATATTTGTCAAAATCATATACTTAAACACCCTAGTAAATGAAAGTATTTTTAAAGCTAATATTCATGTAGGATTTCCAACATTTAAAAGACTGAATTTTTCTTATTTTAATAAAAGATAAAAGAAATATATCTGCCACTGGCTACAGAGCCATACTGTAGAACTGTTCTGTAATTTGCTCTAAAGTTATCTGCATATCCATTTCCCCAAAAGCTGGAAAAGAAAAATCAATACGCTCACAAATTTGTCCACTATTTTTGTTTCTTTCTTTTCTTTATAGTTAGTACTGCAGAAGAAGATACAATATTTAAGAAGAAAATAACACCACTAAACAAAAATTATCATTAAAGCAGTTTCTGTAGCTCATTTTTCAATGGAAGGGAAGCTGTAAAATGTGTAAATTTATTCATGCTGAATTACCAAAATTAATACAGAAAGAGCTCGCCTTGTGTTTTGTTCCATTGAGAAAAAAATAAATAAATAAAATAAATAAATTTGCTGAGTCCTACTTGGCTACAGCATTTTGCACCAAATGATATCAAAATGTCTGTCAATAGATAGCTTTTAAGAAATTCTGGAACTCTATTAAACTCTTGAGAGATATGACTTGGCTAAAGAGAGGACTTTCTCCTTCTGCTTCTTGTACTCATTATACCGCAGGAAGAAATAACTGATGTAGTCAAAATCGATGGGTGACATTTTCGCCTAGGAATAACAATACCAAAAAGATTAAAACGTGAGATTATTTTTGGCATTCTTTGGACTGCATCTAAAATGTAGCATAATAATAGTACCTGGATCAAAGACCAGAGAGCCCAGTAAAGGTGTGAAGCTAGCATGTAACTATTGCTCTCGACATATAAGGCTTCAAGGTCCTTGTCAGATACCTGTCATCAAAATAAAATTAGATATTCTTACCAATTATTCATGTTAAGTTCAGCTGTTTTCTATTTGGTGGTAGACACCGTAGTACAGTAATGTTCCAAGTCTATTCTCATGGTAGACACAGTACTACAGTAGCCAGGGGCAGAGCTACCCTTGCCCGAGGGCTGTGCAGCAGCAACCCTTCGTCGAAAAATTACACTGTAAATATCGGTCAAAATTTGGTTTAATAAATATATAAACAAGTGCTGACACCTCATGACACATGCTGAAGGTTTAATGTAGTGGTTAAGAGGTTGCAAAAATTGGCGTTCTACCCCTGCTAGTAGCATAATAATACTTTTTGACTTTATATTTTGACACCCCTTAATGAATATCCATGGCTCCACCACTGAATTAGTAGCAATGTGTTTATGTTCCAGAAAACAAGATTGGCTAGGTACACTATTACGAAAAGGGCCTCTTATTTTCAACACATCAATTGGTGGCATGTAAAATCTCTCTGGTGAAACATCCATAGGTGGCATGTAAAGTTTTGGTGATAAGAAAAATAATACTTCCAAACTTGATTGGAAGAAAGTCTTACAACTTCTCTAGGGCACTAAATCATGATACTATCTTAAAAGCTTTATTTTTGGTCAATTAGATTATGCCTTCTCCGAGATTGTTTAGCACATATGCTTTCTACGCATGAAACTCTCCGTCGAGTTTGCTATATAAGTTGCTCTGTAACGTTGGAATGTTTTCTGAAAATTTTTTTGGGCTAAATAATTGTTTCAGAAATAATAGCACTACACAAGTTCCATCCTAGCTATGCAACATGCACAATTAAAGTATAAGAAGTTTCGAAAATTTTCCTCATTTACCTCATTCGGGTGGTCAGAATTCAAATAGTGCCGGAAGAAATGAAACTGCTCATCCTTACTTGGATATCTACATATGGAACCATCTCTAATATTAGTCATCAGTTTCAAGAAAATATCACCATAAGATAGAGGGAAAAAAGAGGACCAAGGAAAAGAAAAGCTGCAGGGAGACGCAACATACAAGCTGTAATCACAATCATAGCCAGCATATTCATTGAAGTGATTCCCTATGTCAAATCCCCTGTAATTGTAGGATCCATACTCAAAATCAATGAGATACAGCTTTTCTGGATTTTAATAAACAGAAATGAGGTTAGTACAAACAGTTAAGTCCAGCATGTTAATCGTAACTAAGAGCATCATCAATCATTTTTCCAATATGACAACAGACACCAAGATCAAATTTAGAAATGTCAACCATTTGATGCAATGTAAAAAAAAAGATTGAAAAATTAAAAAGAATCATTCAGATGTATTTCCTTAATGGGATAGACTATTTTATTTGACGATATTAATCATAAGGAAAGTTTGTCAAACGAAAAACAAAAACGAGAGCAGGAGTTACTTGATAAAGTCCATTCAAAGACTTATGTTGAGTCTTTATCACAAGAGAATACGAGTCGTACCAGAGAAAATTAGATTCCCTTACTAAACATAAATAAAACCTTGAGAAAGACAAACTAGCAATAGTGACAAAATATATGATCACAAGTCACAAGCATAAAATTTGCATGAGTAATACCAAATAGGATGTCCGCAATGTGCATAACCAATTAAGTGATGTATGTGGTAGGGTTATCTTCTCCAACAGATGAAAAGGTATTGTGGTAGGGTTATCTTCTCCAACAGATGAAAAGGTATTGGAACTAATTATAATTAATTAATTGTATTAGTTGTATAGTTTATTACTTGGATTATTTTTATTGGTTGGG
>JAPFFP010000103.1:13081740-13095958 GCA_026153255.1 Solanum medicagineum
TGTAAATCTGTAAATGGACAGCAATGTACAGCTATGTACAGAATCTGTAACTACTGGAAAGAATAATATATTGACAATGATAACTCGATAAACTATAATGTGGGTTAGCATTTCGAGTGGATCGTATACCTTTTTTAAGTGAAATTGTTAGGCTAGGAGAAGGCAAGTCTGCAGTAGGAGCAGGGTCTAGCGCATGACATGAATCATTTGGGACTAGTGCTGGACGCGGACGATGATGATAAGGAGTGGTGGAGATGTAGATGCAGTGGTAGGTTCCTCAAAAGTTGGGATAGGTAAGACCTACGGTATAGATAAGGACTCAGAGATATTAAGAGGATCAGAAGCTGTATAGTGGGGTTGAGATTCAAAAATGTAACATCGGCGAACATAAGGTATCGATGGAGATCCTAACAACAATACCCTTTTTGAACTCGACAGTAACCAAAAAAGACACATTTGAGAGAATGAGGGGCTAATTTATCTTTTCCCGGAGCAAAGTTATGTACAAGACATGTGCTCCCAAAGACACGAGGGGGAATCAAGTAGAGATTGGACTCAAGAAATAGTATGGAATGTGGAATTAGATTCTGAATAGAAGATGAGGACATTCTATTAATTAAATAACAAGATGCAAGGATTGCATCGCCCCAAAAACGCAGTGGAACACGGGATTCAATGAGAAGAGTGCGAGCAATCTCAATAAGATGCTTATTCATTTGTTTTGCTACACCATTCTGCTGAGGGGTGTACGGACAAGATGTCTGACGAATAATTCCTTATTGAGTCATGAACCCCTAAAATTGGGAGGATAAGTATTCTAAGATATTATCACTACGAAGAGTACAAATAGAAACACCAAACTGATTTTGTATTTCAGCAAAGAAACTTTTGAAAATAGAAAATAACTCAGAATGATCTTTCATTAAAAAAATCCAAGTATATCTTGAATAATCATCAATGAAACTAACGAAATAACAAAATTCTAAGGTTGAACTAACTCTACTAGGACCCCAAATGTCAGAATGAACTAAAGAAAAAATAGACTCCGAATGACCCTTAGTACTACGTGAAAATGTAGCATGGCTGTGTTTCCCAAGTTGACATGACTCACAATCTAATGTGGATAAAACTAGACAAACTAGGCACCATCTTTCATATTTTGGATAGACTCGGATGTCCTAAACATTTGTGAATTAGATCTATAGGATCTATAACGAAGCATGTTGTGAAGGAATTTGAAGAGGTAAGTTAGTAAAGGCCTTGTAATTCATGTCCTGTGCCAATCATTTGTCCCATACTGCGGTCTGGCATGAGGAAAAAATCATCAAAAAAACAAATGCCACAATTTAAGGTTCGTGTCAAATGACTAACAAATGCCAAATTAAAAGGAGAATCAGGGAGATACAGAATAGAGTCTAGGGTGACAGAAGATAAGGGTTTGGCTATGCCAACCCCTTTTGGTTTTGTTTAGATCCCATTGACTAAAGTAATAGCAGGAAGAGATTGTGAATAAACAATATTAGAGAAAAGTGATTTGTTACCAGAAACATGATCAGAAGCCTGCGAGTCCATGACCTATGATCCAAGAGTACTAGACTGTGAAACACAGGCAAAAGAATTACCCGCAACAACAACATCAGGTTGTGCAACTGAAGCTACTTCTGGAGACATTTGCTTACTTGCTCGATACTAGAGGAACTCATCATATTCTGTCCGAGTAATATGAACATTATTGGATGGTCGATCAAGATGAGCAATGAATGCTACTTGTAGAGTTGTTTGCTTACTTGCGCAATTTCGAAGGGACTCATTATATTCCTTTATAGCAGCAAGAGGGAGTGGACCATGCAAAATATGACATGTGTCAACGAGTGTGTCCAAGCTTATGACAATAATTACACTTGGATCAAGGTTTCCCAAAGCATCCTCCTCCTTGCCAATTGTCCATAGGCTAATATGTTTGTTTTTCTATGATTTGAGATGCAAAAATAGAGGAGTCAATGATGGGTGATGAAAAGTACTTTCTGACAAGGAGGTGCAGCAAGACGAAGTAGACGAGAAAATAACTCATCAATTGTAGGAATCGTAGGACTAGCTAAAATCTGGTCATGCACTAAATCATGGTCAGTAGGGAGTCCTGCAAGTGCAAGAACTAGAAACAATATCTGCCAGTGCTCTTGTTGTTGTTCCATGTTTGTAGTGATTGACATCAACGTTTCAAGTTCCTCCATGACCACCTGTACCTGTCCAAAGTAAGTAGACATATCAGATTCTTGTTTCTTTAAGTTAGTCATTCGAGATATCACATCATAGAATCGTGATATGTCATTAGTGTACAAAGCACGTGCTTTTTCCCAAACTGAATAATACGTTTGAAATTGGCGAAACAAGGGCATCAACTTGGAATCAATAGAGTGTCATTGGAGACTATACAATTGAGCGTCCACTTTCTCCCATTATGTTGTGGCCTTTGCACCTTCCTCACTAGACTTTGCCTTTTCATCTACCACAAAAGCATTGTTTGCTAAGTGATCTTGAATATCTTGACCCTTGCACCACAACTTAACAGAGGAAGCCCAAACTAAATAGTTTGAACTTCCCATTAATGGCTCTAAAGTGATTAAGGCTTCAACTTCCAATCCCTGTATTTTTGGAGCCAAAAACATCACATCCAGAAGACCCTTTTTTTCAAAATTTAAGTTGAAAATAATAAGAAATTCGCTAGAATCTGCCTATAGTGGTCTGGAAATCCTGAATTCATTGGAAACTTGCTGGAAACTGCCTGGAATCACCTAAGAAGTCGCCGAAAATTGCTTGAAATCGTCATAACCCTAATTTCGGCGATCAGATTTGGGAAAAAGTTACTGGGGTTTGGTCGAAATTACTAGCCGACCCCAGCAGAAGAAAAAAAGTCAAAAAAAATTGACCGAAGAAGCCACATAAGCTGGCGCGTGTTCTGGATCTCACAAGAAAACTGTCACCTTCGAGCGGCGCGTGAGGGGCTGTTTTCAGTGGTTTTTTTGTGGGGTTTGGTCGCCCAAGCTTCCCGAGCCTAGTAATGGTGTCGGTTTGCTCACAACAAACCACAGAATGAAAGTGACACATCAGCCACCAGAAATTGATGCATAGTGACTTTTTTTCCTCACCGATGCTCTGATACCATGTGAGAAATATTAGAGAAAAATATTATTGAATTGTGTGAGAACATTATTACATAGAGCCCTATTTATAGACACTACAATACAATTTTTTAACAAGTAGAAAACTACATATTATTCCTATTCCTATTCTAAGTAGGATTATATATTCCTATTCCTATTTAATAGCTAAACTTTTTTTTAAAAAAAATGGACATTTGAAATTAGGAGTGAGTTATTTGATTTTAAATTTGCCACATGACACTCCATCAAAATCAAAGGCAAATTTGACCCAAAGAATAATGAGAAGGGTCTATTTGAACCGAAAGTTATTTGATTTTAAATTTTCCACGTGTCACTTCGTCAAAATCAAAGGCAAATTTGAGCCAAAGAATAATGAGAAGGGTATATCTGAACCGAAAGCATAATAGAAGGGGTACGTTTGAACTAAAAGTGTAACCGATCACGAGGGGTATGTTTAAGTTATTTTTGATTTCCCGAGGGCCTGTGTACCGCCGGGATTAGTCGATGCTCTAACAGACTCAGACACCCGGTACAAATCAAAAAAAAAATTATTTCTAATAGTACAAGTGTATATTTGACCCTTTTCCGAGGTGGAAATGAGTTGGTACAGTATATGGCATGACTTTTACTTCGGCCAATATTTGGGGCAACCACATAATTCTTGTTAGCATAGATGACATAATTAGGTACCCTTGGTAGAAATATTCCATGTGTAGGTTTTTAGAAATATTCCATGTGTAGGTTTTTACTTTTTTTTAACAACTAATATATCATGGAAACAGAATCTGACAGAAATGTAAGGTAAGATTGCGTACAATAGACCCTTGTGGTTGGACCCTTCCCGGGACCCTGCGCATAGCGGGAGCTTTAGTACACCGACTTACCCCGTTAACAACTAGTATATGGGGCTTACCCCACACATCAACAAATTATTTGTGTTTCATAAAGGTAACTTTTTATTTGGCTTAGATGATTGCTCGTATAAAAGCAGCTACAGAATCTGGAAGTCAAACCTTAAACCTAAAGGAACAAATTTTCTTTTGATGGTTTGACTAAATACAGGAAGTTCTTTTAACACCAAATGAAAGCCAATGGGAAATATGACAACATAGGATGAAGGAAGATTGCAGATTATAAATTCAATGTACAGTTTCACTCTTCAACAAATTTAACTACATAGGGACTTCCTAGAACGTATCTTTAGATTAGGGTTTCCTAGAAGTCTATAAATAGTAGTATTCTGGTTTTCAGGAAACTTTTGGAAAAATTGACAGAGTTTAACCTAGTAGCATGAAGTGCCCTAGTAGAATGTTGTGTTTTCTCTGTTAATAAAAGATGGTTCAAGGACTTCAAGGTGAAGCAGAGGGCAAATAAAATGTAGAATCCATTTTACATCTTCTATATGTGAATAATACTCTCATTTTTCCGGAACCAGCAGCATGTCAACTAAAGTACTTGATATTTATTTTGAGTGTATGAGGCAGTCTCAGGACTTCATGTCAATTGGACAAAAAAGGTTAATTCCAGTCAACTCAATGTGAGATTTACAAGGTATGACAACTATTCTTTGCTGCCATGTGGGAAGTCTTCCTCTGGTTTAGTTGGACCTGCCTTGAAGGGCAAAACATAAGGCATAACTATATAGAAGGAGGTGATGAAAAGATGTGATTGAGTTTATCCAGCTAGAAGAAAAATACCTTTCTCTATTTGGAAATAAGCTCTCTATCTCCATGAGGCAGTGGTAAGGTCTGCGTCCACTCTACCCTCCCTGACCCCTCTTTGTGGGATTTCACTGGGTATGTTGTTTTTCGTATTTGGACACTTGATTCATATTAATAGTGTTGGATTCAATGCCAACATATATTATGTTTTTGTTTGCAATACCTGTTAAGGTGAAATAGAGAATTGCTAGTTAAGGAGAAATTTCTCATGGAAAGGCAATAGAAGGTAATTTTAACCTAGTGAAATAGAGCATTGTTACTATAAAGGAGGTTCAGGCGAGAGGTGGATCCAGATAAAAGCTTTATTAATTCGAGTGCGAAAACCTACCGCAGCTCATTCGATTTATTGAATTTAAAATCTATTATTTCCACTATTTACTGAATTTTTTAAGTTTTAACACATATACAGGGTTTGAGCTAAGCTATTGGGTTTGGATAAATATATAAATCCACAGCAGGGATTGGGCATCAAGAACTTACAAGCACAAAATAGGAGCCTTTTGATGAAATGAATATGAAGAAATAACGTTGAAATCAATGCTCTGCGGAGGAAGGTTATCGAAGAGAAGTTTGGTCAAAAGAACATGTGGTGTTCAAAGACAGACACTCCACCATAAGGAATAGGCATGGGGAGAAATACTGGAGCACTATGCCACGTTTTTCACATGATATAGGAATCAAGATAGGGAATTGAAGAAAAGTCTCTATCTGGCAAGATAATCGGCTAGGACACTCTCCTCTAAGAAATGAATTTCTCAATCTTTTAAACTTGCACAGGACACCAACATTACACTAGCACAAAGCAGAAAAGGGGACATTTGGAACAGCACTTTCAGAGGAAATCCTTAATGAATGGGCAATTAGAGTGATTGCAGATTTTTTTTCAGACTTTCTATCTACATTCCAATATTTTAATAACAATGAAGATCAACTAACTTGAAAGGGTCAGGAAAATGAATCATTTCCAGTTAGTTCATTTTACAGTCAGAAGCAACAATCATATTACTCAGAGACAATGGATTAAGGGTTGCAAAACATATGCACCAGTCAATGCGATCTTCCTCTGTGTCTAATAACCAAAGAATCATGCTTCACTCAAGATAATCTACCAATAAAGGGGATACAATTAGTCAACAGATATTACATGTGTTGAGAAGAATCAGAATCAAACTATCATTTGTTCCTTCAAGGAACTTTCACTTTACATATTTGGAAGATGTCAAGCTTTTGGGACTGAAATGGGTGATGTCAAGAACAGTTCCAATTTTTTTTATTTTTTTGAGACAGAACAGTTTCAAAATTTCTTTTGAGATGGAACAGGAAGGACTGACCAAGCACTTAAAGGAAGGAACAGAAGATGCTTCACAGGACAAGAAAATACTTTTTCGAAAGTTAGATCTGATTAAATCACGTTGGATAGCTTTCTGGTGTAATTTAGAAATAGCAAAATGCTCAAGCTCAAAAAATATATATACACAGTAATATACATATATATATACACATACATATATCTATATACGTGTGTGTGTATATAGAGAGAGATAGAGATAGAGAGAGATTACTTTTTTCATAAGAATACAGGTTACTTCTTAATTTTGTTATTCCCAGATTTTCTAATGCCTAATCCTAAATTCTAAATAGGAAAGGGAAACACGTGAAAGTTTCTAAATAACAAAGGAAAAATGACGTATGTAAGGTAGCCTGTAGCCAAAAGTTATTTACACTAAACCCATGAATACTCTCTACTATATATAAGCTACAAGTGGAGGTCTGATTCAATGCCTACCTGAGGGTGTTAAAGTGCGTGCATCAATAAATGATTGAACCATGCCATTCCCAAATACTGCAAGCAACTTGGCACCAAACCCAGCCGCTGAGAGATGTTGAATCGCCTAAAGAAAGGTACTTAACAATCATGAAGTGTGTATGATTCATGGGCATGGCCACAGTTACAAGAACAAAATAAATAAACTTCGAAGTTTAGAGGAGAGATAGGCATCCATCGAAAATACAGACTTCACCAAAGAGGACATGGAATTATGGGCTAAGCTTATGCAAGAAATAACATATTAACTGATCATAAAAAACTTAGACCTATGTAGTCAAAACCTGACAAAATATATATCTCAAGAACAAAAGTAAAATTACATAACATCAATCGGAACATCTAGAATCAAACAGCTGACTTCTTGCATAAATTTTGAAGGATGGTAGATGTACAACTTTTAACAACAATTATTGAGAACAATCTTTATAATTAAGTATGGACCCAGAGATTTTGTGATGTAAATGTGCTCAGATACTAGGACTGCAAGATACTTTCTATGGAGAAAATAATTCAACTAGTCCCTTCGCCCTCTTCTTCCCCTCATTTTGAACAAAACATAATTAAAAGAAAAAGATACGATAAGTGTGAATTCCCCACATTAACTTGGGAAAATACATTTTTGCTATTTGGAGATAGTAACTCTTTTCTGTACTTACAATTTTTTGAACATTACATATACATTCTTAGATATAAGGTATTCTTTGTAGTACTTCTATATAGCCTTCAGATATGGAAACTTTAATTTTTTTAATACTGAGGAATCAATATCTAGACCAAAAGTAAATTTCATCATCCAAACTCTGAACACTGTTCTTCTTCTTAAGATAGAGGGAGTAGATTTCAAAATGTTTCAGAGGTTACTGGCTTATTTGCCCCAGTGGATAAGAGTACAAGACTCACATGTGAGGTCCGTGCATGCTCTTCTTTGGAAGCAATCCTACTAACAAAAAAGGACAAGACAAGCAGAAATAACACCTAAGCTAAACTGCAAGATGACGTCCACATAACATCCTTAATGGGAGAGGAGGGAGGAGGGGAAAGTAGAAACACTAGTTTGACAGATCAAATAGCCTTGTAGTTGAAATGGAATACAAATAGCCCACATGCAGCTGACTTAAATTACTCAAAAATCAACTGTTAACACTCGATATGATACGAATAATGCACAGAACAAGTAAATCAGCCAAAGCCTCTGAGACTAACCTGCAATTCTCGTTCACGGTTGATTACATATTCAGTATTTGGACCGTATAACCTAACTGTCATATTTTCAATTTTTCCACCATCTTCTCTCACAGATACTTTTAACACTGCAAAAGGAAGGATATACTACAAGCTTAAGCTGATATGTTTAAGTCTAATAATTTTTCAGGCAATAAAGATTTTAACGGTAAGAATCATTCTTTTTGTTATAGGAAAGTACATATTGTATACAAAATTTTAGAATGATAAATTTGGGATGCAAATGAGTGTTCACAAATTGCAAATTCAAACAAAAATAAATACGCACATAGATTTGTGATGCCACCAGCCACTCTCTCTACAGAGAAGTGGGAATCATCTAGATTTGACCATTGGTTGAACAAGTCCCTGCACAGTTCTCTGCATAGTTTCAAACAAAGTTCAGAAATAGAAGAGGAAGAACAAAAATTAGCCTCAGTATGCCAGTCACGCATATGCTAAATATACTTTTGAGTGTGGGAAGAAAACATTTACAGCACATCCATTTTACATACAAGTTTCATCATCCTACTAAACCATGTCCCATTTAATCTCAGATATACTATTTTCGCATTAACCAGAGGAAGACCCAAGACCTTTCTCCTTTATAATGACGGTGTCCAGACAAACATATGCACCTCGATTAGTTCACTGGATGCATGTTGCCACCTACTAATGCAATGGTTAATGAAACTACCAAGGGTTAGATGAATGGAAAGAATACACCTACTGTCATTTTCACTAGGGTTCAACCTTGGCTTCCAAGGTTATCACTCCAACTCTACGTCTGCTAATCCACTCCCTTGGATGCATAACTAGAAGCCTTTAAAAGAGCATAATCTTACATTCTTTTTCTCCTCAAAAGATATGACGCTGCTTTCAAGCTACGTATATAGATAAATTTATGTACTTGCTACATCTCATAGTACAGTTTATTAACATTCCATTCATATTTGAACGCCAAATGGTGCACTATGCCCCTGGAGCAAGTGAAGTACTTTGAAATGAGTAAATACTAATTCTATGCATCCAACAATTAGAATTCTGTTTTTCATAACATAAACAAGGATTGATACTCCAAAAATCTACTCCTGAAATGATAAAAATTCATTTCAACCAGTAGGAACATGAAGCTTTTATATCATGTCTAACAGAGTTACTTATCACCAAGAATCTGAAGAGAAAACAATAAACATGAGCTTAGGTACCATTTTACACTGGTCCACAGTGAGTTTAAAAGCAACAAAATTGTTTGTCTCAATCCTACTCTCATCCTGTCTCTATTTGTTTTGACTTGGTTTAATTGGACACAAATTAAGAGATGAAATAAGACTTTTGGCACATAAGTTGACATAAATACTCCACCAACCCATCATAAATATAGAAAGGTATCAACCTTTTTGTATGAACAAAAATTGAAAAATTACCAAACAAACCGGGACAAATGGAGTATTATTATTGAGGTAAAAGTACACAAAACGCTAGTTTCCTATAGAATTAAAACCTAAAGTCAGCACTGAAAATTAAAAAACTAATCAGAGAAATATGCCATCGTCAATTCACATAAAGCGGAAATCCAAACAGAATTCAAACCTAAATTTTAGATTTTGATTATGCAAGTTTATTTTTTCTTCAGCTTCACTACACATTCTATCTGAAAAAACAAATTTCAAACACCAACACCAAGGTAAACGGCCTAAATTCCTTTTTCCCCCATATTCCATGAAGTTAGCGAGTAAGGAGCTTTGGTGAAATACATAGCGCATAAAACTAAAATATGCATTTTGACAAAATCAGCAAAGTTTGTCGAAAACGTACACGATTTTAGGCTTTAGATGGGTAATAGAGAGAGAGTGATCGACGGTGAGGGGGGAATAGGGAATTTTGGCGGTAAGACCGTGGCGAGCTCCTTCTGTTACTTCCATGGCGCTCCAGATCTTCGTTGACCCCCAATCCCCATGTATGTATTTTGGTGCTACTATTTATATTGTTTTAGCTGATTCAAATGATTTCTTGGGTATCCCACTATTTACAATTTTTAGATTTACATGACCTGGGATTGCCTCTTTTTTCGTGTCAAGACAATAATGTAGAGACATTTAAAGTAGTGTACGACAAGAATCATTTTTTCGAGTCATTCTTTAAATATTAAAAATATAGTAGAAAAATAACTATAATTTTTAATAAAGGTAAATTAAAAATTAAATATAAAATTAGTTTTAATTTTATAAAATAAACTAGTATTATTAATATTTATTTTTAGTATAATGTACAAGTAAAAATAGACAGAAAGAATACCTTCCATATTTCACCTTACTATTTCTAAGATCGTTTCAACAAGTTTGGGCCTAAATCTAAATTTCATAGAGCGACCTCATATATAAATTGAATAATTATAACATACTTAGTGTAATGGTACAAATGAGGTTCGGAAGTATGATATACACGGACATTATGAGTTTAGACTATCAACAATATAAATTTTCAATGAAAAACATATAACATAGTTAGAATAATAAAATCTAACTTAAAAATTTGGAAAGCTTGTATTATGATATTGAAATAGTGTTGTGCTGATAAGTTAATATAACGATATTAAAGTAGTGTTGATTAATTTTACTGATTCAAATTTGAAGAAGATACAAAAAAATAAATTTGATCTTTTTATAAACACATAACAATAGATTTTCTATAATGTAGAAAGTTTGACCGTTTGAAAGACTTACACTCTGTTTGGATGGTGGTTTCCATGGTATGGTATCGTATGATTACCTAGAAAATCACATTTGTTTTGATTGTTTCATTAATTATATGGTATGGTGTGGTTCTATTTCATGGTTACAAAACCATGAAAACTCTCACTTTTTGAAACCACCACATTGGTGGTTTCCTATGTTTCTCTTATTATTTTTTCCAATTATACCCATACTTAAATTTAAATAAGTCTAATTTACCTTTTATTCTTTATTAAACTTTACCCTCATATATATCTGCTAAAATCATATTATTCTTTCTCCTCCGCATCGATGTTTCTCTTCCGCCTGTCTTCCCTCACGTGAAATTTTGATAATTATTCAAAAATCAATTGGAGGATTGAGTAGGCAATATGAAAGTATTCATAAATTTTTAATTAAATTCCTTACACATATAAATATATGATTAATCTAACTTCAATACCTTGTACTCATAGATTATCAATCAAATTTTACATCTATCTGCTGAAACATCTAAATCTATTCGTAGCCTAAATATTTTAACTAACAAATACAGAAAAATGAGGACAAAGTTTTGTGTCGTATAGCACACTTATATATAAGCTCTTCTCCTTTTCTTTTTTTAGTTTATAAAAATTAACGGTATTTTGGTAAATTTATTGCTACGATACAATATCAACGATCAAACCAAACAATAAAATAATCATTAAACAATAATAAACCATACGATCTATCCAAATATTGTATGATATTGTATCGTACTACCATACGATACCATACATTATGAAACCATGGGAAACCACCATCCAAATAGAGTGTTAAGAATATTCAATAATGAGATAATAAAAATAGCGAAAGAGAAATTAAAAAAATGGAAGAATAAATTGTTTTTTAAGACTTTTTATTAACAATATATGAATTATTTTTTCCTTAAAATGTATATATATGTTCCTTTTCCCTTAAAAAAATAAATATAAGAATACTAGTGTTGGTTTATGATAACCGTCATAATATGAATGAGGTAACAAAATAGATAGCTACATAAGAAATGATGCTACAATTAACTAAACACTATTTCATTTCTCAATTATTAAAACGATCTTTATATTATATTTTCTATTCAATTTTTTTAAAATTATCAATACATGAGATTCTTTTAATAATATCATATATATCTACATTTTTTGGAACAAAGTGGAGGCCCGAAAAAAGTTGAGGCCCCAAGCAATTACTTTAGTGGCCTTATGATCGAGACGACCCTGACTATTTCTATTAATTCATAACATAATGATTTGGATAATAAGTGATTGATACTATAAAAAAAATTATATCTGTTTGATATATTAAATATGATAAATAAAAATAAAAAATTATTTTTGAAATAATGAACAGGTAAAGTGAAGAAGGAGTATTTAATTATTTAAATTTTAAATCAAAGTTCTAATTGTAATTAGAATAACATTTAATTCCTTTAGTTATTTTAAAAATAATTATAAATTCTATAATTCTAGAGGAGGTTGTGGTACAGGGAGAGGTGGAGCCCATAGATGCCCACAGGCTAGTGGTTGTCGTAGAGTTTGCTATATTGTCCCAGATAGAGCCGAGGCAGAGGCTTCTGATGAAGTCATCACATGTATGGTTCTTGTGTGCCATTGTTTAGCTTCAATTTTATTTGATCCGGACTCTACTTATTCCTATGTGTCGACCTATTTTGCTTCTGATGTTGATATTATGTGTGAGTTGTTTGTCGAGCCTATTTGTGTTTCCACCCCGATAAGTGAATCTTTAGTAGTGAATCAGGTATATTGGGGTTGTATTGCGACCTTTCTGGGGAGAGATACTTTTGCTGATCTGATATTGTTGGATATGGTAGACTTTGATATGATATTGGGTATGGACTAGTTATTGCCTCGTCGTGCTACTCTTGACTGCCATGCGAAGACTATGATCTTATCTTGCCCCGACTTCCTTAATTGATGTGGACTGGAGCACTCAGTTCCTATCCTAAGGGTGTTATTTCTTATATACATGCTTGTCGGTTGATAGGAAAGGGATATTTGGCATATTTACCTCATGTTCGGGTTGTTTCTCAGGAGACCCCATCATTGGAGACCACCAATGTTGCTAGAAAGTTTATGGATCTATTTTCGACTGATTTACCTAGTATCCCTCCAGATTGTGATATTGAGTTTACTATTGATGGGGAGCCGTGTCACGATCCAAGCCTAGGGCCTAGACGTGATACGGCGAATGGGAAGCCCAAAGACAACCCAAACAAGCCTCTTAGCATATCATGTACACATCCTTGATTGCGGAAGAAAATTAAACAAACACAAGATTCAAATAAATAAAAAGGGGAAGGGACTAAGGAAAACCATTCATGATAATAATAGAGTAAAAGGAGTCAAGCTTCAATAACATAATCAAACCATGACATAATATTCAACGACACCTCTAACATAGATTGGAGCGGGGGCTAAGACACGCTCAAGGCTCATTCTCATTTAATAAGTATCCAACATAAGAACAAGAATCTATAAAGCATGAATGAGAATAGCTATCGCCCTCAGAATTGAGGACTCACCAACTAACTTCTTAACAAGAACCAACTAGCCACATGGAGGATTATTGATAGGAGCTCTGGTCCCTACATGGTAATATCATATACGCATAGAGTATGCGTTAGTACGTTTGAATGTACTAAGTATACGAGGTGCAATGTAACAAGAACCATAAGCCATAATAGCGAGATGCTTAATGATATTCAATGAACATAAGTTCAATATGCCATGTGTAATCAATGCGTAGGATGAAACATGCTTAAGAATAATTGTACTTGCATATCTTGTTTAACACCATAAACTAATATGAATGGATCATCTAATTACCTTGTCCTAGAGGGTGAGGGATATAGCATAGGTTACAACTCCTTCTAGTAGGTAATGAATGGTACATGAGGGTAGAGGAGTGGCATAGGTTATAACCCCTACATGTAAGCATGAGATAATGAATACTACATGAGGGTAGAAAGATAACATAGGTCATAACCCCTACATGTAAGCATAAGATAATACATAACATTGAATGACATATGAGGGTGAGGCATACCACATAGTTCATAACTCCTTCATATGAGTATAAGATATTGCATAACATCGAATCGTACATTAGGGTAAAGTATACAATATAGTTCATAACCACTTCATATAGAAATTGGCCTTATACTAGAGGGTAAGACATATAACATAGTTCATAACCCCTTCTAGTAGGCTTCACAATTTAAGAGCATAAACCTTAGCATAAGAACTCAATAACTCATCAACAATCGAGACTTGTAAAATTCATGCAATAGGTCATAGGAAAACTTGAGAATTCTTGTCAAGACATTTTATCAAACACGTGGTGGGCACATATGCACACATGTTCAAATCATGCAAAATGCAAGAGTATGGATCATGAAATAGTGAAATTAATGCATCTTAAAGTCATGTAAATCAGCCCAACAACATCATGGTAAAACCCCATCATGGGTAACATGTAAATTATATCAAAACTTCACAATAGTTCATAGAT
>JAPFFP010000103.1:13103562-13154258 GCA_026153255.1 Solanum medicagineum
TATTTGCATTGCTTTTTGTGACAAGTATTCTGTGGACTGAAAAAGAATGAGAATTAAAGAGGATGTACCATATTCGAGGGACGTGTTGCACGCCGCAACAGATACTATGATCCGAGGGTCGTATCGCACGCCATGACGAATACTATGATTCGAGGGTCGTGTCGCACGCCGCGGCGGTTACTATGATTCGAGGGACGTGTCGCATGCCGCGGTGGATACTATGATTCGAGGTTCGTGTCGCACGCCGCGACAGATGCATGGACTAGAAGTCCCCCATGGGTCCCGGACTGTGAGACAGCCTGTGTGTATCACTAGGATAGACATGCATCATTTTGTTTGACATTGCATTGCATTGCATCACCTCATTATCATTTATAAACATGTGAGTGCTTTTTGTGAAACTTGTGATAGATACACTTGATCTCTGGTGTTGTTGATATATAATAGTTGGTGTGGTTGTTGAGCTATATGCTATGTACATTGTGAACTGTTAGGCTGGGCTGATTTTATGCAGGTTGTAGTTGTGGGGGTTTGGTTGGAGTGTTGGGGTTACCTGTATTCTATATTACTTAATTTTGTGTTTAGTAGTTCACTTACTAAGTACCGTGTGTTTGGTACTCACCTCTTGCTACATTTTGTAGGATGCGAGCCCGATCCCTCTGGTCAGACTTTTCTCATTACAGGATCGAGCTTCTGGATTATTCTTAAGGTAGTTGCTTATGTCTTCAGCAGACTTTCAAGGAATCCATTATTATGTTATGTTCTATTTGAGAACTAGATATTTGAGACATGTATTTTATTCGAGAATTCTATATTTAGAGGCTTGTACATGTGACACCAGTACTTGGGATAGTTGTAGTTTGGTATTCATATGATTAACTGTTGTATTAGTCTATTCATCTTCCGCAATTATTGTTATGTTTGGATTAGTAAGTGTTAGGCTAACTCGCCTTGGTGGGTTAGGTGAGTGCCATCACGCCTGAATTTGGGGTCGTGACACTATGAGACCTCCGCTATCTGAATTCAAGAATGAGCTACTTCTTTCGAGTTGTCACAGATTTTTCTTTACCTTTTGGTCCATTCGTTCAAACTCATACTATTTAGATTTATGTTTTCTTGTTTGGAGTTGCATCGTCTTATTCTAGACAATGTTAAAATTTTGATAGACAACTTTTAATTTCTTGGGAGTCATTTCAGCATGGTTTATTTGAATTTATGGAATTATGCTTTAATGAATGAGGTCGTTTTTTTATTTTAAACAAGTATATTGGTGAGATTTGGGTTACCAATTGATACTTTCACCGAGGAATTTAGTGTGGATGTCACTCACGGCGCTCTAAATCGTCATAGTATGTCACCTTATCCCATGTATCAAAGTATGTATCTTGATTGTCAGTATATATCAACAATAATTGTCAATGACAACTGTAGCACCTTTAATCACCTTATTTATTTCCTAATAATGTAATTCAAGCTTTTCAACAACTTGTTCTGGTGTATATGCAAGCAACACAATGGACGATCTAGCTATTATCTAGAACAAACTGAGCTAGCAATTAATAGTAATCTAAAAAAGAATCTTGAAATTTCTCTATCCTGAATCCTGACATTATGTATGATACAACATGGAAATTCCCATTTGAAATTTGGTGATAAAATCTCAGACGTGGTCATTGTCTTGGACCATATTTAAGGGGTGAAACTACATTCACCCAGGGGTGGTCAGATGAACACCCTTTATCAATAAATTTTTTTGAATATATAGATTAAATATAAATAGTTTAATATATATATATATATATATATATATATATATATATATATATATCAATTGTTGCACGTTCTTGATACAAAATCACCTATCTCATATTATAAAAGTATGAACACTCTTAACAAGAATATTGGTTACGCTACTGGCATATTTGTACAATAGTGTTCTTGTGCACGAATGGATATGTTCAATTTTATCCATGTATTGGTCCATATAGCCTAGCAAGACATATAGTATAGGGACCTAGTTCTTTTGTTCGAATTAAATCTTTTTAATTCCCATTACTGTTCGTTATTTTAATTATATGGTCCAAAATTATTGATAAGAAGCACACTCTACCTAGCTTGCGTCCCTAATAACTTTTTCCTTATTTAATAAAGGGGATTTAATTTTAGGACCTTCCTGAAGTTTCTAGCTAGATTAATTTGTGCTGCAACTTCATTTCGTTTGATTTTTGGAAAATGAAGTCTACTAATGGAGTAGTTTCTGGTGGGTATAACTTGAATAAATGCGACTACATTTAATTTATTATCAATGGCTCAGTATAACAACCAATCTCCTTATAGTATATGTATTGTCTAGTTAAAGACAGCAAAGAACCCATCGGGGAATTGACATCACACTATGATAATAGTCGTGTAAAAATCACTAGAGATTAGATTTCAAATTTCACTAAAGCCAGGATAAAAAATATTTTGGATAATTTGTTTCATTTGTTTGAATCTTGATATACATATTAGGAGTGTGAAATGTTCATCTAAACCTCCTCAATTGAAAAATTACATTATGTGTATACACAATTTAAACTTAATTATGTTTCAAGTATATATAATAAATGCATGATTCTTGTGTTCATTTTATAGTCTAAAACACTTAGATAAAAATACTAGATCCATTAGTAATAGATATTTGGTACGTGTGCTATTGTAAAATAGTAAATACCTCGTGGAATAGTGGAGCAATGCCCAAACTAATTAGGAAAATTTTCAGAAATAGTCTAGGTTTGAAATTTAATATAGTCAAATAGCTATATTTTACATAATTACACGGTATAACTTCGGCAATATGTCCTGGAGGGGAGGAGAGACGCGAGCGAGATCGAGAGAAGGAGGAGAGAGGCGAATTGTATACGTATATCTATCGAATTGACTATGTATATTTGTCAAAATAATTGTATATATGCAACTGGGGGTATATATATGTAATTGTATATTTCACAAGAAATTGCAGAGAGAAGAGGTGAGAGAGTAGAGAGAAAATAGTAACAAAACACTAATTATAGTTATAAATTTTAATTTTTTTCAAACTATAATGATATAATGTAAATATATATCATATATTTGTCTAGTTACGTAATTTTTCCAATTAATTATCTTGACAACACTATGTTTACAAAAATTAATAATTGAAAATGACGAGGGGAGGAGATTGTCTATTTCAACACAACACCTCTTACATTCAGCAAGCTAGCAGAAAAAAAGTGTTCCTAATGACACCCTGTTACAAGCTTGACGTAGTATTTATCATCACCATTATATAATATAATCTATCTATGCATCTTCTCCATAGATATTTAATTTACTATCTCCTATGTACATTTTTAGGTGAATAATTTAGTATTCTCTTAATGGTGCCTACTTCTACATACCCAACTAACCACTGTTGTAGGCATACATCTTAATGTCTATATTTAATTCTCACTAAATTAAATTAAAGTTACCAAATTTGAGGGGCCCATTTAATACTCAATCTTAATGTCCGTCATCCCCTTAGGGCCGGTTTGCGTTTGAAAATAAGTCATCCGTCTTAGGCTTTAATTTCAAATTTAAGGGCCTCACTTTTTTTTTTAAGTAATTATTGAATTATTATAGGTTTTTCTTTAGCAAAAATAAAATTGCATCATTTTAATTTATTTGCCGTAATTTTATTTTCTTAGTTCATTCTTATAGATTTTTTACTTTTTGGTCAACTTTTTAATATTTTCACATGACATTTTAAAATCATATATAAGTTTAAAGGATTTTGATGTATTATACATATTTTTTATTTAAGAACATAACATTTGAAAATTCTCTTTATTTATTTAAATTTCATGTCAAGTTAAAATCTGTTATATGATTGAAATGGATGGAGTACTATCTATAGAAAAAATAAACGTTTTCATTAAAAAGGAAAAAATACCTTGGTATTTCAAAAGTAATTTCAAATATATTATCTCTTGAAAAACTAGAAGAATAATAGACTAATTTTATCAAAAATAATTACTCCCTTCGTCTCATTTTGTAGACACTTTTTCTTTTTGGTCTGTCTAAAAAATAATGTCACCTTACGGGAAATAATTTACCTTTAAAATTATTTTTTTACCCTTAATGAAATGATTCTAAACAACACAAATATCTAAGAATAATTTTAGACTACAAGTTTTGAAAGTCTTCTTTTTTTTTTCTTTAAAACCGTGCTAAGTTAAATAGTGTCACATAAAATGAGATTGAGAGAGTAAAATTTAAGGGGTCTAATTCAATTTTGGCTTTAGGTCATTGATGTGTTTGAGCGGACCTAAATCCCGACCCTCGTTTTCCCTACTCCCCTCTTTATATAAACACTAACCAACTTATTCCTTTGTTGCAGTACAATTCTCTAGACCATGGAGTACTATGGCAAGAGAAGCCTCCATAGTTACTTTGATAAAGAAAAAAGAACATCAATCCAATCCCCTCCTCGTCTCTCCTTCAATTCTCATCTAAAATTACCCGAAAATGACCTTGATCATCATCTTTATAGTCCTTCAAGATCTTCAAATGCTAGTGCAGCCACCATGTATTCCGTAATGCCACCTCCTAGCCCCGATTCTCCATGGACACTTTCCCCTTTACAAACACCCTCACCCTCTCTTCTCTACCATTGCATCGCGTCCCTTCATCGCCATGAAGGCACCATTTATTCCATCGCCATTGCAAAAGGCATCGTCTTTACTGGCTCAGAGAGTAGTCGAATTCGTGTATGGAGACAACCGGATTGTGTAGAGAGAGGGTACCTTAAGGCAAGTTGTGGAGATGTTAGGGCAATTTTAGTGTATGGGAACACGTTATTTACGTCACATAAAGATCATAAAGTCCGGATATGGAATGTGACAGTCTCCGATAATTTTCGAGGCAAGAAAATTACAACCCTACCTAAGTCCAATTATTATTCATTTTTCAAATTTCCAAAGTCTAGTAACAATAATCAACACAAAGATTGCATTTCTTGCATGGCTTATTACCATGCAGAAGGTCTTTTGTACACTGGATCATGGGATAAAACAGTAAAAGCATGGAGAATCTCCGATAATCGATGCGTTGATTCATTTTTAGCTCATGAAGACAATGTGAACTCAATTGTTGTAAACCAAGAAGATGGTTGTGTTTTCACCTGTTCATCTGATGGATCCATCAAAATATGGAGGAGAGTATATGGACAAAACTCTCATACTCTTACAATGACATTAAAATTCCAGCCATCACCGATTAACGCGTTAGCCCTAAGTAGCAATACTTCACATACATCTTGCTTTCTCTACTCCGGATCCTCGGATGGATTCATAAACTTCTGGGAAAAGGAGAAGAGTTCCGGTAGGTTTAACCACGGAGGGTTCTTGCAAGGACATAGGTTTTCAGTACTTTGTTTGGTTGCAATTGAGAAATTAATATTCAGTGGATCGGAGGATACGACGATTAGGGTTTGGAGGAGAGAAGAAGGGAGTTGTTTTCATGAATGTCTTGCAGTGTTAGATGCTCATAGAGGTCCAGTTAAGTGTTTGGCTGCAACTTTGGAGATTGACAAAGTTGTAATGGGATTTTTGGTTTATAGTGCAAGTTTGGACCAAACATTTAAGGTGTGGAGAATTAAGGTTTTGCCTGACAATGAGAAGAAAGTTGTAAGTAGTATTATTTCTTCATCAGAGGAAAATATTGAGCAGCATGGTGAAATTAATAAAATGAAGATGACAACGGAATTTGAGTTAAATCCTGTTTTATCACCTTCATGGGTCGAGAAAAAGTTACAAGGGACTCATATTTTTCACCAAGGAAATTAGTATATTTGAAGTCCATCCATGTGTATATTTTTTTGTATTCATCTATGAATTGACATAATTTTTGTTATGGTAGGTGAGACAATTTCATATGCTGATTAGGTTCTTTTATTTCATTTTATATGACGATGTTTAATCGTATGTTATAAAAAGAGATTGATCAATACATGCGTTGAATATATTAACATGCTAAAAATATCATTTGAATTTGTTCATTTAATTTAATTTAAAATTACATATTGTTCTCATAAGAGTATCAGAAGGGTTAAAATAAAGATGTTCTAATCGATGTTTTAAAAAGCATGGTGTCAAGAATTTGGTCATAAGGTTAAGCTAAATATGGTTATGATGCCAAAAATGTCATTTTAATCTTATACTCTTCATACATATCAAAAGAAGGAAATGTTACATTAGAAAAAAAAAACAATAATAGTAATAACCAAGCTGATCACAAGTCTTTTTTCTGGATGATTTTTACCTTCTACTGAGAAAATACGTGTGTTAAAAAGCTATGTTAATCGCCAAGCAACTTTATGTACCATTTGGTCCAGAAAATGATAAAATTATAACCGACAAAAATGAATGCACCTTCTTCCATTCAATATATTAGGCAATTAATATGATTTAAATTTTACTGTTGACTGCAGTGTGACGGTATAATTACACTCTGAGCTACCTCTATGGTGCAAAATATTCATCAGCGCAGCGTGGAGCTATATTCGCTCAAGAGTGGTCAGATGAATACTCTTCATTGAGAAATTTTTTTTAATATATAAGTTAAATATAAATATTTTAATATATACCAATTGTTGAATATCCTTAATACAAAATTCACCGACTTATATTCTAAAAGTATGAACGCTTTATGAAAATACTGACTCAATTACTAATATTGATGGTATGTAAAGCTGCTTTTAAGATTAGAACATTGAAGGTGATCTGGTGGAGTAGATAAAATTTTAAGGATTTGCCATCATTTAATATTTAATTAAAATAGCATACGAGACAAAGTCGTCGTAAAAATTTATGTTTTTTTCTGTAAATTTTTTTTGCATGATTTTGGTGGTGAATTTAATGACAATTGCTACCTAGAAGACAATCTGTCTGTGACAACTTAATTTGAGATACACTGGTCATCAGCAGCGAACCTTAGTGGGGCACGAGTTTGGTTAAACTCAATAATAGTAAATTAAATTTTATATTTATTATAAATCATTAATTAAAAATTATTTGTTGAAAAAATTGTGAGTATACTAAAGTTAAATTTGTGAAAGTAATAAATAGAGACAAGTGAATTAGGTTCGATCAGATTATTTTTTTTTTTTTTGGCTATGTGTCAAGAAGATATGAGCAAAAATGAATTGAATAATCACTAAAAAAAGAAAAAAACTAAATTTGTGGAGGTTTAATTGTGAGGGTTATAATAACCTTCCAATAGATTATATTAAATATTAGGATTATTTTAACCTCCACTAAATTTCATCAAATATATGAGGGGTTTTACATCTAAATATATTAAATGAGTGTCAAAAAACAGTGCCTAATTAGTTCTTAACAAAATAAAAAATGTCAAAAAATTATTTTTTATTCCTTTTAAATAATTTTTTTGGCATGAATATCCTTTTACTTGCCAAAAAAACTCCCTTTCTCTTACTATACTCACTCTTTCCTCTTTCACTCACTCTTTTCTTTCTATATCCGTATGAATGAATTCGATAGTATGAAGTAGGCTCTTTTCATGCTCTCACAGAGGCTTCGATTTCTAAGGTAAATCTTAATTTTGAGTTTGGTTAGCTATAGCAATTGGTCAGCTGTAGAAATTTAATTCGAGCATTGCGTTTGATTATTGTAGAAATTAGTCAGATGTAGAAATTTGATTTCAGAAAATTGACTGGCTCTAATTTCTTCAACTTTTAGCATACAAATCTACTAATCTAAGGTCTTCTTCTTCTTGATTCTTTAATTTTGTATTACAAATCGTATTCTGCATTTTTTCATATTGCATGTGAATTTTAAATTTATTTTTGTACTTATTTATGTTTTCCTTCACTTATTGTAGGGATACTGATTTGTTCCGATTGTATTTAGCTGAGATTAGTTTTTGTTGTTGTTTTGTTATTGTTTTGTTTGGGTTTATTGATGAATTTTGAGACTAATTTTGATGTAGTTCTGTAACCCCTATTTTCTCAGCCACATTAAGATGTTCGTCGAGTAATTTTGATGTGGTTCTAGTTTCACTTGTAGAAGCCATTTTAGAAAATAAGTCTGCAGTTTTATTTGTTGCTCTGTAGCAATAAGAGATGGCATGCTGGATACCGGTGATATTGTTTATGATGCTGCTCACAATGTGTTTGTGCTTTAGATTGTTGATATCCTTGTTAATAAACATGTTGTAAATAATAAGAGAGTCAAACTCGATGTCTAATTATATGAATCCTTTTCGCACGCACCATTATGCACCAAAGTTTTATCAATAACTATGTGGGGAAAGACTTCATATGGAAGCTATCAAATACCCAGAGGGGCACTATAGTGTTCTGTTTTAATAACTAAATATACAAATAGATGTGAGACCCTTTGTATAAACCAATATTGAAAGTGATAAATGACTAAATGTGTTTCTAAAGTGTCAAATATTTGAAATAAATTTAGTTTGCCAAAACAACTAATACTATTCTTTCCACCATGCATCTGATGCTTCAAGTTGTGTAATGTCTTTAGCACGTGGTACCCCTGTTATTATTTTATCCACATACTCAATGTCTTTAGCACATGGTACCCCTGTTACTATTTTCTAGAGAAGAATTGATACGCTTATAGTTGCTGAATTGTATGAAAAATTGTTACCAATATTCTATATATTGTATATTAATAAACTATTTTTAATCAATACTTACTGTTTTTCTTTCTACTTAGTATCTAAACATGAGTTTTAAATTTCTACTAAGTTTTCCTTCAAGTTTAGATACATACTGTCTTTCTTTCTACTTAGTATTTATGTCTTAATCAATACTTATTGTCTTTCTTTCTACTATGTTATATACACTTCTTATATTTGTAATTATTTTTCCTTTCCACTATGTAGTATGTAGTTACTGTCTTTCTCTCTTACTTTTTACATTTGCAATAACACTTCTACTTTTATCATGAGTCTATATTCAGTTCAGGATTTTTCACTTTCACTTCTAAAATGGATAAATCTTGGATTGGAATGCCTAGAACCACAACTATTGGGCTGCAACAGTTTTTAGATTTTACATTTATGAATGGAGCTATAGAAGATTGAATAAAATGTTCATGCCCTAAATGTGGATTTGAGAAGTGGCAGACTAGAAAGATAGTTTACGATCATTTGATTAGTAAGTCATTTCCTCAAAATTATGTCACTTGGGTTATGCACGGGAAAACAGATATAGTCCAAACTTTTAGAGATTCAGAGGTTATTTTGGATACACTATCTTCTAAAAGTCCAATAGAATTATTGATCAATGGAGCATTTCAGGACTAAATACATGAGGATATTGATGTAGGTCCGTCACATGTAGTTGGAGAAGAAGAAGTTTTAAATGATGTGCCTTCTTCAAATAATAAAGATTTTTTTGAGTTGCTTAGAGATGGAAGTGAAGAATTACATGAAGGGTCCAAGTACTTGATATTAGAGTATTTGTTAAAGTTATATTACATAAAGTGTTCGTCTGGGCTAAGTGATAAGGGAATGACTATGATGCTAGATTTATTGAGGGATGCATTTGAATTTGCAAGTATCCCTAATTCCTTTTATGAGGCAAGAAAACCATCAAAAAGTTTTCTCTTGATTATATCAAGATAGATGCTTGTCCAAACAACTGCATGTTATATTAAGGAGATGATATTAATGAGTAAACATGCAAGCATTGTCACCTTTTCAGATGGAAGCTTAACAAGAAGAGCAATAATAAACATGTTCCTGCTAAAACAAAGAGACAAAAGAAGACACCTGCAAAAATTTTGCGTTACTTTCCGCTAAAATCAAAGTTGCAAAGATTATTCATGTGCTCTAAAATTGCAGAGCATATGAGATGCCATGTAAAGGATTATAATAGAGATGGAATCATAAGGCATCTTAGAGATAGTGAAGCATGGAAGAGCTTTGATACTACTTTTTCTGAATTTGCTTCTGATCCTCAGAATATTCGTTTAGCCCTAGCTAGTGATAGTTTCAATCCTTTTGGTACAATAAGTACTACTTTGGCCAGTGATTTTGGTTCCATATAATCTTCCACCTTAGATGTGTACAAAGCAACCAAATCTGATCTTATCAATGATCATTTCAGGTCCACATACGGTTGGAAAATATATATGTATACCTACAACCCCTTATTAAGGAGTTGAATGAGTTGTGGTCTAAATGTGTAGAAACTTTTGACTCATCAAAAAATGAAATGTTTAGAATACGGGCAGCTCTAATATGGACGATCATTGACTTTCCCGAACTTGATATTTTATCTGGTTGGAATGCACATACCGGTTATGCATGTCCCTCTTGCAATTTTGATACAGAACTTTGTCGATTCGTCATAGTAAAAAATGGTGCTTCATGGGCATCGTCGATTTTTGAAAGAAAATCATAAATTTAGAATCATGAGGCATTGTTTTTTTGAAAATGTTGAGGAAAGGTGCCCACCAAGAAAGTTATTTGGATCAGACATTTTAGAGCAGGTGAAAAATATTGATGTTGCATTTGGAAGACCAGTAGAGTTGATCTTAAAAAGGAAAAGAAACAGAGAAAGAAATACAAGGGGAAATGTAACCCAACAATAGATAAAGAAAAGCATATTCTTCAATCTTCCATATTGCGAATTCAACTTGTTACGTCATAATTTAGATGTTATGCATATTGAGAAGAATGTGTTTGACAATGTTATATACACTTTGCTAAATAAGAAACACAAATCAAAGGATCATGTTAATGCACGAAAAGATCTACAAGATATTGGTATAAGGTGTGATCTTTGGCCAGATGAGAATGAGAAATGTTGGCTTGCTGCATTTGCCATTTCAGTCAATAAGAAACTTGCCTTTCTCAAAACTTTAAAGAATGTATCTGTACCGGATGATTACTTAAGTAATATTTCTTATGATATTGATCTGGATAAGAAAAAGATATTTGGATTAAAAACTCATGATTGTCACATTATTATGCAGCAGTTATTGTCTATAGCAATTCGAAATGTTCTTCCAAAGCAGGTTGTTACATTTTAGTAGATCTTTCCTCCTTTTTCAGACAACTTTGTTCGAAAATGCTGAGTCTCTCGGACCTAGAAAAGATACAAGATCGAATTGTACTCACACTTTGCCACTTAGAGATGTTGCTCCCTTCATCATTTTTTACTGTGATGGTTCATTTAACTATCCATTTAGTAGATGAAGTAATAAAGGGTGGTCCAGTACATTATCGCTGGATGTATTTCGTTGAAAGATAAAATATTTCTCATTTATAATTCTTTCTTTTAATTTAATGCTTATTCTTATACCTTCTTAATTTGGTTATATATTGCTAGGCCATTTAAAGTCCCTTATAGGGAACAAGTCACAATCAGAAGGTTCAATAGTAGAAAGTCACATAGTTGAAGAAGTTCTAACCCTTTATTCTCATTATTTTGAGGATATAGAGTCAAGAGTTAATAGATCTAAACATGTAAATGATGAACCCAATCATAACAAGACTTCTGAAGTGTCATCAATGTTTCCTTCGCAAGGTAAATCTATCGAAGGCTCAAATTTCTCTTCTCCTTCACTCAACTTGAGAAGACTCAAGCTCAACGATATGTGCTTCTTAATTGTGCAGCAGTTCAGCCATTTATTGAGTAAGAAATATAAATTAATTTTATTTTTGAAAAAAGCCAGTAGAATGAAGTGGTTAAAATTGATACAATCAACTTCTTGATAGTGAATTTAGGAATCACATAAGAAGGAGTTCAAGAGGTCGAAAACCTTCAATAACAGAAGTAGAGAAGAGAGTTAACAAGTAGTTTCCTAAATGATTTCCGAAGCGAGTGAGTGAATTTGATTTTTAAATATTTGTCCATTAGGTTTCTTGTTTGAGTTTTGAATATTTGATGAAACTGATTTTGTTTATTTAGATTATGAATTCGGATATAACAAATACAATTTCTACTGATATGGAGTTTTTAGCACAGGGTTCAATGACAGATGCAAGGAGATTTACTAATTATAACATTAATGGATTCAAATTTCGGACATTGTCTAGAGAACAAAGATTGAAAAGTCAAAATAGTAGAGTTTTTCTTACCTCTAACACCTCCTGTATTGCATCTAGTGCTGATAGAAATGTGACACAAGCAGTCTTACCATATTATGGTAAGGTAGAAGATATTATTGAGGTTAATTATTATGGACGATTCAAGGTTGTGCTCTTCAAATGTCAATGGGTTGACACTACTCGGGATAGAGGATTCAGAAGAGATACATGGAATTTTAAGTGTGTCAATTTTTCTAGATTAATTCATACCGATGATCGTGAGGATCATGATCCTTATATTGAAGCATCTCAAGCAAATATGGTCTACTATGTCGATAATGAAACTGAAGAAGGATGGAGTGTTGTTGTACACTTAAAACCAAGAGATATGTTTGACATGGGAGAGCTTGATAAAGGAGAAATGTACGAGAATGAGTCATACGAGCAACAAAATTTTGAACAATTTTTTGATGCTAATTATGAAAATGTCCCAATTGCAATAGAGTAACATATGTCTGGATAAAAATTAAGTTCCTTAGTTCAATATTAAATCACTAGTACTTTTGTTTATTTAGTTCTTTGTTCTTATTTGTAATTCAATTGCAATTTTTACTTACATAACAGAAATTGTTCCTCATTTAAATTTTTTCTTATGATTTCATTTCAATGTTCATATCTTAACAAAATTTGATTTAAATTTTTGTTAACTAACTAGCTATGTATGTTTTATCTACTTCTATTGCTTGCAGACATGCCGAAGCCCAAGCTTTATGAGAACTTACAAAACTCAGTTTACTCAACATCTACTTCAAAAGGTGTAGCAGAATCTTCTTCAACAAATGAATCAGAATCTTCGCGTTTTGATTATATGTCATTTAGTCATCAAAAACTGAATCAAAATCTTCATCAGTAACAACTGCCGTTATTTCTCCAACCAACATCGAGACCTACACCTTTAGTTCAAGCTACAACACAGTTGAATCCATTAGTACATATCACAATGCAGTCGATTCCATCTATTCAAGCTACGTCACAGTCGAAACCACCTAAAAGGTTTGGTGGATGTGAATCTATGCAATACTGGACAATAGATGCAATAGGTAATTTATTCTTCTTGCTTATTTCTTCCACCCCCTTCTTCTTCTTTTGTCTTCTTTCTTTTTTCCCACTGTTGGAGGGGCATGGCAAAAAAATAAAATCGCAGGACTATTTTTAGCAGCGTTCCTCTGTTTTTCTTTCCATTGGAGTAGATGCAATAAGTAATTTGTTCTTCTTGCTTATTTCTTCCACCCCCTTCCTCTTCTTTCTTCTTTCTTTTTTCACTGTTGGAGGGGGGTGGCAAAAAATTAAAATTGCAAGTCTCTATTTTTGCAACCTGGACTCTGTTTTTTGTAGCCTTCCTCTATTTTTCTTTCCCTTGAAGTTGCAGTCAATAGTTTTTCTAAAAAGGTTCTTTTTTTCAGATTTACAAGGAACTATCAAGAAACTCAAAGTGAAGAAAAAGGATGTCTTTAATTTGTCTAATGGAGAACGTATTGTGGTTGATTTTGATGATATGGATTCTCCTATTGGTGAAGGACAAGGCATTCTTGCACGCTTTTGCGGAATTTTAGCAGCCAACTGTTCCATATTTTCAATTTACTTTGAAAAATGGCCAGATTTACCAACAACATACTTCAACCGTTGCTTTGATCAACTTATAAAGGTATTTAAGCATAATCTACTTTTTATTGATTCCTTCCAGTCCCTAAGTTGTTGAGTAGGTTGAAGGAATGGTAAATTATCTGTTATTTTGCTTCCAATAGAGCATATAATGGATACATGTGAATAAAATTTTTGGCATACCTTAAGCTGGCATGTAGTAACTGTTAAAATATATTTAAATTAGTTGAACCTTGATGGATCCTTTCTGCCTAGTATGTATTACGATCTTTCTTTGTGTGCTGCATTTTCATATATTAGATAAGCTAACAAATTTTTTTATTCTTGAAGCCGCGATTTTATCTTAGGACCAGTGAGTCAAATGGAAGACGATATGTTTATAATTCTATGGGTAAGAAGTGGGGCGCGAAAAGATTAAAAATGTTTGATAGAATTTATGACTCACTTAAGAGCAGAGCTGAGTTAATGGATGGAGTTCCACATGAATTCCAAGGGATCGATGGATTTCTTATGTTTGACTACCTTCATAAAGAAAAAACAATGGTATTTATTTAAATGCTTCAATTGGTATGTGTAATTATATGACTATTTGTTTATATATCTTAACTTTTATGTATTTTCTTCCTAGGAAATGTGTAAAAGAAATGCTGAAAATCGAAAGCAACAAATCATTTCACACATTGGTGGATCCAAATCCAACTCTAGAAGAAGCGCTGAAATGGTAAACACATTTCATTTGGATTAATTTAATTAAACTAGCAACTATTCCTTTTTATTTAAGTTTTTGTAACTTTGTTCTTTTTAATTTTATTTATAGAAGGCTAAGACAAGAAAAATCCTGGACGAGGACAACTCTATCTTGCTACTCATAAGAATGAAGATGGATCATATGTTAATGAGGCAGCGAAAGAGATATGTGTAAATTTTCTGAACAAGTTTTAAAAATCTTCAAGAAAATAAATATGATTAACTAAGTTGATCTTGATTAGCTACGGCGCCTTGCATTAATGTGAATATCGGAGCTTTGAGTTTTTGATGTAAAGATTCTTAGTAGTGAACTATAAATTGCATCGATAGGAATAAAGGTTCATAGTATAAGACTCATCAAGCCATTAACTTGGATTATATATTGGGTAATATGTAACTCTTTAAAGGAAAAGCACTGATACAGCGTCAAGACTACAATACTATTAATTAACTTTACATCCTACAACGTCAAGCCTACAATACTAATGATTTATACTATTAATTAGCTTTACATCTTAAAACTTTCTTCCTATTAGTGAAGAAAGACCCATCCAGCCAACAATACATTACTCAAATTCACCAAAGAACACATCTTGTCCCTGTTAAATTAGCCTTCAATCTTGCTGGTGAAAGCCTATAGGTAGACTGTGATAATGGCTACAAAAGCTCAATGTATAAATCCACTTGTTGTGATTCAATGGAATGTGATATTGCCTGGTCATATTCTTGTTCAATGTGTCAAAAGAATAACGCATTAGAAGAGTGTTACATAACACTGTTTCAAATCTTGTTATCTCTGCTGTAGGTGAAGTCGTGGAGGATGTTTTGTCGATCCAATCAATTAACAGGTCAATTCCAGGACCTGTTGCAACCATGCTAAATTTCATCTTTAGTTGTCCCCTTGAATCCAATTTCACACAAATTTTGGGCAAAAATGTTAAGGGAATGGTTGGTTTTGGTAGAGCGTCAAGCCTACAATTCTATTAATTAACTTGGATTATACATTTTAGGATATAAAGCTACAGCGTCAAGCTAATTAATAGGAAGAAAGTTATAGGAGATAGTTAAGTAAAGCTAATTAATAGTATAAATTATTAGTATTTTTAGTTTATTCATCAAGTTCCTAATTCTTAACGGATCATCCTTCATGTTGATTGCCTTCACAAATATATAATCAATATCTGCCTTAACTATACTCTACTTGGCTGAAATTAAGTGAAATAGAACTCATAAAACTGCAAAAAAGGTTGAACACTAAATTGGTTTATATTGAATCTTCGACGAAGTGTTTTATTTGACTACAGTAACTATTGTTGTTATAGTTGAAGCTGAATACTTTGAGGTTACCACCTGTTATGTTAATTAATCTAATAGAAGAGCCAACCAAGAGATATACAATGGTATTTTTCGGAAAAAAAAAGATATATAATGGTATAGTAAGTCTACATTTGAAGTAAAAATTGGTGATGAAAGTATCTACTATTTCTTTGAAAAGCTTTCTGGTTTCCCAAAAGCTTGAATTTCAGTAACTTTCTGTTTAAATACAAGAATTGTTCCTTTTTACCTGCTCTACTTTATTTTTCTTCATAACAGAAATTTCAAGAATCTTTGTGGAATTTTTGTTTGTGTTTCTGTTTATTTTTTGTTTAAATATGAGCATATGTCCCAACTTTCTGTTTAAATACAAGAATTATTCTCATATTTTATTATTCAAAGTTGTTCTAGTAACTTTGATGGATACAGGAATAGTTATACGCCAAAATATCTAATTTTTTATGTTTGTTGTATTCAGGAAAAAATTGAGCTAGCTATGACTCAAAGCAACACAGATGAGTCTGAAGTTTCACCAAATGATGTCGTTGGTAAGGTGTTAGGAAAGAGCATCCTGGACGAGTAAGATGCTTAGAATTAAGAGTTATCCCAAGTAGAGCTTTCAAACAAACAAGACCCCATTATAGTGATTTAAATGCTTCAAGTTATAATAATAGCTCTTGTTCTTCGCAATGCGAAGAGAAGTACAATCTTATGATGAATTCTCACACTCAACTAATGAATGCTTTCAAGACGTATATGATAATGAAAGAAGGAACAATACCTGGATAGTTTACTGGAATCTTTGTTTCTCCAACTCCGTCTACGGTAAAGAGAAGTTCAAAACTTTCTTTTTTGTTGTTTAAATTTTATTTCTGTTGTTGATTATACATACATACATACATATATACATATACATATACATATACATATACATATATATATATATACATATACATACACACACACACACACACACACACACACACACACACACACACACACACACACACACACATATATATATATATATTTGTAGCCAAATAATGCAGCTAGTGGATCCATTTCACCCATGAACGCAAGAAGATCATCCGATGGAAGCAATCCAAATGATAACCAATAAAGTTTCATTGAGCAATTGTATTAGACAACTAAGTATAGTAATCGCTTGAATGGATATAGTGGATCATTTATGATTAATGGTTGAAATGAATGCACTTAATGTTAGTTTTTTTTTTTTTTTGAGATAAATGATGACACTAATATCTGTGTTTAAAGTAAGTTTTGAGATTAGTGTTATATTTGCTTTAGGTTAATGTGTTTATGGTTCAATAGTGTCTTAAGAAAGCAATTTGAATAATAAAATATGAGATCACTGTAACAAGGGAGGCTAAAATATTACGAGAGTTGCTGCTATTTAGTTAATGTTGTACAAGTTGGGTAGGTTTTAAACACCTTTAAATCAACATATGCAACCACCGTAACAATTTTTAATTAGAAACTTATTTTTATGATTGTAGAGGTTTAAACCCCTGCTATATAACTGCCGCTAAAATATTACGGTGGCCAAGTAAACAACCTCCACAGACTAATAGCAGCAGACGTTATTGGGGAGGTTTTGAAAATTGTCATGACAGTTGATTGCGGAGGTTTTTAATCCCGCAACATGAAATTTTAACCTCCGCAAATAAGATATTTTTTTTGTAGTGAATAAACTCAATTAAGCAAGAAATAAGAGATCGTAAATGTTAATTATGTCTTGAAATTTCACTTTTATATTTTAGAAAATTCATATATTTTTTTTATTAATTTAGGAGACCCGTTGTTTCAATATACTTGGTTGAGAGAATACTTTTCATATAGATTTGGGACTATTGGGAATCTATATCCAAAGGATATTATTGAGAATTATCCCAATGTGATGGAGGGCTTTACCCAAAAAAATATAATAATGATGGAGGCACAGGAGGAGTATCTTCCTGCGTAATCTGTCTTTACCTAGTTTGGCATCCCTAGCAACGTCGATATTCCGATCGTCACTAATATTCACAAGAAAATATTGATTGAGCTGATGCTTTTCATCTGTCAGGTTTGTAATTGATCCATTTGTTAGAATTGAATCTCATCTCATACAAATATGTAAAATTTAAAATTTTAGTTTCACTTTATGTATAAGCAATAATAGTTTTATGATTAGCACTAACCAGAAATATTTATTATAGTAATGCAAAGTAGTTCCTTGTGATTTTCTCCGGACATCTTCCTGTTGAAATACTAAATCATTTATTTATTAGTGTTTCAAATTTAAATACTTTATTTGGATGCTTTCACTTGCTTTTTTTTCCATGCAGGTATAACAATAATTAAATATATCGATACTACTGGTCTATTAGGTTAAAATTTTTAGGCAATAATTATTTAAAAAAACTATTTAGTCATATTTTTGGGAGAAAATAAATACTTTTATTCAGCAGAAAAAATTATTTTTTCTATAAAAATAAATAAAGTTTCCCCTCAAAATACTTTCGAGAAAAATAAAAAGGGCATTTGGATTGGATTTTCCTAGGATATAAGTTAAAAGTCATATTCAAGTTTTTAGCTTTTATTCTATCCATTTCTAAATACTTATCATTTAAAAAAAACAAAAAACAAAATTGAATTAGTTGTTTGTTATTACCTTTTACCTTTAATCATAATTATGAAGAGATTTAGTATGGTGCATATAAAGAAGTACTTAGATAAAAGCAATAGATGAGGATAATTTAGAACTCGTTTGAATTGACTAAAAAATGACTTTTAAAAAGTACTTTAAACGCATTTGTTAAAGTGTTAAAATTTATTTTAAAAATAAACAGTTAAATGTTTGGATAAAGTGCTTTAGCTGAAAATATTTGAAATACCCTTAAGTTGTTACACGTTATAAAATGTTAGCTATTAGTGTAACTTTTTATTTCTAAATTAAATTAAATTAGAATTAATTTATTTTGATTCAACTTCAATATAAATTGATTATATAAGTTAATTTATATGTATAAGTTATTTTTAATTTTTGAAATATATAGTTTTGATTAAAAATATGTAATGTTTAAGATATTTTTTAAATTATATTTATAATAAGTAGTGGTTATATTTCTTCTATATCATAAACAATTTATAAAGAAAAAACAAAAGGAGGAGAAAATAATTTAGAAAGAAAAAAAAAGCATGAAAAAGAAGAAAATCGGAAGAAAAGAAAAAACAAGGAAAAGGAAAAAAATAAAAGAAAGAAAGAGCAAGAAGAAAAAAAAAAAAGAATGGGCAAAACTACAAAGAAAATGGAAGGAAAAAATGAATAAAATAATATAGAAATTATATAATAACATCAGAGATACAAAGGTAAAATAAAGAAGAGCCTAAAATGCCCTTGAACTATTTGATGGTACGAAAATGCCCTTCATCCACATATTGGGCCTAAAATGTCCTTGGCATCTACCTTTGAGTCCAAAAATATCCTTGATTAACATTTTTGGCTCTCTTGTACCCTTGAAACTAACCACTCTCTCTTTTTTCTTCTTTCTTTTTAAATATTTATTATGTTTCATTTATTTATGGAATAAAATAACTCTCCAGCTCTATTACATTTTTTTCATAATTTATCCCAACCGAAATAATGTATCTCTTTAAGGATCAAAGTGATTCTTTTAAAAAATAATTTATTAAAATAATTAATCGGTTTAACTTTCAAAAAAGAAAACTTTTTTAAAATGTATAAAGTTAATGAAAAACTAAGTTTTTTATTTATCTAAAGAGTAAGTTTTTGCTTTCTAATGTTATATTAAAAATAACGAAAAACTATTCGAATTTGATTAAATAAAGCTAAATCGATTTTAATAAATCGCGTTGTTCCTTAAAAAATTAATTATTTTGTCTACATTAAATATAAGTATGTATAGATTTCTTTAAAAAATTTCAAAATATGTATTATTGTAACTTTAGATTTTTTAAGAGAGTTTTTTTTTTAAGATTTTGTCCATAATTTGTTAAATACAAAAAATATACCTTCTTCATGACCCTAATTTTTTTTAAAAAAAAAACTACAATAAAACTACAGTTTATTTTTTTAATCACATTTTTCACATATTTTGTCCAAATCAAAATAATATCTTTCTTTATAGATCCAAAATAAACTTTAAAAAATAAAAAAAAAAAAACTTTAACTTTTTTTTTTGTAAAAAAGGAATTAAGGATGGGTTTACTTTATTCCATGAGAGAATGAAACCTAATAAATATTTTAAAAAGAAAAAAAAAAAGAAGATTGTTAATTTCAAAAGTAAAGTGAGCCAAAAAGATGAATGAAGAAAATTTTTGAACCCAAAAGGTAGATGACAGGGCATTTTAGACCCAATAAGTGTATGAGGACATTTTTGTACCATTTTCAATAGTTCAAGGACATTTTAGGCCCTTCTCCGAAGATAAAATTGTTGATCAAATATAAATAATTTTTTAGAGCAAAAAGAAAAAAAAGTAGAAAAATCAACTTTTAACTTCGTTAGAAAAAATCTCATTGTTAACAAAATAGCTCGATATTTTCCTTATAGAATAATGACAGCAACATTTATATCACTTGTAAGCCAAACATTAATATGGAATATTTAATAGAATATGTTACAATTTGGTTCCGTGCAAAACATATCTTGAACTATAATAAATCGAGGGTATAATAGAAAAAAAATTATTATCTTGATTTGTCAAAAACGACAAGTAAAAATGAAAGTCAAATGAGAAAATTTTTGACAACTAAAAATAAACGGATCGAGTAAGTATTTAGGCTCCTGCCTCTTAGTTTAGTACTTTAGTTTCGGAATTTTTTTTTAAACAAAGTTGGTGCACAATTTCATAGAAACTTAGAGAAAAGAAAAGAGAAAAATACATGCATAGCAAAGCAGACTAGACTTGTAAAGCCACTCCAAAACTACATACAACAGTAAGCAAGAGACCCTTTGTTACAAAACCTAGAAAGTCTCTTGACTTGGAAGAGGCACATGAGACCTAACAATGAAAAAGTTTTCACAGATAAGGCCAGCAAGCCCACCACCAATCAAAGGCCCAATCCAGTAAACCCAATGGTCAGTCCATATTCCACTTACAAAAGCTGGCCCAAATGACCTTGCTGGGTTCATTGAAGCTCCTGAAAAAGGCCCCCCAGCCATGATATTGGCCCCAACAACGAGCCCAGTTAGAAGTGGGCCCATCCCTTCAAGAATTCCCTTCTTGGGGTCCACAATTGTGGTGTAGACAGTGAACAACAAAGAAAAGGTCAAAATCACCTCCATTATCAACCCTTGTCCGTAATTCATTCCATTTGCTAAGGTGTGAACTGGGGTTATCTACAAATAACAACAAAAAGCAAGCTCTCACTATAAAGCAATACAACTTTTTTACCCTGCTCGTTTTTATAGTCATGTTATATTGACATATTAAAAACCATAATAGCAGTATTTACCATTCCATCAGTGAGGTAATTGAGCAAAGCACAGGCAGCAACAGAAGCAAGTAACTGGTCAATCCAATAGAGGATTGATCTAAAAACAGTGATATGACCACCCATACAAAGGCCAAGTGTGACAGCAGGGTTGAGGTGCCCACCAGAAATACGGAAACCAGCAGAGATAGTCACAGCCACCACCAATGCGTGTGCCATTGCCACAAAAAATAAGCTCACCAGCGGATCTCCATTTAGCTTATCTGTTTTCATTACAATCACCAAAACCATTGACCATCTATCAAATAATAACTAGACACTCTAGTCCAATATACATAAGTTATATATTTCCTCCATTTACAACAACACACAAGTAGGGTTTCGGAAGGCTAGAATATATGCAGATCGAATAGACTAGATATGAAATAGAAATAGAGAGACTGTTTCTGAAAATCCTCGTCTCAAAAGGATACATAAACAGAATAAACTAGATATGAAAAAAGGAAAGAAAAGGAACGACTAATAAGGAAAAAACACATGATAGTATAATATCAAAATAGAAAATAAACAAATAGAGGACTAATTGATTGATGCAACTTACTTGCAGCCATGGCAGATCCAACACCAGCGAAAACAAAGAGAAAAGTGCAAATAAACTCAACAATGAGGGCTTGGATGCAATCAGGCTGAACAGCCTCACGGCTACTCCCAACAGCAATTTTCGCCATTTTAATTACTCCGGGATAAATGAAAGCAAATAAAATTGAAGGCTAAAAGCTTCAGAAGAAATGAGGAATGGCTGTGGTTTATTTTGCTTTGAATGAAAAATGGACCACTTACAGATATTTATACACAAAAATTCCATCCTCCTAAGGCAAGGGTGGCAGACAGTGATGAAATTGATTTTATAAATAAATGATTACATATTTGAATAAAAATATTAAAGTTAATAATAAAGAATTGATATGTTGAGCCAAAAAAGTTGCTTTAAGTGACATCAAATGTCATGCGAGTAGTAGGGGTGAAAAAGATATTCTATATAATATGACAAATTTTAAAAAGAGAAAACACTAAAAACAAAAAATGAAATAGACAAATGGAGAGTTAACATGTTTGTAATTTGCAAAGTGCAATAAAGAAATTAATTTTTGTATTAACTAGAAACATATACAATTATATTTTTCTATTTTTTATTTTCCATTCTGTTGTGTTAGAATCCAATTAAATTCAAATTTGTACAATAAAATTTCACCTTTGGAAGTTAAAATACATCCTAACAAAGACACTTTAGATTAAAATTAATAATAAAGAAGTACTTAGCACACCATCGCAATCATTGTCAATGATATCTTGTTGATTGTTAAATGACTATACTGAATTGAAGGTCACAAAAAATTAAGACATATGAATATATATTAAACGAAACAATTTGAAGCTAGTTTTTTTTTTTTTTTTACCCTCAAACAAGAACACTAAATAGTAAAAGATTAGAGACCATTCTAAAATTACTTATTATTTATACTGATTTGTCTCAAATCCGTTCTGGAAATTGGAATGGAGCTTCTTTCCAGATAAACGGAAAATATTTTGACTTTTAATTAAAAAATTATTTTGTATATATTATATTTAGCTTTAGCAAGCTAGCTGAGCCTGCTTATAATTTAATTAATTTAAATTCAGTAGTAAATAAAAGACAAATGAAAACGTCCAGCGACGTGCTACATTGACATTTTATAGGTTAACAAGAGACAAACTAGTCTCAATTATTCTTGCGGCGGATGATAGTAATGTTGAAGAGTAATGAAGTACATAAATAATGCTAGTTGAATTGTTTCACTTGTTAGACTACATCGATCACATAGTTCAATATAATATATAATATTAGAACAAAAAAATTGTATTAAAATGTTATCCATTATTTTAAAAAATAAAGTTAAATGTTTGATCGTTGACAAAATTACCCCCGCACATGAGGATTTCGACAAGCAAGATAAAATAATGAAAATTATTCCATTTTTTTTTAAAGAATTTAGTAATTAAAACCATATTCTTTCTCAAGTATTCTCTTATATAAGAGGGAGTTAGGTGCTAGGCGGGCACCTCTTCATTGACGTACCTTTTTAAGCTATTTGCTTTCTCTTATATATTATATAGGGCTCATGAAAGTATTTCGTTGATTTTTTTATTAATTTTTTTAAAATAACTGTTCGATCACTTCAATTATGATTTTATAATGATGCCTCTAATAAATAATTTTCCAGTAGCTTCAATTGTGATTTCACCGTATCGTCCCAATTAATTATTTTGAGTTAATTATTAGGATAACAAAAATTCCTCTTTAAACTGGACGAATAAAATTAAATAATTATTTTTGTATCTTTCCATGATTATATTTGTGTCAAAAAAGAAGTATTACGAATATATATATAATGGATATTAATTTTACGCTTAATAAAAATATTTACAAGCATTTAATTATATCATTAAAAAATAAATTAAGAAATACTAGTGGGCCCGTGTTATTGCACAGGATCTTCGTAACTAGTGAAAATATAAGTACAAATTAATAATTTGGTTATTATATGAGTATTTTCATTTGGTCCCAAAAATAGCATGAGGAAATGGTCTCCTTTGTCCATTTACAATTTTAAAATAAAAGAAAATAATCTTTTTTAGATTAGTTGTATATTATTTCAAATTTCTTATATGTAAGAGTAAAAATCATTTCCTAGAAAAATCAATAATAAACACGGAGGGCAAAGATCTTGACTCTCTATACTTTGTAATTACCAAGAGAAAAAAATGGCGGAAGCTCCAAGTTTTAAAAAAAAATGTAAAAAGGCTACAAAATTAATTGACTCAAATATCATGCATATGGTAAAATTATTTATACTCTACCGGTCATTTCATTTGATGCTTTAACAATAACAAACTTCCACAAATCAAAATAAAAGAAGAATATAATTTTATTTGAATATTTTGAAGCGTGCATGATGAAACTTTAATTCAATCATAGATGCACTATGCTCCTTTTATTCCACCATAGCAAAAGCTAAATGTTATATGAAATTGGCATACACCATAATGAGTATGTTTGGTGTCGTCTTCTTCATTTAACTCTTTTTTCTTCTCCATCACTTCTTTTGACATTAAAATAGGCCTACCTTAGTTATCAATTCAAACCATATGCTTCCATTGACTTTGCAATGCCAATGCCAACCTCTCCTTTATTTTAAAAAGTTGATTCCATGAATCTGCCAATGAGGGACGTATATACCAACCTCTTCTTTATTACTAGAATCCAATAATTGTATGGTTTTGGTCCAAAAAATTATCATTCCTAATAATTTTCCTTTTTCCTGCAAAAATAATTGAAATTTAGGAGGCCAACTTTAGGGTGATTTATTATAATTGCAACTTCTTTCTTTGTTGAGTAATTCATTCGTCTCTTATCTGTATATGGATAATTATATATCTCTTGAACATAATTTTATATTTGAGTTTAACTGGAAGTGTAAAGTTCTTTAATTTTGTACGACAATTTATCTATGTTGGATGTTTATCTCAAATCAAAGGAATGCATGACATCAGAGTGATATCGATATTTTAACCATAGTTAATTATACTAATATATATTTTTACTTTATTAAATCAAACTTATTAAATCAAACCATGATAAGTTCTGTTCATTTGAGGTAGACACCCAATAGATAACAATAAGATTTACTTTTTTATTTAATTTACTGAAAAGTCCAAGAAAAAGAAGTTTTCGTCAATCTGTAATAAATCTTTTTTAAAAAAAAAGAGAAAACTATTAAAAATATTCTTGAACTTTGCGCAAGTTATTAGTTTCATCTTCGAACTATTGACAGTCTTAGAAACACCCCTCTACTTAACTAACTAAACTAAAAGACACCCCCGAACTATCACAAATGTTAAAAACACCCCTTAACTTGGCAAGAATTTAAGGGTGTACTTCACTGTTGTTACAAGATCAGGGTGTATTTAAGTACAGTTAGTCGAGTAGAGGGGTGTTTTTAACACTGTCAATAATTTAGAGATGAAACTAATAATTCATGCCAAATTTAATGATGTTTTTAATACTTTCTCAAAAAAAAAACATACAACTATCAAATTTCTTTTGAGATTGAATTTTGCAAGTAGGAAGAAACTGAACATGTGCAGATGTTTTCTTCACAAAATTAGATGCTATTAAAAAAGTGGACTATTGTATCATCAGAACATTTCAAAAACACACACTAATATTCAGCCAGTTATGGATGTGACTTCATTTTGGTCCATCTTCTCCTATTAATCTACAGTTATTCTCCAAATAAAAGGTAATGATTTCCTTATCTTTCTTTGACTCTTCTTGATTGAATAATGACCATAAATGAAGAAAAGAGTGGTGTACTAGTACTATATATAGCTCCTTTCTCCTTTCTCCTTTTTTTTTTTTTTTGAAATTCAGTGTTTTGTATCTGTATTATATCTTCTATAATTTAATAAAAATATTACTTAACTAAATCATTTTTAATATGCATCACATAAAGCCCATTTAAGAAGAGATACTCTTTAACGAGAGTCAAACTCAAAATCTCCAATTATAAATAAACGGATCATATTCATCCAACTACAAGCACTATTACTTATTTGAACCAAGTATATATGGTATAGCAACTTTCATATGAGATGACAACTAAGAATTATTCCAAAGAGTTAAAGACAGAAGGGTTTGTCACGTAGTTCTTGATGTGGACTCTAATTCTATGGTGGGTCGTTTGGTTGATGGTAAAAGATAATTAGTTCCAACATAAAATTATAATACATGCTTGAATGGTAATATAGGACAAATAACTCTCGCATTATTAATGCTAAGTTGTCGGTGATAATATCAACATTATATTATGCATAAAGTTGCGCATTATTTTATCTAAAATACAATATATGATGAAAATATGAATATTAGCAATGTAAATTTAAACTAATTAAAGATAAAACTACCTTTTTAAGGATAAATAGCCGTTTCTTCATTATTAATCACATAAGTAACATGTGAATGACACTATCGAAGCAGCTACTTCCCACGTGGATGCCAATTCATTTTTTCCATTTCTATAGGCTAAAAAAAGGTGAAGTCAAACAACTCATGGCTGAGTCAGCATTAATCATTAAGGGTACGTTGGATTATCTTGTGAAGCTTGAACTCAGCAACACTATACGGAGGAGACATGTCTATCTGTCGAGGTGTTTGTAGGAAATAATAAGAAGAGGTTAAAAATAATCTGGACATGCTTATTGCCTTGTCAAGGTTGAATTCAGTATGGTATATACTCAGATTAAGAGTAGAAGTTAGTCAAGATGTAGTTGCATGTTCCTGGCTTAAATCATATACCATAACTAATTAACCGAAGGAGAAGAGTCGAAAATAATCATCAAGCTAATGGTTCTTGACACAAATCATACTAAATAATAGCCTGATTAGGCCCTCATAGACCCAACTATTAACACAATTTTGCCCATATCGTAGGCAATCAATAGTAGAGTGATGTAGGTATCACATGACCCTTTTAGGCATCAACATATACCTTTTCAAGCATCATATACGCAGCCTAGTACCACCTCAAGTCTTTCTACTCACTAGTAATAGAATATGATTCCCAACAAGGGATGAATATATCAAATCAAGCAACCAACAATGAACAACCATTAGACTTGTATCTATTATGTACTGTCCTGTCTTCTCGCAGTGGTAGCCTATTAAACTTTCTTCTGCATAAAATTAAAGTTGTATTTACGATTTTGATTCAAGACATGACTAGACCAAGTTTATAAAATTAACTATATATCAATATCAGTTTCTAAAGTTGAGAATCACTAAATATAGATCTGAACTTGGAGACAACTTAAAAGTCAAATACATGAAGTTGACATATTTGAACCTCAAATATACGTGTTTTAAATTAAATTTTATCATCCTTAAAACTATCTAATTATACAAATATTCATATATTATATACCAATCTAATTTATATTTTTCAAATAATTATTTATTATTTCACTAAGTAAATTTGTACCAAATTTAGAATAATATGCACTAAAAGACATCACTATTTCAAAATCGCCTAAACTAGAGCCACCATTGAATTAAAGAATTCCAGCCACCATTGAACAGCCACCATTGTTGAATCTGCCTTTGTTGAATTTAACAATAGCTGCAGATTTCTTCAAAGTTGGCCACCAACTTTTAGGCCAACTTTTGACAATTCACACCTGTAAATTTTACTATAAATAGAGGTGCAATTCTCATTTGTAAGACATCACCAAGAACATCAAGAAGAGTGTCATGTGTGAGGTTGAGAGTTGTTTTTGTAATCTATTCTTGTAAGTAATACAAGAAATTTTTCTCTCAAATTTGTGTTTACCAATGCTTATTGTTCCTTTGGCCTCAACATTATTTGTGTACTAGTGCAGAGTTTGTTTCCTAGAGTTTAGGGGAAGTGGTTTAGTGAAACTATGCTAGTGATTTAGTTGGAATATGATTCCTGTAAGCCTATAAGGAAGGCTATTAACGTATGAAAAAGATATCCAGAAAACTCTTTTCTCTGCAAACGTTCTTTTCAGCATTCTCTTCTCTGTTTTTCTTTCTTGTTATTTGTTCTTCTCCATTACAAGCTTCTTGTGTTCAGTTCTACACTCCATACTTCTCCAGTAGGTATCACAATACTTCTCATCTAAGTTGATGATATCATTATCACAGGAAATGATCCAGCAAATATTAATAAGTTGAAAGAATTCTTGCATACCTTATTTAAGATGAAGGACTTGGGACGACTGACATACTTTCTTGGACTTGAGGTTCTATACTTGCCTACCAGAATCGTGCTTACACAACAAAAGTATTCTAGTGATCTTGTTGCAAAGGTTGGTCTTACTGATGACAAGGTTGTTGTCTACACCCCAATGGAGATTAATACGAAGTACGAGGTTGACGGAGAACCATCCAATGATCCAGTATTATATCGGCAGTTGGTGGGTTCATTAGTTTATCTCACCATGACAAGGCAGTATAGGTTCTAAGTCAGTTTGTGGCTAATCCTTAGCGTATACATCACACTGCATTACTGCATGTCATTCGGTATGTTCGTGGATCTATGAGTCGAGGTGTTCTTTTCCGTTCTGATTCTCCTATGCATCTTGAAGGATATGTTGATGCAGATTGGGCTGGTTGTCCAGATTCTCATTTCTCTGTTACTGGTTGGTGCATTTTTCTTGGAACATCTTTGATATCATGGAAATGTAAGAAACAATCTCGCACATCTAAGTCATCTATGGAGGCTGAGTATCGTGCTATGTCGGTAGAAAGTTCGGAAAATTTTTGGCTGCGACGCCTATTATCTGAGCTCGGTGTTTCTGTTACATCTCAAACATTGTTACATGTTGGTAACACCAGTGCGATTAAAATAGCCACAAACCCTGTGCAACATGAAAACACAACAAACATAGAGGTGGACTACCATTACATTAGAGAATTGGTCATCGATCGTCTCATCACTCTACAACATATTTCTTCCTATGACCAACTTCTTGATTTGTTCACAAAGGCAATGACATGCACACGACATTGCTATCTTATTTTCAAATTGCTACTGTGTGATCACCAGTATCAATTTGAGGGGGGGGGGGGGATGTTAGGCAATGACATAATTGTATAGTAGTCACAAAATATACTCTTTCTTAGAATAGGACTTAATTAGATTGTACAATTATAACAATACATACTCCTCCCTAGAATAAATCTTTAGCTCCACAGTTGTATAGCTATAAGGATTCTCTATTGTATTATATGTGTAGCGAACTGAATACAATTCCGAAAGCTTTCGTCTAACTATCAATATGGTAAAACACAAATCAACGAATTCAATGCTATTAGCATCTCCAAAAATATCACTTATGATCATTCAATGCTAGTGCTGAACTATATGTGTAACTACAACAATTCTTTTTCTAAATAAAATATAGTTATGGTAAAGAAGTCACAGACCTTAGCAAGAAAATATCATTTGTTCCACCTGCCATTAGCCTTTGTGAATTACAGGAACATATGTATGTTCACCCTTGAAATGTTTGGGATCAGCTCCATCGGAAACAAGTTCACCCCGTTCTTCCACTTTAGCAATCCGGCTGAACCAGAATGAGAACTCAGATTGTTTAACAAGACCTTGATTTATCGACTCAGATTGTTTAACAAGACCTTGATTTATCGCTTTGTATCTAAGAAAGTTACAGATGTTTCAAGACTTGTTGATTCAAGCAAGAAAATAATTAATTTAGAAGGACATAATAGATCAAAAGCAGTAAATTTCATGAATCAAAAGAAACTGACAGAGTTAATCCAAAACACTACAATTCAATAGTTACCTGATCTTTGATAACAAGATCGCCAACTGACATGTTCTTTGGTGCTATGTGTTGCTTTGAGATCCAAGATAAGTCAAGTAAACGAGAGATCTGTTCAACCAATTAAAGTCATTTTGATTTTTAGAACAGATAAAGTATGTATTTTAGAAGTTACAGACTAGCTCTTTTTATGACGACTCAATCATAACTTTCAAGAACCAACTTCTGCTAAAATTATTAATTTTACATGATATGATTTTTACTTTTGTTTGTGAAAAAGAAAAGTTTTAAATTAGGAGAAAGCAGTTTCAACTTTCAACTGATTCATGGCCAAGGTAAGTGATGTACCGCAAGCTTAAGTTAGAACAATCAACATTTAATAACTATAACAACATCAGTAAATACCGAGCTTAAACTACTGGGGGTTACCTTTATTTATGGATCAATATGCATTCCATTTCAACAAGTTCAGATGCTCCTTCTTGTTAGAGCTTCAGTTAAACAATTTTCTTAGCATATACTGACTTCATTTTTTTCCATTTACAAAATTCGACGTGACTTACAGATAAAATGAATCTGTATTGCAATAAATTCCACCTGGGTCATAGAAAGGTTTCCAAACACCAGCAGCTTTTCGAATTGTAGCTCTTGATTGTGTCAGTCCTTACTCTAACATATCATCTTTCTTCTGTGGAAAGTAGCAGAATCGCATTGATATTTAGCAGTTAACAAACGCAAACTGAACTTTGTAGAGATTTCACATATACAAAAGTTCACCCTACACAAACGTGAAGATAATTGAACGAGTTCCACAAATTTAAAATCTTCAAAATTAACATTTTCTAATAATATCACTAAGTGATTACTGTATATGAGAAGCTCCAATTTCAGCGAGAAACTGTAAATAAATAGAGAAATTCAAATTCAGAGAAGACCTAAAACAATAACGGAAGAAATAAAACCTATATGCAATTCGAAGCACACGGATATGAGATTACAAAAAAACTAAAAATAATTGCGAAGATGAAAGAGTCAATTGCAGAAAAATACAAAAGCTAATCCAAAGAAGAAACGTATATTATGAACTCACAAGTACCAGATGCAAGTTTCCATGGTTCAATCGGAAGAACTTCACTGGATTTGAGGGACTGAAAAATGAGAAATTGGGAAGAAAATTGTGATTACACAAGCAGAAACTGAAGAGAAGAAAAATCTTCCAAGGTTTGATATAACGACAAAAAAATAGGGGGAAATTTCCCAAGGTAGCAGGGGCCTTAAACTCCCTCAAAATCATATATAATTGGTGTGGGTTTAAGAAACACCCACAATTTAATACATTTTGAGGAGGTTAACAGTGACCTTCATAATTAAACTCCTGTAGATCAAGGGTTTGTTTTGTAGTGCAAGTATAAATGGTCCATAACTTTCAGTGCAAAACCTTTGAATTCCAAGCCCATCTTATGCAGGCACTATCAGGAAACGTAAAAAACTCAATAGGATATATTATGACGACCTTATTAGAAGCCTTCACCTCCTCAGATCCTATGACTAGAAGAATCAGGAAAGGACAGCTGTTCTTCCGAATGCATTTAGCATAATATCTGAGTCATTCTTTATTCTTTATCATAAGTATCTTGCTCTCTTCCCATGATTCATATAGGTGATGCCACCTAGCTTGGAATTAAATGTACATGTTATTTCTAACTGTAAAAAATAATGATTAATTGTATTTCTTGCCTAGTTTCTGAATAATAAATTTTATTAAAAATGAAAATCTTAAAAAGAGAAGCAATAGAACCTTCACTCCGTTGTTCATAGACTTTCGCCGTTGATCAATGCATGTCGCCAGGAGTGGACTGGGGTTGGCAAAGGAAACAGGCAACAGCTCGTCTCCTGACAGCAAATGGAATTATAGGGCTTTGCAGAGTAGGAATGTCCTTCATATATACTCTAGGCGTCAGGTTTACGTGTCTGTCAGGCTTACTAAAAATCTCTATTGTGTCTGCTGTTATTTTGGTAACAAATATTATTGATATGATGTAGTGACAATGCCCAATCTGTCTAAAGAATTACTCTCCATATTTCAATCGGATCACTTCCCAGGTATGGCTAGTTTTTCTGGTGATCTATGTTAACCTCATTATTCTTTTTTGTGTTTCTTGTTTAGGCTTTTCTGTTGCAGCTGCAAACTTGTGGAGAAGAAGTGTCGGTAATTGAAGTGAAACCTAATGGTTCTTGGCATGCAAAGGCAGAAGGAGATAGAAGGATTATTGGGGATCTTGGACGGTGGCACTTACTTGATGGGACTCTCATTGAATATCAGGATATAGAGTCAAACCCCAAGCCTGGAAATCTTAAGCATCTGATACAGGAAGGAGGCTCTGAAAACTGTGGTTAAAGTTGGCTTGAAGAAGAACAGAAATGGTTTGTGGAAAATTAACAATCCTGAAGACGTGCAGACATTTCCATATGGAGATGCAGTCAGAGAGAACTTAGAAAATCATATTCAAGATATCATTCCCATGAGCAGCAGTGCCACTGGGAGTGTTAATCAGAATGGTGATGTTAACTTTGATTTCCCTACCAAGTGGTTTGAACATGAGACCATTTCTCCAAATTGTGTCCCAGCATATGGTTGTAATGACCGGAATCCCCCAGCACCAGCTAGAGATACTGAAGTTATTGTCCTAAGTGATTCTGACAAAGAAAATGAGCCATTCAACTCTCCTGCATCCATTTACAATAACAATCACACTGAATACTGATGCAACTGTAGTCTCTTTTTGCAGGTAGGCCAAAAGGAATTTCAGATTCTTGCCATGACAACCAGGCACTTGTTAATGATGGGAATTCATGCCTGGGGCTTTTCAATGCAAATGCTGACAAAATTGGGATGAATATGTGGCATTTGCCTATTGTTAACCAGGGTGCCCCAGGCTTTCAGTTATTTGGTGCAGATATTCACCAGGGTTCTCTTAACTGTGCGAGCTCTACCAATGGCTACTCGTTGGCTGCAGATACTGGCATTGGGTCTTGTACTCTTCTTCCTGAATATTCTGTTAATCGTACGAATGTTGAAAGGAATGAAGGTTCGGTATTGGTATTGAGGGATCACTTCATATATTTCTTCCTTTACCATCGGATGCATCAGTTGAGGCTGATGTGTCGCATCAGCCAGGTGCGTCGTCTGGCATTCAGACTGAGGATTGGGCTTCACTTAGGCTTGGCACAGGTGGGGATTCTGCAGTTGCAAATGGGTTGAGCTCAGGGAAGCCGCCACAAAGCAAAGACCCTTCCATGGATGCATGGGCTGACACTGGTGTTTCCATTTATAGATATTGTGCTGGAGATTAGAAAGAGAGAGCTGAGTTAAAAACTTCTAATTGCAACAAATATTATTTTGTGTAAATAGACCACAATTATTTGTTCTGTGACCAGTCATGTATGGATGCATAATATGATGAGTTGAAAACTTTAATATAAGCACACACACGTAGAGTAGTTTTACGGAACTCTCATGCTATTATTACCTTTTGAAGTAGTTCCCAATGTGCATGATGTTATATGTGAGATAGGTTGTCAGAAGTATTCGCCTCCTTTGTTCTTCTGTTGAAGTAATTTGAACCTATTTTTAATGATGATACTCTATGCACAGCTTCATTGCTCATTGGTATGAATGACTGAGTATCAATGAAGAGCGGTAGAAAAAGATCAGATGGTCCATTTAATTTTCCTCGCCAACGTCATTCTGTTCGACGGAGATGCCTAAATGTTGATCAAGATACTGAAGAGGAAGGCAATTCCACATAGGAGGAATAATGGTTACTTCCACCGCAAAAATGAGGATTTAACCACATGATATCTTGTTTGTGAGATCTCTGACCAATCTTTTTGTCTTGGAGATGAACACGCATCTACCAACAGAGAAACTGACTTCAGCTCCTGTGCTGGAATTGAGTTCGGATTGGTGGCTTTCCAACTCTCCAGTATTTGTATTCGGTTGTCTGGATTGAGAATCCCCCAATTTCCTTCGCATTATGAAGAGCGCCAGGCCACATTCTTCTCTTTCATTTTGTGAATGATTGTCTGCAAGTGAATTGTACATTTGGATAGCTTGAATTGGGCAAGCTAATTGTACATTTTGATAGTTGGTCATTACCACTGGATGTGCAATAGCAAAAAAGGGGAGCCATTTATTTATGAAGGAGAGGGGCCTATAGCCATTTATTTATCCTACTCTGCGAACTCTTCCGCTTCCTTGACCATACGTTCAATTTCTTCTTTACTCAAGCGACCTTTATCATTGGTAATTGTGATCTTCTCTGATTTTAGCTTTGACGTTCAGAATACCGTTTGCATCAACTTCAAATGTCACCTCGATTTGAGAAGTTCCTCTGTTGAAATATGAAAACATTTAGTCAAGCAGCCAAAAAGAAACTCATCAGACGCTCTCAAAGGTACAGAAGACAAGTACCTTGGAGCTGGAGCTACTCCAGTTAAATCAACTTTTCGAAGCAGTCTGCAGTCCTTGTTAGAATATGCCTCCAGACATGTTCTTTCTCTTGAGACTTTCAGCAAAACACGTCGAGTTCACTAAGAAAATAGTTCCGAGGAGATACCTGAATCGTCACTGCTGTTTGTTGATCCTGATAAGTGGTGAAGACTTGAGACTTTCTGCTAGGAATAACAGTATTTCTTGGGATCAACTTTGTCATCACTCCGCCAACAGTGTCAATACCAAGAGTGAGTGGAGCCACATACACAGGAAGAATTTCTGGTTAAATTCCAAAGTTACGTGTCAAATATATGCTTTTTCCAAAAAATTCCATCAAATGGATAAAAGACAGAAGAAGGAATACCTTTCGTTTCATCACCTCACTTGCCACTCAAAATTCCTCCTTGTACAGCTGTACCATAAGCAACTGCTTCATCAGGGTTGACTCCCTTGATGGGTTCCTTGCCATCAAAATAATCCTTCAAAAGCTGTTGAACTTTAGGAATCCTGGTACTTCCACCAACAAGGACGATTTCATCAATCTGTTTCTTCCTTAGCCTGCATCCTCCATAGCCTTCTTAACAGGCCCCATTGTCTTTCTGAATAAATCATTGTTTAGCTCCTCAAAATGTGCCCCAGTAAGTGGTTCAGAGAAATCCACACCATCAATGAGAGATTCAATCTCTACCATGTAATCCTTGCTGATGTCCTTTCCATGCTTTTTCTTAACTAGTTCTCGGACACGTGCATTGCACGATAAGGAGTTTGGAAATAACCATCTGATGTTCAAGCATATTGATTGATATACATTTGAACAGAGCCTGCAGCTTCATAGATGGCGTAAAGCTTTTTATCAGTGTAGTTGAACAGAAATAACGGCAAGCCTACATTCTGCACATATGAAAACTGTTGAACAGGCAAACGAAATAGTTGCTTTGAGTGACATTCTTTCAAAGAGTTATTCGTACAACCGAATATAACACCACCAAGCTGACTTTTTCTCAATTTTTTAAAGCCTCCAGCAGTTTTTGCCTGGTTTGATAATGCAACTGCAGAAGCATTTACCATGATTGGATGTGTTCCCTTCCCTGCTCCTATCATTGATTAGATACAGAAGAGGGTTTGAAGAAAGGAAGGAGAATCACCACGGGAAAAAGGAGTTGAAAAATAGGTTTGAGCAGAAGAAACTGTAACGGCTAGCGTGAATCTGCCACACTCTACACCGCTCACACCATAAACGCAACCTCTACAGTCGCCACTCAAAATTCCTCCTTGTACAGCTGCTTCTCTTGGCACGCACAGCTTCTCTCCTGAGCTTACCCAAAGCCCTAAGATCCTTGCTGATGTCCTTCCCATGTTTCCTCTTAATCAATTTAATGAAGTATTCCATGATCCTCTGGTCAAAATCCTCTCCTGCAATGAATAAACCATCAATGTATAGTGTAACTTGTGAACTGGGCTGATTTGAAACCGTAGTTACTGAACTAGTTTTAACACTTGAAATTCATCACCAGCATCAGTGCACCGGGCTCGCCTTTTTTTAAAAAAAAATCAGATACCAAAATTTTGGTGTTATATCAATATATGGGAAAAATGAAACAAAAAATAAATAAATAAAAATGCCGCAACTGATGCAATTAACAAAGGGGTGCTAACCTCCCAGGTGAGTGTCTCCATTTGTGGCAAGAACTTCAAAAGAAAAGGATGCTAACATCAAAAGTTCCACCACCAAGGTCAAAGACAAGGATGTTCTTTTCACCACCTTTCTTATCCATAGGCAATGGCTGCTGCAGTTGGTTCGTTGATGATTCTTGCCACATTTAGTCCAGCGATTACACCTGCATCCTTGTGGCTTGCCTCTAGGCATCATTAAAGTATGCTGCAGGATTTAAAGGAGGGAACACATAAAAAGATCTGTAATCATATGACACAATTATGGGACTTTTCAAAGAAGAACCTTTTCAACATTACCAGGAACAGTAACAACTGCATCATTGAGTTTCTTCCCAAGGTAAGCTTCAGCTGTTTCCTTCATCTTGGTCAAAACCATGGCACTAATCTCCACGGGACTGAAGACGTTGGTCTCCCCATCTTTAATCTTAACTTGGATGTACGGTTTACCATCCTTGTTAACAATATTGTAAGGAACAATTTTCATATCCCTTTCAACTTCTTTGTCTTGGAACCTAGCAAATAGATAGTTTTGAGTCATTGCTATTATATAAAACAAACATTCCGACATAATATTTTAAAAAAAAAGAAGACAATGGATTACTTTCTTCCAATAAGCCTCTTGACATCAAAGATTGTCCTCCCTGGATTAACAGCGGCTAGATCCTTTGCTGCCTCACCAATCAATCTCTCACCATATGTGAAGGCAACCTAGGAAGGGGTGATACGATTACCTTGGTCATTTTCTATAAATTCGATGTGTCCATTCTTATAAGCACCAACACATGAGTACGTTATTCCTAGATCTATCCCAATAACTGTTCCTAGCTTGGCAGGTTCTTCAGCAATAGAAAATGTGAACAAGCACCCTGTAGAGAAACACAGCAACCAACTTAATGAATTGTCATAACTCCAATGTTAGAACCAAACAAAGCAATTGTTTTCTTCTTAGAGTGCTTCACTTCAGTTTTCCTTCAAATCTAGGCGTCTCTTTCGCATTTATTTTTCTACAAAATAGCAATGCTAACAATTAAGTAGAATTTTAACACAGATGTCTAAATATCTATAGTGTTTGCCACAGAGGAAGCTGAGAAAAATGGGAAGAATAGAACTATTTCACCTAAGAGGGATTTTAGGATATATCAGCAAAGAACGCATGGAGACACAAAGGAAGTCACCAAATGGAATTGTTAAGCCATACTCTAGGAGAACGGCATTGGAACATTATTTTCACAACGACACTTTCAGCAGTAACCAGATGGTTTTTATATATGTATTTAATAAGACTTATTTGTCGCAAAAAAGGGGAAGGACTAGGAAATGAAAATAAAGCGAAACAAAAGCATTCTGAGGAAAAACATTTAATAAGCCCCGTTATGTTAGTACTAATTTGTTTTGAATGATGACTGTTTTCAGGAAAAACACAAAAGAGGAAACGAAAGCATTCTGAGGAAAAGCGACCTACCAGCCTTAACGAAATGGAAATCAAATCAGGCAAAAAGGAAAACTATGATTTGGGAATCAATCAAGAAAGCTCATTTTGAAAAACCAAATTTGGCGAGTCGAGAAAAAGGAAAAGATGTCGTCTAAGAGAGATCTGCGCAGAGATTATGAAGAGACAAGATCACTCAAGGATCATCATCAATCAACAACCATTTGAGAACAGTCAAGAAAAAAGAGGAAAAGATCTCATGACCAAATCAGAGTCAATCAAGAACAATCTGCACGTTGAGAAGAATAAGGAAGATTGCCCTTCGTTGGCCTTACCTCTTCTTGAAAAGGGGATTCATCACTGCCTCAATCCAAGGATCAAATCCCTTGGGATTCCATCTCTTCAATAAAAGGAGGTACTCAGATATCTCATGAAGCATACAAACCTACTGCATTCAAGTCCTTCTTCAATACTCTTCATCTTTAGAAAATCATTATAATTCTTAATCTTTTTACTATGAAAGAAAAAGAGAGAGAAAAGAAGAAAAAAGATTGAAAGAGAGGTCTATATCAAAAGAAAAAGAAAAGAAAAAAAATCTGAGTGTAGTTTTTAAGTTGAAGTTTTTGTAACCACCATTCTACTTAAGGCTTGAAGACATATCCCTTGCAACCCAAGGAGATTGGACATAGGATTCACATTGAATCCGAACCAATATAAAAACATTTGGTGTTGAATTTTCCTTTTACGCACTTTACTTTTTTGCTTACTTACTTAATAACTTTAGTAGACTATTTTGTATACTAGTTGACTATCTGAGTACAGGTTCAAGTTAAAACAAAAAGGAAGAAAATTCAATTACCCCCTCCCCCTTTTGCACTTTCAATTAGTATCATAGCCTGCGAGAAAAAAATCATGACAAATCAAAATCAAATTGGAGCACTGTTTCAAGAGGAACTTCTCAAACCAGACCTCCCTATTTCAATGGAAAGCATTTTTAAACTGGAAAATCAGAACAAAGACCTCCATCAAGTCTTATGATGTAAAAGTTTGGAGGGTTATCAAACTTGGTGACATTCCCATTCCTGCAACCAAACCAGCTAACAGAAGTTCATCAAGTTCTGAATGAAGCCAGGCTCTTAATGTTCCAAGTCTGGAAAATTACACTGATGAACAAATAGAGTTCATCCAGATAAATTCAAAGGCTAAGAATGTTCTCTACAATGCCATCAGTGGGGAAGAATATGAGAAAATATGCGAAACTACTAAAGAAATGTGAGGCAAACTGGAGGTCTCTTATGAAGGAACTGACAAAGTAAAAGAAACCATTATCAGTCTCCTTATCTATGAATATGAGCTGTTTCAACTAAAAGAAGGAGAATCTGTTGAGAGTATATTTGCACGACTAAGCAAAATCATTGGAGAACTCAAGGCTCCAGGAAAAGAATGTGCTCCCATAGAGCACATAAGGAAGAGGATTGGCATGCCAAAGTCATTGCATTGGAAAGCATGGATCTGAAGAACCTAATCTATGAAGAGGTTCGAGGACATCTTGTTGCTTTTGAGAAAACTCATCTAAACAAAAATGGAAAAGAAGATGAGAAGGAGAAATTTATTGCTTTCAAAGCAACTGATGATATTTAAAAATATGAAGATGAATTTAATGAGGATGAAAATCGCCCTAATCATAAGATCTGTCATGGAAACATTTCGGCGCAACAAAATCAAAGAAGAGGTAAGCCAAACAATTCTAGAAATAAACAAATTACTAACTACAATAGAAATGACGGTAAGTGCTATGATTCTAGCAAGTTTGGACATATTGCAAGTGAGTGTCCAGAAGCTAAGAGAAGATATCCTCAAAGATATTGAAGAAACAAAACACTTAGCAGCTGGAGTGATGAAGACACATCTGAATACGATCAAGATGATTCTAGATATATGTGCTTCATGGCCATTGGAGAATCCAGCCAGGAAAAATCTGATTTTTGTAAAAATTGCATTGGATTAAGAGCTTTACTAGATCGGGCCATCGCAGATCTAAAAAGATCTTTTGAGAATCTTAGAACTACTCAAGATAAAGAAGAACTTCAGAAATCAAACTCGAAGTTTGTGCTGTTGAAAAAGATCTTTTAGATGAAGAAAATTTTGAATTAAAAATCTTCTAAAAAGTGCTCGTAAATTTACCAACCCTAATAAAGAAATCAAGTCAACTGTTTCAAACCAGTAAACTTACTCTCAAAGTGAATATTATAGTCTGTCTGGATCAGATGAAATTGGTAAAAGCTCCTGCTATTTTTGTGGTGAACCTGGTCACTCCTATTCACAATGCAGATTTTATCTTTCTAAACCAACCAATATGGTCTGGAAAGTCAAAAACACCTCTAAACAAAAAGGACCCAAAATAATTTGGGTACCTAAAACAAGTAATTTTATTTTGCAGGAACACCGCTTGAAATCAAAAGGCAAATGGTATCTTGATAGCGGATGTTCAAATCACATGATAGGCAACAAAAATCTGTTCAAATTTGTTGCTGACTTAATGGTGGAAAAATTCGATTTGGTGACAATTCAATCGGAATTGTCATTGGTATTAGAACTATCTCTTTTAACGAATCTAGTGATATTGCTAATGTTTATCTTATGAAGGGATTAAGGTACAATTTGCTGAGTACCATTGAACTATGTGATTCCGACCTGGAAGTAAGATTCAAGAAAATTGGATGCATTATTGAAGATGAATCAGGAAAGAAAATTCTTCTAGGAAGCAGGGATAAAAATGTTTACATTTTGGACTCAGTCAAAGGATCAACAAACCACATCTGTTTAGCATCCATCTCAGAAGATCCATGGATGTTGTACAAAATACTAAGCCATGCCAGCATGAGATTAATTGAGAAGCTTACAAGACTAGATATGGTAATTGGATTGCCAAAACCAGATTGCACTAAGAACCACATCTGTGATACATGTCAAATGGGTAAGAAAACAAGAAACTCTTTCCTATCAAAAGATATTGTTTCTACAATGAAACCTCTTCAGCTTCTTCACATGGACCTTTTTGGTCCTACTAGATCGAACTTCTAGCATTGGTGGAAAAAGGTACGCATTTGTAATTGTTGATGATTATTTTCATTTTACTTGGGTCATGGTTTTATCCAACAAAGATGATACTTTTAAAAACTTTTTGAGTTCTTTTGTAAGAAAGCACAGAGACAAAAAGGTTACTACATTACTTCTATCAGAAATGATCATGGAGGAGAATTTAAAAGCTGAGCCTTTAAAAACTTCTGCAATGAAAAGGGATATTCTCACAATTTCTCAGCTTGTCGCTCTCCTCAACAAAATGGAGTTGTTGAAAGAAAGAACCAAACTCTTCAAGATATGGCTAGAAAAATGATTTGTGAGCACTCTCTCCCACACCACTTCTGGGCAGAAGTAGTATGTACGGCCTGTCACATACTCAATAGATGTTTAATAAGGCCCATTCTAAAGAAGACTCCATATGAACTATGGAATGAAAAGAAACCAAACATCAGCAACTTTCATCCGTTTGGTTGCACATACTTCGTCTATAACAATGGCAAGGATAACCTAGGTAAATTTAATCCTTGCAGCGATAAAGGTATCTTTCTTGGCTACTCAAACTCTAGTATAGCATATAGAATTTTTTAATAAACGCACTTCCACTATAGGAGAGTCTATTCATGTTGTATTTGATGAATCTAATCCTATTCCTGAGATAAAATACAGTTCATATGATGAGGAGCTCTATAACAGTGTTGAGACTTCCCCAAAAGAAGTTACAGACAAAACGCAGTTGACTACTGTTGATGAAAGTTAGCTAGTAATGGAATCAGTTCCAAATGAATGGAGAAGTGAACCTGATTACCTCAGAAAATTCATTATTGGTAACGTAAGTGATGGTATGAGAACAAGGGCCTCAAGCAAGAAAAATGCTAATGTTGCACTCATATCTCAATGTGAACTGAAAAAGGTTGAAGAAGCATTAGAAGATAATGAATGGATTAAGGCTATGAAGGAAGAGCTGGATTAATTTGAAAAGAATCAAGTTTGGACCTTAGTTCCCAAACCTGAGAATGTCATCATAATTGGAACAAAATGGATTTTTAGAAACAAGCTACACGAAGCTGAAGAAGTAACTAGAAACAAAGCTAGACTCGTGCCTTAAGGTTACTCACAACAAGAAGGATTCGACTACGATGAGACGTTCACTCTTGTGGCAAGGTTAGAATCTATTCACATCCTTCTTACTTATCCTGCTTTTAAAGGTTTTAAACATTTTCAAAATGGATGTTAAATGTGCTTTTCTAAATAGTTTTATTGAAGAAGAAGTTTTTGTAAAACAACCTCCAGGTTTTGAAAATCCAAAATTTCCTTACGATGTGTTTAAATTGTCAAAAGCTCTCAATGGACTCAAATAAGCTCCTAGAGCTTGGTATTAACGCCTGAGTAAGTTTCTATTATCCTATGGTTTTTCTTGAGGAAGTATAAACACCACTCTTTTTATTAAAAAATCTTCCTTTGATAATATTATCATTCAAATCTATGTTGATGGTATTATTTTTGGTAATACTAACCCTAATCTGCGCAAAGACTTTGCCAATCTTATGCAAAGCAAATTTGAAATGAGAATGATGGGTGAGTTAACATTCTTTCTGGGACTTCAAATCTTTCAAACTGATCAAGGTATCGTCATCTGTCAAAGAAAATATGCTTTGGAATTAGTGCAAAATTTTGGTATAGAAAATGCTAAATCCATTAGCATTCCCACGAGTCGCTCCTGCAATCTTGATCTTGATCCTAATGGTAAAATTATTGATAAATTCAAGTATAGAGGTATAATTAGATCCTTAATTTATCTCAATGTTAGTCATCCTGACATTATGTTTAGTGTATGTAAATGTGCTAGGTTCCAATCTACTCCTAAAGAATCTCATTTGACTATTGTTAAAAGTATAATTTGTTATCTTATCCGAACCATCTCTTTCGGACTATGGTACGAAAGATCCTCTACACTTAATCATGGATTCTCAGATGCAAATTATGCAAGTGACAAAGTGGATCGGAAAGCACTAGTGGCCTTGCCAATTCCTTGGAAATTGCTTAGTCTCCTGGAATAGCAAGAAGCAGTATTGTGTTTCCCTTTCAACCACTGAAGTCGAATATACGGCCATTAGGTTGTGTTGTGCTCCAGTTTTATGGATAATTCATCAATTAACTGATTATGATTAATTGTTAAACCTGCACAACTGCTATGTGATAATTCTAGTGCTATTTGTTTGTCTAAAAATCTGGTGCATCACTCTAGGGCTAAACATCGATAGTAAGCACCATTTTATCAGAGATCATGTTTCAAATGGAAACATTGAAATTGTTTTTGTTAATATTGAAAATCAATTGGCAGATATTTTTACAAAACACTTCTTGAAGAAAGATTTTGCAATCTTAGAAATTTTCTAAATATTATTTCCAAACAAATTTAAATGTTTTTGGAAAATTTTGGAAATATAGACTATCTATGTTTTAATTCTGTTCTTTCTTGGTAATAATTAGAAGAATTTATTATGCAATTGATTTTATTCCTTTTTTGCATGATTTTCTGATATTTCATTTATTGCTCTGTATTTATTTTGATGACTAGCGTTTGGGTTTTCCATTCTCTTTTCGTGTGACAGTCATCTTTTTCTTTCATGTTCCGTTAGTTTAGACTGTCGTCCTTCTTCTTCAACTTCTTTTCCTTTCTTCTTTTTATAATCCCCTCTCTCTTCCTCCTCTCTCATCCCTTCTCCTAGTCTAAATCTCACGGTGCCCCCTTGAAAGAATTCAAGTATCAAAGAAAAGGGCATTGCCTATTCCCCGGTTCCCATTGACTCTAAAAACTCTTCCATGCCTTCATCTCCTCCGTCCTCCTTTTCTCCACCTGTTTCGTCTCTTAAATGCTTTGCCCCTATTCATCTTTCCAGTGATTAGAAAAAGAAATGTTGCTTTGATTTTGAAAAGTCCCTTGATGTGAAAACTGATTTTTGGTATTCTTCCAATGAAACCTCTTCCAATCCTTGAAATCTAAAACCATTGTGCAGGGATGCGTTGTTGATCTTGACCTTCTATTGGCTCTTCAATATCAAAGATGGGCTAAAGTCTTCTCCTCTCCTCCTAAGTTGGTTTATGAACCCTTGGTCAGATTATTCCATGCCAATCGTCGTTCTTTGAAGCCTGGAGGAGTGGAAACCCTGGTTCTCGATAAGTGAGTACTCTTGGACTATGATATTCTTGAAGAAATTCTTGAAATCCATTGCTCTGGTTTCTCTAATTCCACTAAAACTTCTTAGCCCTCTGAATTTGAAGTGAGTTTTGAAGAAGCAAAAAAGCCCTCTCTTCTTACCCTTCTGGTCCATGTCTCTCAAATCTCGGCACCAAAGATGTCTCTTTTGAAGTTACCGCCCACATAGTTACAACCATTTCCAAGAGTGGGTTCCTTCTCTACTTTGTCTGTTTGAGACACTTTCTGCACCTATTGCCTTCTTTCTAAGAAAAGATTCAAGCTTTCCTCCTTTATTCTCAACCACATGATAGACTCCACCTTTGATACCACTAGTCTTCCTCATGGGATTATCATATCTCGTATTCTAGAAGCCAATTCGGTTTGCCCTGGTGATATCCCATCTATTACTGTGACGCTGAAACACCCCAAAAACTCTCCAAAAATGTGTTTTGGAAATGCCCATAATTGTAATTTCCATATATCTCAAAATTCGTGTGCAATATCGAAAATCCAACTTCATATTCTTGATCAGGAGGCAAAATTGAGTGGGAAATGGGTATTACCCAAATTTTAGAGGACCGGTAGTGAAAAATTAATTTCGCAATGAATTCCAATAGCGATCTACACCCTGGCCGCGACGCGCTAGGAGCGCGGATCAGTGTTAATTTTTCCTAAAAGTTCTTTTTCGGCACAGGGGCCTTGGGTCATAACCCATACCACTTATGCGTAAAAACACCTATACTTGGCCATTTTTTTCAACTCTATATCACTCAAGACCCTCTCAAAACCCTCTCTAACACTTAACAAAATATTTCATTTACATTTCAAGTGTCTCAAGCGCAATTCCGGATCTCAAGAACTCCATTCAAGCTTCAGGTCTCCTTCACGTCTACATCAAGGAATCCCCAAATTTAGGTATGTGGGTTTCATCCATTGGGTCCTTCCACCCATGGAGCCCAATCTTCCTATATTATGAAAATTACATGTTTTCAATTTGTATTAACTACGGGTATCTTCTATTATGGATTATAAGCATGAAATATGTTGGGGCTTTATGAAATATTGATTAAATAAGCATGTCTATTTATCTCAATCTTATACTATGAGTTGGTTTTGTCTATTGAGACTATGTATTATTTTGAGCTATGAAACTATGATCTATTATGAGATTTGGTGATGGATTTCAAGGTATCTTAAATGAGGGTTTTACAATATGTTGGTGGGTTGATTTACATTGAGTTTACTCATATTATTTCACTCTTGAATTGCACGATTTTGAACTAGCAGTGCATACCCGCCAAGTGCTTGATAAAATATCTTTTCAAGGATTCTTAAAGTTATTGATGATCTATTGTATGATTTATGATTCAAGTGACTTTATGATGATTTTGGTCTTTCAAAAGATGTATTGAATTCATGATAATGTCTATGATGTTGTAATGCAAGATTAAGCCCTTTTTCAAAGATTTTACCTCTTGTGTACCTTTGATGTTAATGCAAGGGTAATGTTTGATAGGCTTACCATTAGACGTCAAAGATGACTCAGAGCTACTCATTTTATGATTTTATGTTCATTACAAGTTACTAAAGAATGATTATTTCAATTATTCCGTGGGATTAGGCTTAGCATTGATGGATTGTGGGGATACTCTCTTTCCTCAAACTATGTGCCAACACAGGAGTATACTTTACCCTTGCTTTACTAGTTGATCTATTTAGTGCACTCTCTCTTGAAATTCTTCGTGTAATGGGACGGGCTCCCAAAAGGCGAAGTTTCTTAGAAAATCCTTTCCGAAATGGGATGGGTTCCCGTAAGGGGGTTACTTCTCCAAAATAGGATGGGCTCCGGTAATGTGAAGTATGATTTCCCTTGGCAAGTAGACCACCTCTTTACCGATGAGGGTTAATCATCGGTATTCTAATTTATAGCTCGGTTGGTGTTATTTTTTATCAGTTTACGTTCTATGCAAGTTGAATGATTTATAAGCATATTTTATTTCAAGCATTGATCATGCATGATATATTGAAATTATGCTATCTATTGCCTATTACTATGCATTTTAACTATATTGGCTTATGTCTTGTTGCATTGCATCCTACATACTTAGTATATGCAAATGTACTAACGCATACTTTATCCCTACATGATATCACCACGTAGGGACCGGAGCTCCTCTTGATCATCCTCCACATGGCTAGTGAGATTCTACGAATATAAGCTTTGATGAGTCCTCAAGTTCGAGGACACTATCTACTTTCTCTTGCTATTCCTAAGACTTCATTATGTTGAACATTTGACATTATGAGGGTGAGCCCAGAGAGTGTTTTGGGCCCCACTCCATTCTATGTTTAGAGGTGTTGTTGGAATATTATGATGTAATTATACTATAAGCTTGACTCTTTATGTTTTTATGATTATCAAAGACTTCCCTTAGTCACGCTTCCTTTTTTATATTATCTCTTGTTGTTGTTTACTTTGCTTCCGCAACCAAGGATGTGTGATTGATATGCTAAGAGGCTTCTTTGTATCCCTTCGGGTTCCTATCTGCCATGTCACATCTAGGCCCTAGGCTTAGGTCGTGACAAACTTGGTATCATAGAACTAGATTGTTAATGGTCCTCGGAATCTAACACACCACGTCGATTAAAGTCTTATTCATGGTTGTGAAGCGAGCCACCACTATGAGTGAGAGGTTATAAGGCGTTTTAAGAAATGTTTCACTTCTTCATGATCTATGTCATGCGGTAGACCTAAGTCCATTAAGGCTTATTACTGATCCCTAACAATTACGTTTCAGAACATGTCTCAAGCTATTCAAAATGGTGACATTCCCAATGCGGAGGTTCGCAATGCTTTATGGATATTGGCCAAAGCTATGACCGCCCAACTCAACCAATTGATGGGCACTCCCCAGAGCTCAAATGATAATAGGGGGGAGAAAAAGGCCAAGAGAGCCCGAGTTAAGGGTGCTTCATCTTCTGCTAGACTACCGGTGCCCAAGTGCTCAAAGAAAAGGACCCCTTTTGCCACTTGTCAAGGGTGTGGGAAGAAACATCAAGGAAAGTGTTTGGCCAGAATTATGGATTGTTTTGAGTGTGGTGGTGTTGGGCATAAGATGAGGCATTGCCCAGTGGCCTCATTGGAAAGGAGAAGAAGGGTCCAAATTGAAGATGCCAATGGTAGGAGGACTCGCCCTAGGTGCCCAAAATGTGGGAGAAATCATAATGACACATATTTGAGGAACACGGGTGCATGCTATGGGTGTGGCAAGATGGGCCACAAGATTATTGATTGTCCATATGCTCAAAAGAAGGATAAGGGTGTTGGTGTTGAATCTTCTCCTCCGTGCCACACGTATGGGAAGTGCCATCCGGGAGATTATTTGGCCGGTTCGAGTGCATATATTGAGTGTGGTGCAATGGATCAAGATTCCAAACCTTGTCCATGGTTTACTAAGGATTATGAGGATGATCGTCGATGTGCGCAATCATACCCCTCTAGGGGTCAATAGACTTGACATGATGCTTCACAGGTATGTTGAAGGTTTTTGATTTTGATGTGGATGCATTGATAGACCCAGGTGCCGCTCTTTCTTTTATTACTCCTTTTGTTTACAAAAAGCTTCATGTCAGTTCCGAATTATTTTGTGAACCTTATGTGGTGTCAAACCCCATTGGTGAGTCTATTGTTGCTAAAAGAGCCTATATAAATTGTCCCGTGTTTATTTTGCGTAAAAGCTTGCATTGTGATTTTGTTGAGTTAGATATGGTGGATTTTGGTGTCATTCTTGGAATGGATTGGTTGCATGTATATTGTACTTCTATTGATTGTATAACCCAAAGGGTTACATTCCAATTCTCTAATGAACCCGTCCTTGAGTGAGAAAATCATGATGTGGTGGTCAAGGATAGATTCATTTCTTGTCTTAAAGCCCAAAAAAGTGATTTCTAAGGGTTGTCTCTATCATCATGTAAGGGTTAGGGATGTGAAATCCGAAGTCCTTCCTATTGAGTCGGTTCCGGTGGTTACTGAGTTTCATGATGTCTTTCCTAATGAGCTTCCCGGTGTCCTCCTGAAAGGGAAATGGATTTTCGTGTAGACCTCCTTTCCGATACTCAACCCATTTATATTCCCCTTACCGTATGGGCCCGACGGAGTTGAAAGAGTTGAAGGAACAATTGAGGGATTTGTTGGAAAAGGGTTTTACAAGGACTAGTATGTCACCTTGGGGTGCACCAGTGTTATTTGTGTAGAAGAAGGATGGTTCTCTTAGAATATGCATTGATTACCGGCAACTTAATAGAGTCACCATAAAGAATAAGTACCCTCTACCAAGATTGATGACCGTTTTGATCAACTTCAAGGGGCTAATCACTTTTCTAAGATTGATCTTCGGTCTGGGTATCACCAAGTGAAAGTGAGGGAGTGTGAATTCCCAAGACGGCTCTCTGAATTAGGTATGGACACTTTGAGTTTGTGATTATGTCTTTTGCCTTGACAAATGCACCGACTATATTTACAGATCTCATGAATAGGGTCTTTAAACACTACCTTGACTTGTTTGTGGTGGTATTTATCGATGATATCTTGATTTATTATCATAGTAAGGAGGAGCATGTGGATCACTTGAGGGTGATGTTGTAAATCTTGAGGGATGAGAGGTTGTATGTTGAATATGAAAAATGTGAGTTTTTGTTGAAAGAGGTTTCTTTTGTAGGGAATGTGGTGTCCGGTGATGGCATTAAGGTGGATCCTAAGAAAATGGAGGTGATTAGAAATTAGTCTAGACCTTTGACCCCATCAGACTTTAGAAGTTTCTTGGGTTTGGCGGGTTATTACCGGAGGTTTGTAAATGATTTCTCTTCTATTGCTTCTCATATGACTAAATTGACTCACAAGAAGGTGAAATTTGTGTGGATCAATGAGTGTGAAAAGATTTTCCAAACTTAGAAAGATAAGCTTATCTCCGCTTTTATCTTGGCTCTACCGGAAGGGTTGGAAGGATTTGTTGTATATTGTGATGCCTCAAGAATTGGTTTGCGGTGTGTTTTGATGCAAAGTGGTAAGGTGATAGCATATGCCTCTAGACAACTTAAGGTGCATAAGAAGAATTATTCCATCCATGATCTTGAATTGGAAGCTGTAGTATTTGCTTTGAAAATTTGGCATCATTACTTTTTTGGGGTTCATGTTGATGTGTTTACCGACCACAAGAGCCTTCAATATGCGTTCACCCAAAAAGATCTTAACTTGATACAAAGAGGTGGCTAGAGAGGTTCATCGATTGGCTTGTTAGGGGTCAGGTTGGTTGAAGTTGAAAATAGTGGTGTAGTAGTTTTTGATGGTTTAAATCTTCTTTGATTGAGGGAGTGAAGGAAAAACAAGATTTGATCCTGCTTTGTTGAAGTTTAAGGCCTTGGTAGAAGATGGTAAAGTGGAGGTTTTCTCCCGGGGGGGAGATGGCACCCTTAGGTACCAAGGTAGATTGTGGGTGCCTTATGTTGACGAATTGAGAGAGTTGCTTTTGAAAGAGGCTCATGATTCATTCTATTTTATTCTTCCCGATTCCATGAGAGTGGATAAAGACTATGGGAAGGTACCTTGGTAAGGTTGGTGATTGGGTTTACTTGAAGATCTCATCCTGGTCCGGTTTGGTAAATTATTCCCAAGGTTTGTGGGTCCTTATAGAGTGTTGAGAAGAAGTGGTAGGGAAGCCTATGAATTGGAGTTACCTATGGAAATGAAAATGGTTCATCTGGTTTTCCACATATCTAGGTTGACGAGATGTGTTGGTGACCCTAGTGCTATGGTGCCCTTAGAGGTTGTGGGTGTTGTAGGAGGTAAATCTGACCTATGAGAAGGTACTGATTGAGATATTGGATGGACAAGTGAAGATATTGAGGAACAAAGATCTTGCAGCCGTCAAGGTCCTTCGGGCGAATCAACAAGTGAAAAGTGTCATATGGGAAGTTGAAGCGTACTTGACGAAGTGATATCCATACCTTTTTCGTTCTACTCAAGCTTAAGATAAAAAAATTAAATCCTATATATGATTTTAAGTCATAAGTTTCAGACCTTATGTCATTTTGCATGCATTCATGTTTATGTTGAGAAGTTTATGGTGATTTTTGACATTCGTGTTGAGATTTTTGAAAACGATGTTTAAGTGCATTTGTAGCATTAATGTTCGGCTAAAATCTTCATGATTACTTCTCTTATGTACGTTTCTTTGACATTCGGGGACGAATGTTCCCAAGGGGGAGATATTGAAACGCCCCAAAAATATGCTTCGAAAATGTCCATAATCGTAATTTCTATATATCTCAAAATTCGTGTGCGATATCAAAAATCTGACTTCATATTCTTGATGAAGGGGAAAATTGAGTGGGAAATGGGTACAACCCCAATTTTAGAGGACCCATAGCGAAAAATTAATTTAGTAAAGTTACGAATTCCAATGGTGATCCGCGCCCTAGCCGCGACTCGCCAGGGGCGCGCATCAGTGTTAATTTTTCCTAAAAATTCTATTTCGGCCTAAGGGCTTTGGGGTCATATCCCCATGCCCACTTATGCATAAAAACACCTATACTTAGCCATTTTTTTCAACTCTATATCACTCAAAACCCTTTCTAACACTTAACCAAATATTTCATCCAAATTCAAATGTCTCAAGCTCAATTTCGGATCTCAAGAACTCTATGCAAGCTTTAAGTCTCCTTCATGTCTACATCAAGGAATCCCCAAATTTAGGTATGTGGGTTTCATCCATTGGGCTCTTTCACCCATGGAGCCCAATTTTTCTATTTTATGAAAATTGCATGTTTTCAAGTTGTATTAACTTTGGGTATCTTCTATTATGGATTATAAGCATGAAATATTTTGGGGTTTTATGAAATATTGATTAAATATGCATGTCTATCTGTCTCAATCTTACACTATGAGTTGGTATTGTCTATTGAGACTATGTATGTTTTGAGCTATGAAACTATGATTTATTATGAGATTTGGTGATGGATTTCAATGTATCTTAAATGAGGGCTTTACAATATGTTGGTGGGTTGATTTACATTGTGTTTTCTCATATTATTTCACTCTTGAATTGCATGATTTTGAACTAGCATTACACACCCACCAAGTGTTTGATAAAAT
>JAPFFP010000103.1:13162190-13174609 GCA_026153255.1 Solanum medicagineum
TACCTGTAGCAGCTCCAGCAGTTAGAGTCATGATGTCTCCACTAGTTCTTGCATTGATAGCTGAATTTACTACTGATAAGATTTGATCCTGTTCAGCACCCATGTCCTCTGCAATTTCAATACAGTGGGATGCAACTAAAGCTGCTGCAGATGCAATTGCAGTGGACATCTTTGAAGATGTCTTGTGTTGAATTATGGACTTCTCTGGAGAAGTTACTGATAAGGTTGCAAGAGCAGCCACTGCAGCTGCAACCCCCGCTACTGAAACTGCTGCGTGCACCTGGGCATTGTGAGTTCTAAGCTCCTGTTTTTTCTTTTCTTTCTGATCTTTCAACCATCTACCCATTGTCTTGCCACGCATCATGGTCCTGTAGAGCTGCATTATGCCAGTTAAGTTGCGACTGTACAGAGGAATCAATAAAGTTATTGTCAAAATAATTGTATACCCCAGCTTTCAGCAAATGATGACTGGAGAGGAAATCTGGATTGAGTGCCTGATGTAATAAAAACAATTCCTGCACATATCAATACAATTAGTTTTGAATGTCAATTACTGATCCGAATGGACAAGTATAGTTATTTAGCTAAGCGCAAACTGAGAGTTAAACAATGATTTTACGGCAAGGAAAAGAGTTGAAGTATTCCCATCAACATAGAGGGCACTCCAGCATAATTTGTCCATCTACTTATTTGGATTCACAAAATGATGATGAAGACTTTGTGGTTGCTTTTTTCAGCCAAATGCATGCTTCTTTATTGTAGTGCCTAATCTGTATTATTTAGTTAAAGTATAAATGGTCCATCACTACTGTTACTCCTCTAGCCTATTTATAATTTCAAAGAGTGATGTAAATATCCAATATTTTTAGGTGCACGCATGCATGAGCTAGAATAGTTAGGAACCCCCTTCCTCTTGCTTCTCCCTTTACTTTACCTTTGTATCATCACTTCCTCTCGGAGAGACTGGAGGGCTATCAGAGTTGGGTGGTGGTTGTTCTTGCTGCAATATAGAAGACAATCACAGTAGAAACTTGTAAGCAATCAATGAAGTATGCATTACCGTAACAGTATAAATGAACAAAAACAGATGCTTACTGGTTCCTCTATAATCGAGGTCTTTCCATGTTGCACTTGTAATGACGAGAGTGAGATCTTCTCATCTAGATAACTTGTTTGTTTTGTGTGAGAAAGAGCTTTAGAGAGTTCCTTAGCTGACAGACTCCATGATCTTGCAAGGAACTCCATAGACTCGGTAGGAGTTTCCGGTGGAGGGCATGCCACTGGTAGCCAATTTGCTGCACTGTCTTCATTGATCCCTTCCAACCTATTTGACTTGTATTTAACGCCACAAGAGCTCACTGTCTCCATTATAACCATTCGAACGGAGATCAGTGAGTTATTAAATAGTTCAAAGTTTGTTCAAGTAGAAACTTCTGAATGTTTTTTTAACTTTTAACTACACTTACTTGCTCCTATATCATTCTTCTGATACCAAAGAAAGTTAACATAGTATGCAAGGTGGAGGACAATGGAAGAAAATGGGAAGCAGCGTGATATATATATAACAGTGGTGATGGAATACTAACAGTGAACTTGCAAAAGTCCCTCGAAATCTTAAAAAATCAAAAAAGATTGCAAGACATATATTCTAATAACACTGGATATGGACAGGTCCCAGTTTTAAAGTTCATCTTTAACCTTGTCTCCAACTTCCCTTTGTCTTTCTTCCCTTGTTTATTCTATAAACATAAAAGGGTTAAAAAAGATTAGTTCTTCAACGGCAGGCTTCATCATGACTAACGAATAGGGACCTTCTATGAAATATACCTTTATAGATATGCTTAGATCTGCAATCAAAATAACAGCAGAAAATGACATATCCTTGACTTATGATCCAATTTTTGAAGTTAAAATATGTGGTTGTACAGCACTAGATGATCTCAAAGGGCATTTGCTTTTTCTTATACGTTTTAAGCTAAGTGATGAAAGATGGAGTTGAATACGAGGGTTTCCAGAAAACAACATATCTACGTTTGTGAGGTAATGATACATTCTACCTTTTCCAGATCACACTTGTGGAATTTCACTGTTGTTGTTTGTTTGTACGGAGCGTCTTTTTTCTTTTGATTTTCAAAAATTAGTGAACAAAAGAAGGATGCAACCATTGGCATACGATAGAGTAACAATTTTAAGAGTCAATAACAAAATAGTACTTCACCAAAATAAGTTTACTTCAACTAGTTTAAGTGAAAATAACATATCCTCACAAAAGTATCACTATTTCTTTAACAACTTTCTTAGTGCTTTACATTTGTTTCTATTATCCTTTAGTAAAGTAACCTTTCGCCAAATTTCGGGCTATGTAGCACTACTCACGGCTATATGAGCATTAACGAAAAAGAAAAAAAGAAAATACTGGGAGGTTATGACTCCGAGGCAATCAACAAAATAGAGAAAGCATCTCTCTTTAATTAACACTTTCATCATTGCTTTGTGTCTAATCATGTCTTAAGAGATAGCAAATGGAGCACTAAGTCCTTGGAGGTCCCAACTTCCCCTTAATTATTACAAGTTTGGAATAGTCATTTGCATTTAATTTGTGACTGATTTAGTATGGAAAGAAGCAACATTTGGTGGCAGTGTTGATATTTTTAAAACATGGATGGGTAATTTTTGTATTAAGGACGTTCAACAATTGATATATATCAAAATATCTGTTAGAAAAAAGAATTCGATAAAGGATGTTCAGACCACCCAGCTCCGCTGGTTGATCACCTCATATATGGTTAACTAATATGGTTTTATTAGAGAGGGTGACGTTTGGTGACTCTTAATTAAACCCAAAAAAATGGCTAGAGCATCAGAGATTACATTTGAATAGATGTAACGCCAATTAATTTGTAGTTTTGAGTGCCAACTATTTCGATTAATAGTGTCCATCAATATTTCCTCCTGGATGACACAGCAACAATTCTGTTGCAACAGAAGCCGCCTCCTCCCTATGAAGATAAGAATGTCTTTCACAATGGATAATATCTTTCATTTTGAAATTGTAACCTTTATAGTGATAGCAGCCTGAAAGCTATGGGCAAATGATCTCTTATCACCACTTGTGTGTAAATTGGGCATCTCTGGTAAATCCAACAACAACTTTATAAAGAGGTACAAAGCAAAAGTGGGAGTGATGACTAGTTTTGGTATGTCCAGTGATATCATTGTCACTGTATTTGCAGGTAAAAGACAACTTGAACATCCAACAAACCAATGTGCTGAGGTTCTCAAGCCCATCCTAACCAAGAACAAACTCAGCACAAAAAATTTGGACCTGAGATTTGCGTTTTGAGTTCGAATGCAAGAAGTAAAAAAATTCATACCACCTGTCTGATGTTGTATCTTGTCTACCAGCTCGCTAATAGTAGCACTCTCATTCTTTTCCGTCCAAATTTCTCCATCTCTAGATATGATCTGGTACTGAAAATGAAGATGGGAGCACATACACCTCTGAAATATAACCCCAGCCCAACCCCAACAGAAAGGAACGTTCGATTATGATACATGACAATTAGTATAACAAGAAGCTAATGGAAAAAGCTCGACACTTAAATGGTCTAAACTAGCTGAAAGTATCATATGTTTCATAGACATAGGAAAGCCTCTTGCTGTATTCAAGTTGAGTTCTTCCGAAAAGTTTAGCAAATTCAACAAACTAGCCTCTTGACAGAACATGACTGAAACTACTACTTCTTGTCTCATACCTTAAAGAGGAGAAACACGGATGAAACGATGTTCTTGAGCTAAATACATCAAAATCCTTGCTTGAAGCATAAAAAGGCCACCATGAAGTAGTATGAAAATTGTTTCCAAGACATGATTAGATAAACTAAAAAGAGGAGCAGAAATGCTAAGGCTCTAGTCACACAGTACCTCTGACTCCAGGTTATAGAATTCCATCATCTCCGCTGCGAGTATAGGATTATAAACAAATGCAAGGCTGATTTATTAAAAGAGCCATGATGGTGCCCCATTGGAACTTCAACACCAAAGGCAGGCTTCATCATCAAGTTCATGATATAAAATGTCTGAAATTCATGAAAATTTGGCAAATAAGCTGAATCATACACAGCTAATACAAGGTGAGTTAGAGCCTGAAAACCAACTTAATATATACCTGGAATGCTCTATACCAGATTTGAGCTTTCAGGCACTTGAGCACCTATTTAAACTTATGCATGTAAAAATCCACGCTTTGCGCAAAGGAATTGAAGAAATAAAATTCGGATAAGATTCAATAAAACAATAAAACATTTGCCTTCTAATGCTCTAATAGAAAACAAATGAAAGGAGAACTTTACATATTGCTTATTGTGAACTGTAGCTGGCTTAGTCACTGTTGTACTATTCAAGACGAAGAGAACTTTAAAAGGATAAAGTTTTGATAGGACATCATTTAGCAATATCCAATGCTTTATACTTCATAGTCACCTTGAGATGAATGCATTACTGGTACACAGGATTCAGGTGAATTCAACATCACAAAGTAGACCTCGATTTCTCCTGCATTTCTCCCACATATCATCCCTTTGTTTCCAAAAAAAAAAAAAAAAAAAGGAATAAAGAGAGAATAGTCTTACTAATCCCATGGCCTGTAAATGGAAACAAGCACCTTATGATGCAGCTTTAAAGAAAGAAAATCAATTTTATCGGAGAAAACTCTCACCAGTTTACTTGGAAGAAATCCTGCTAAAGAAATTCAGCTTGCTGCTTGAAGCACCAGCTTTTCCACTGTATGCCTGACCTGTATGTCCAACTTCAATTGAATCTTCGTGTTTCGGAAAGCTTCTCTTGAAAGCGTCAGCCAACGATGTAGAAGGAACAGAAGCATCGCTTGTTATCTGTAAGAAATTAGAAAAAGAGAGCAATTGTTTGGAACATGCATATACTGTATATGATATACAACAAACAGGTCTGCTAACTGAAGCACGATAAATGTTTTTATGTAAAATGCCGCTCAATATTTAACAACGATGTGACTAAAATGGGATAGACAAAATCAACAACAGTCTCCAGCCTACATTTAACTTACCATTTTTCCAGTACGATTATCAGGTTTCAGATTGGTTGCTGATCCATCACCATGTATCAAATTACCCGATACCTTCTGTTTTGTAGCTTCAGCTGAGTGTGTGGCATTGTTACCTCCTAATGAAGATATAAAGCCAGTTAAATATCAGTAAACTCTCAAACAAAATATATAATTTGAGATTTACTCCTTTTCTACATTGCAGATATTAAACGGAACATTAACAATGTTAAGGTCGGTTAAATGGAGAAAAACTGTCATACTTGAGGAAAGTTCATAAGTACAAGTTTTATTAATTCAAAGAGATAGATTCCTAGGTATTAAGCTAATGAAATGGGGTCATCTGAAATGGTCAAAAGTTCAACCACCCTGCATATTGTAAAAACAGTAATTTATTTTACACACGCACATCGCATAAGTTCCGTCTATACTGCAGCTCCGTAAACTGACTGAACCCCATAGTACAGATTGCTAATGCTACTCTACAGAAATGGCTCTCATATTTGGAGATCAGCATCAGCAGATAAAAGAGCTAATATGCAACTGGAAGACAAGTTACCTTGCTTATTTAGAACTTTTGGCAATGCTCCAGTACCGGTCGTTACAGAAAGTGGATGCAGACTCTGCAATTTCAAGTGGCAGAGAAAATAATATCAAAATGGGTTGAAATAATCGAATTTACTTTTTATAAATATGATATACAAGACCAGATGTCTTCAGACACAACAAAATATTTAAAGCTGAGGAAAACAACACTTCCTCCAAAACATGAAGTGATGAAAGTACTAACCGGTAGTTCTAGCTGTGACTTTGACCTCTGTGTCTGCTGATATTTCAAGATGGTCCAATCAAACACATAATCCATTTTATACCCTGAGGGGATAGAATACAGTAGTACACAACACCAGATTCAGAAAAAAACCTTAAAGGAAATAACTGCTAAATCCTACAAGAATGCAGGTATGTTGGAACACTGCCCAAGAAAGATCAAGCCTAGGCAAGAAACTTATAGGACTAAAATTACGCAACTAAATGATTGAAGAACTAATCTTTAGGGGTAGAGAAGCCAATTAGTCTAGAGAGCTTAGGTATACCTTCTATAATAGATAGTTATGGACACATAATACTTGATGCTTTTGATGCTCCTAATCTTACATGTTCATGATCATAAAAAGTTTTGCAGACTTCTTTGTTTTTTTAATCATATGGGACTCAATGAGTCAGAGTACAGTAAGAAATGCAACAAGAATAGGAACTTCATTTTCTTGTGCTATAATCTGAATTTAAAATCCATACCTTCACGTGTAAATAGGTCACGAAATAAGCGTTTCAGGAATCCATAATCAGGGCGCTGGTCAAATGTTAAAGAGTGACAATAATGCAAGTATGACGCAAACTCCACTGGAAGTGATTTGCATAGAACCTATAGCGAGAAAATTGAACGTCAGTTGACAATCCATTAAACTAAAATGAAATGACACCACCATGAATGTCTTAACCTAATAAAGTTTTAATTATAGCACCCATTACCACAAAAATAGTTTGAGATACATCATCATTTATTTATATTCGGTTAGGCAAGTGCGGAACAGGCCAGCTGACGCTCAAAGAAGCTTCAGATTTCATATGGCCAAATGCAGGTCATTTCCAAATTCTTCTTCTTCTTTTTTTAACATGGAAGAAGAAAGAATTTGGAAAAAAAAAATACCAGTCATCTCCAAATTCTCGGTGGGTGAGAGTTCATACAAAGTTACTGGAAGATCTATTTAGGGCCCCTTCTAGTCTGACCTACAAAAGATGTCCAACTCAAAGCAAAAAACACAAGAATCTAGTCATCTGCACCAAAGGGGTTAGCTGATGTGACAATTATCCAAATAGAGGTGACATCAATTCTTCCCATCTACTCAAGTCTTGATATGCTTGGTACTTATATTGGAGCAATGTAGTAAGCACTCTGACTCAGCCCAGGTACACGTAAGATGGGCCGGACATCATCTTTATCTTATAAATATACACACAAATTAAAAAATAAAGGAATATAGCCATCCAACTTTCTAAAACAGACCTCAATTGTTGTTGATACTTTTTTCTCACGGATCTTGTCATATTTCTGCTTCTTTGTATCAGCTTTTAGACCCTGCCATGGAAGGCTACATGAGAAAATCAACCAATTAATTCTGTCAATAAGAGAAAAGAACAAAAAACAAACCAAGAAAAATCAACAGTAGTAAATAAGAAATAGTGTGGAGGAGAAGTGGCCAAACCTGCCTCTCAAGAAATACAAAAGAACGTAGCCAAGAGATTCGAGATCATCCCTCCGGCTTTGCTCTAGAGATTCAGAAAAGAAGGTAATTTAGTACAATGTCCAATCTCAGGCATAAGAAAATCAACATAGAACAGAATTTTACCTATTCCCAAATGTGTATTGCAACTGGCATACCTTGCTGTCCCTGTCAAGTTCTTGTTCTCTCTGTAACAGTATAGGAAGCAGAAAGAATAATTCAGCACCAAGAAGTGGCAAGAACCAATGTTCAAGTAATTGGAAAGAACATAAAAAAAATCAAATTGGGGAAGAGACAGAAAACCAGCAAAAGGCATTTCTTTCTTAGGTGATGAAGCCTAGTGGGATTTTTCTATAAATTAATTAATAGGATACACCTTTTCAGTTTTGACATATTCCGAGCAATACACACATTTCAATCATCGACTCCTTAATGATAGCAAGGGACCAAGTATCATATAAACAAAAATGTTGACAAATAAATACAATTCAAGTGTAGTGATTGAATTTACACTTGGAATGAGGTTTTGCCACTGAAAAAGCAGGAAAAAGGGAATACATTGAACATCAAACATCATATGCTTCCAGAGTGAAGTTACATAAAACCAATTATAGGCACACCTGTAAGGAATATGACGGCTGGTGGTTGGGTCACGATATCTTTTTGCAAGTCCGAAATCAATAATGTAGACCTGTTTAGTCAATAGGGGAAACAAGAAACAAAAAGCAAAGGTAAAACATAATATCACAGGAAAATAACGATGGGTTAAATCACGTGACCGTGAAACTTAAGTGACTTCTCCCCTCCCCCAAGCACCCCACCCAAACCCCCACTAGGCCTTGATCTAGTGGTAAGAGTTCAGCACATGGTGTGGTTTATGCAAGGGTCACCTGCCGGAGGTTCAGACAAAAGCCTAGTATTTCAGTGAGAAGGACAGAGGGGTAGGCCTATAATCCACCATGTTTTGAACTGCACCCCGCTGGTCCTTTGGAATTTCTTGCTTATAAAAAGAATGACTCTGAAGCTTATCTGAAAAGGTCATACCTGATTTGCCTTCCTGCCAAGACCCATGAGAAAGTTATCTGGTTTTATGTCCCTATGTAGAAATCCTTTTGAATGCAAATACTCTATTCTTGTAATCTGCTTTTGTCACAGAAAAGAATACCAAGTACAGTTATGAGCATAATTCCATGATAGATGTCACGGGGTAAAGGCAGCAATAATAAAAGCATTCATAACAAACATGCTTGATGAACGTAATTTCTGCAACATACTCTATCCAGATACAGCAGAGTACATGTCAAACTTGCATATACCACCCAAACTTAAACAACTAATAAAGCCAAAGATAAAATAAAGGCCAAAGTAAGGCAATCCTCCTTACCAAACTGAAAGTAATACACAAAACTTGCATTTCTCAAAAGAAACAGAGGAATGAATATTCTGATTACCATCTGATCAGCCAACATTAAGACAGTTTTCAGTGAGAATTTCCTCCCGCAGTGTACAACGAGGTCTTCAAGACTGGGACCAAGCAAGTCAATAATGAGGACACTGTCATTCCCATCGACCCCACGCCATTTTATATTGGGTATACCACCTGAAATCAAAACCAAGAAGTAATAATGAATATTCTCTCTGTTTCAATTTCCCTAGCAATGTTTGAATAGGCACGAAATTTAAAAAAGAAAGAAAGACTTTTGATATTTGTGGTCTTAACCATGACAGTTGTGTAGCCATAAGAGCTTCAGATTAAGGGTTAAATGGGAAGTTAAGTTAAATTATTTCCAACTTTAGAAAGTTGTCTTTTTTGGAATGGACTAAAAGGAAAAGTTGTCACACAAAGTAACCAAGGAAGACATACTTCCTCCCTGAAGTATAGTGTACAGCTTTGCCTCATAAAGCAACTGAGGATGTCTTGTCTGCCTATTTTCCTGTAATCACAAAGAGCAGAGTCAAATGACTGATTCAGCTTGTCCAGCAACCACAACTAAGATTTTTTCTCTTGATAACCAACCACAACTGAGATTTCTAACTCAAACATTGCTTAAAACTAGGTATCCTCACATCCTTCATCTATGTTATGGATATTCGGCATTTTATCAACAATGATGTCAAGGCAAGTTTGTCTGATGCATCTTATCAACAATACTGTAAGTGTTGTTTGAATAATACATAACTAAGAAAGATTATTTGTTTGGACTAAACCAGGAAATAATTCATGCTATAAAATGGAAAAGGCAGGATAAATTATGGGATCAAATTAATCTACAAACCACATTGGGTTGATCAGTATCACGTGCTTTCAGATGGCGGAGCCAGCAGATCAACAATAATCTTCATGAAGACAATGTAATAAATTCAGGTGCATACATACTGATGACAAAAAAATAGCTAATTATGTAATAAATCCACACAAACGAAGTGACTCGACTACCAACTCAAAGCAACAACAGGCAAATGAGGATACTAAATTGTGTCACAGAACGAAACCCCATGATATTGAAACTTGGGACAAATTTGGACTAGAGGAGTATACCGCTCTGTTGTAATATATCCACACAAACGAGGTGACTCGACAACCAACTCAAAGAGCAATAGGCAAATGAGCATAAAGAAATCCCATGATATTGTAACTTGGGACCAAATTTGGACTAGAGGAGTACACCGCATCTGTTCAAACAGCTAAGTACACAAACAAGGATGATGACGAAAGATTTGCGAAAGCAACTGTTGCAAAAAGACAGAGAATATGATGAAAAAATTCTCATGCAAAGAAGAAGGGGTAAGAGATATTAGAATGGAGGAAGTTAATATTTTCCACTTTCAGTAGGGGATGCTAAATCTAAAGGATGCCCACCTTCTAGATGGCCCTACTACAGAAACAGTTATGAACATTTCCAAAAGAGTAAACCATTTTATCGAGGATAATAATAGTACCAAATATGGATTACTAGATGATGGATGACTGACAGCAGGTAAGGAAACTAGTCCCACCACATCAGCAGCCCAATGTGGTGCAAAATAGAAAGGTTACCATGTTATGGACAAATGAGGATAGTTCAATAGAGCTGGATTCACCTAAGTAGCTGGAACATAAGCTCTTGGCGGAAAAGTCAATGGAATCCGTAGATACCTTAAAAGGGAGGAGATATACTTTTGCAGTAGGGGAGGGATGAGATAAGATTATACCCAAGTAGCAGAGACAAAATCTTTCACAATTTAATCATATTAGTTGAGAAGACAAGTTCGGGAATAACAATGCAGTGTGTGATATGGGATGCCATTTAACAGTAGACGACATAAGAAAGAGCGTGAAGATTAGTGTTCTTTAAAGAACATGCTCACTTTTTGACATCAAGCTGGTAATTGATCAATAAAAATGAAGGGGAACATGTAAAGTTTGAATCTTGGCATATGGAACACTTGTTTTTTTCCTTTGGCACATATCAAAAACTTGCAGTTGTGGACAAGTATTGATCAATATACAGGTGCCAAACCACAAACAAGGGAAGAAAGCTTACAATTTTAACAGCAACAATCTCAAAAGTTTCGATGTGGGTAGCTGAGCAAAAAGCATAAAGAAGAATCAGATTGTTGAAAACATAAATCAAGAAATGAGAGGAAAAAAGAAGGCACAGACCAAGATATATAACACCAAAAGAGCCGCTGCCAATCTTCCTACCTAACTTGTACTTTTCTCCAATTATTCTCTCCATACAGATACAGATTTTAAGTTTATACAAACCCCAAGTCAGTTCTTGATTCAATCAAATGAACTCTTGTTCCTCCTCTTGGACAGAAGACAGAATTCTCGACTTTTCCAGTAGGATTTATGGTTGTTGGGTGAATTTCTTTAGCAAATGGTCCCTTGAATTTAAGAATAAATCTTGTTTCTATTTCTGGTCCAATTCTGATCCAGTTGACTGTTGACTGCTCCGGTCTTCTGGATCAAAAAGATTAATATAACTCCAATTTTTAAAAGCTTAAATGCTTGGCTACCTGATTTCATTGCATTTGCCTTTTGAGCTGCGTATATGTGAAATTAATCTTTCCTCTACTCTGAATTTAATAGAATTTTTATTTGTAGGTTATCTTTTCTTTCTCCATAATGTATAATAAAAATTTACTCAAAAAATAATTTTATCTAAAAAACTTTATTTACTTGAAACATTAATAAACTTTGCAGTTCATATTGATTGGCAGTACAAGTACAAATTTTTATATATTTTTTCTGTGTTTAAATCTTAACTATTTGTTGGTATTTATATTGTGTTGTGAAGGAGATGATTTGTTATTTTTGTATCTTAATTTCTGTGACATGGATATAATTTAGATATATTAATATTGTTAATTAAGCAGATTTTTACATGGTTTTCTAATTAAATAATACATGATATTTCTTTTGTCCCCTTTTTATAATTAATTTTTAAAATCAATAGATTTATGATAATTTTTACGTAGTTTCCTAATTAAATAATACATGTTATTCCTTTTTGTCCCCTTTTTTAAATTTTATATTTAAAAATTTTGAAGTTGTCAAATATTATGATTTAGAGTATTTTTTTATGCTTGTCTAGATTCATAGTAATTTTTATCATACCTTCAGACAAATAACATGATTTATTATATATTTTTTATACTTCATAATTTTTACGTAGCTTCTTAATTAAGTCGATAGATTTAACTGCCTGCTTCAACTACTTTATAATCTCTTAATCAGATAAATGACATAAATACATTAATAAATAATTATTTACTTAAATAAATAAATAAATAAATATATCATCCATCAGCTATCTACTTCAGCTGCGTTTAATCTCCGACGATGATAGGAGTATGAAATAATATTTTTGAAGTTGGCGTAAAAGTCACAATGAATTGCAGAGTTGAGAAGCAAGCAAGCATTAGGGGTGTGCAACGGGTTTGGGAACCACCCGGACCGCCCAAAACCGGACCGGACCGTCCAAGAACCGACGGTTTCCGAGGGAATCGGTCCGGTCCACGGTTCCAATTTTTTGGAACCGACAAATAACGGGTGGATGGGCGGTCCGGTG
>JAPFFP010000103.1:13174709-13196581 GCA_026153255.1 Solanum medicagineum
TGTACCGGGGGGGGATGGTGGAAGGAAGTGGTGGAGTGAAGTAATAAAAATATTTATTTTTCTTCGAAAAATATAATTTCTTTTCTATGGGTGTGGCATTTTAATCTTTACCTTTTAACTAATACTAATAATTTATTTAACTTTTTTCAAGATGAATTGTTTTATCCATATAGAGTATCATGTGTCACGCTCCAAGTCTATACCCTGGAAGTGGCCAACACCCAGAACCATTTCTGTTCCCAAGTGAATCACTTGACCTGGTTACTCAGCGAAATACCTAAACAATGTATAATAAGCTTAGATATAATGAACTAAGGAGGCTGTAATAATCTCAACGAGACTAAACAAAGGAAATATCTCAATAATAGCTGAAAGTAAAGACTGAAACTCACATCATTCGATCTATAAAACTTCTAATCAAAATAATCAAAAACAAGTACCACAACAGGTCCACGGTAACCACAACAAAATTAAGTACTGAAACAGAAATAAGCACTCATAAACCTCTGACTGGTAGGGGGCCTTACCGATAAATGAACTGTTGATCCTCAACGGTGTATCTGCTGAGGGACTCTGTTACTTGTATCTTCTTCATGAAATGATATAGGTCCAAAGAATGTTAGTACGTGGAATGCACTAGCATGTAAGATGGCTAAAAATCGAAAACTTAGGATAAGGTACTATACATCAAAATTAGCTAAAAGCGTGACTCAAATACTATAATAAAATAATAAATAAAGTGTATGTTGAAAGCAAAATCATGTATTGAAACTCTGTATGCAGTAATTAGTTTACTTTAACTTAAGAAGTTTCTCTAATTGACAATCATCACTATAAGCGTTGTGATGATACAGTGTATCGCCCACATTGCCAGAGTCATTCAATACCTTACCAGGATAAGAGACGAAACTTAACTTATGGAGGAGAAGCACCCCTAAACCCCTGAGATCACTTGACCCTGACCGGTCAATCTCCTGTCATTTCTATCTCGTGCGTGAAGCTTGCTAAGTCAGCAACTCCCTTTGAAGATAAGACATTTATATAAACTCCGACATTGTATCCAAAGAACTTACTTATATAAGCTCCGAAACCGTACCTAGGGATCTTACATCAGGAACTCCCAAGCTTGCAAAAGGAAGTTGCATAAAGTTAAAGACTGTTTTATGGTACTGTAACACCCTGTGAAATTACCGGAACGCCCCTAAAATGTAATCATGCGCACAATGCGTCTTCCAAAACTTCGATTAGAAATTCGAGACAAGATTTGCGATTAGTGCAGAACATTGAGTAGGAAAGTGGCCTCGACCTAATTTAAGAGCAACCGGGTCAAAAATAATTTTTGCTAATTCTTTCCAAAATAGTATTGATCCGCGCCCCTTGCGCGACACGGAGGGGGCGCGGAGACACACTTACGTTTTTCTTCAATTTTTTGACGGGAATTGAAATTTCTAAAAAATAGTGAAAAATGTACTGGTCCGCGCCCCTGGCACGTCGCGAACCAATACACCAATTTAAAAATTTTTCTTTTAAATTTTGGGAAAGGTATTTTGGTCATTCTCAACCCATTTTAAGTCCCAAAAAATCATTTTTTTAGAGTATTAATTCGTACGAAAGGGTTTCAAAACTCATATTTTTCTAAGTCTAAACGTGATTTCTGAGAGAGGAGAAGAAGAAAGAGTTGAGGGTTTCAAGGTATGTAAAGGCTTCCCAGAATATGGAATTGTTCTTCCATATGCCCAAATATATAGATTAGGTTGGTAATTGTTAGTTGATGGGTCTATAGTAGTAATTCTTGGTGAATTTCTTGAAAATTATCTTTAAATTATGCATATTATCTTGAATTGATGATTATCATACTTGTATTTACTATTTGCATGTATTATTGTAAATATTGTATACCTAATTTGCATGATTCTATTGTGAATTACTTCAAGAAGGAACTTAAGGGGTAATATTTAGGGCCTTGATTCTCTGAATGTGATGATTGTTGGAGTCTAAGCCTTGAGATGAGTGTATTGATGACTGAAACTGATTGAATTAGTGTTCTTAGAGCCTAATGAGACTGAACAGTTTAGAAGGAATAATCATACTCTTTAAGTTGATAGATGATGAGATGAGCTAAGTGTTCTTGCCTGTAAGGGCTGAGAGATGGAAGTTCTTGATGAATTAATAGACTTATGAGCATATTGAGTCCTGGGAGGAGATTAGCACCGAAATAGGTGAAAGTGAGTCCCACTCGCACTCATTAGCTACGTGGCCAATGTAGGAGAGGATTGGACCATGAAAGCGGATATTTCCTTTGCCCCGTAAAGGGCTTGACAGATTTCTTTTGGGATCCCTGACATACTCGTCCTGTATCCTGATAAGGTACTGGACGGATGTGGTAACAACATCTCTTCGTTGTATCATCACCGGCTCATAGGTGGTTGTTGTCGATTATAGAAACTCCCAGATAGGTTTCATGGTGATAGTACTCTGAGGTTGATGTGACTGTTTGATGTTTTGATAGATAGTGAGGTATAGAGTCCTATTTTCTACTCTGAGTTGAGGATGAGTGACTGATGAGCTGATGATATTGTATACTGTTTATTGTAGCCCATTTTACATATAGTACATTCCACGTACTAATGTTTTTTTGGCGTTGCATCATTTTATGATACAGATTCGATAGATATAGGACTTTAGCAAGCTAATCGTTGAGGTTCACTCCCCATACAGAGACATGGTGAGTCCTCCCTTGCTTTCGGAGGACACATTTATCTTTTCAGCACTTTGAGTTATTTTCTTTGATTGTGGTGGCCATACCCTGTCATGGTACCTTCTTAGACAGTAGTTATAGAGGCTTCATAGACATAGATTGATGAATGTCGATGTTTGGGGTTCTATACTCCCCTTTTAGTTCTTTACCCTGAGATTGTTCTTTCGTTTCATATTTCATTTAGGATAGACTGAGTTGATAGTTGTAGCCACTTATAGGTTGCCATTTCTTATTATCTTCTGCTATTGAACTGAATGAATGAATGCGGTGAGACTAAGTGGTTCGCTTGGGGGCTAGCAATAGTCCCCGAGTGCCAGTTACACCTAAGGTACCCTCCCGGGGTGTGACAAACTTGGTATTAGAGCACAGAGTTCGAGTGTCCTAATTAACCAAAGGTACGAAAAGAGAGGGATTCGAAAGAAAATGAGTTCTTCTTTCTTTTAAAGGGAGTCTATAAAGCCGTGTCTAGTAGAGTCTTGTTTATGGGTGTGTTGTGCACCATACTTCATAAGCAGGAGACTATAGGACATTAGGAAAAGTTTACCTTCTTTGATGATCTGAATTCGTGCGATAGAGTTTAACTCTATGAAAATCTCATCTTAACTCGTGCATTATACGTTTACAGAAAATGCTGCTGAAGAGAACAACCACTCAAAGAGATGTCAGAGCCCTTGATACTGAGAACGCCCAACTTGAGTCCCCAGTTCAGACAGAGACGAGGAGACTAGGACGCCTCTGCTTGGACTGTTGAGGTCCCACAGGCGCCCCCCGTGCAGCCCCAGCCAGCTCCCACTACCGAGGTAGAGTTTAGGGGATCCATCACCATGCTGACTCAGTTGGTGGCCTCTCAGGGTAATAACCAAGGTCCTCAAGCTCCTAGTTCTATCTCACAGGAGTCCTCAGCTGCCACCAGACTTAGGGACTTCTTGAGGATGAACCTGCCAGTGTATACAAGATCGAAATTAGAAGAGGACCTGTAGAACTTCATTGATGAGATGTATAAGTTTCTGAAGGCGATGCACGCTGATGAGATCGAGGGAGTTGAGCTTGCCTCTTAGCAGCTGAAGGATGTTACTAATGTGTGGTACAACCAGTGGGAGGAGAGTAGAGGTGAGAATGCGGAGCCCGGCATGGGAAGAGTTTGAGACAACCTTTCTTGATCACTTCTTTTCTCAAGAGTTGAGGGAGGCGAAGGTGGATGAATTTGTGAATCTATAGCAGGAAGGGATGAGTGTGAAGGAGTATGGCCTTAAGTTCATTAAGCTGTCAAGATATGCTGCGAAGAAGGTGCAAGACATGAGAGCGAGGATGAGGAAGTTTGTGTCTGGTCTGGGCAGGTATGTGTAGAAAGAATGTAAGGCAGCTTTACTTATTCCAGGCATGGACATCTCCAGAATTATTGTGTATACCCAACAGACAGAGGAGGACAAGAAGAAAGATAGAGAAGAGTAGATAAACAAAAAGGTGAAGTCTGCAGGACATGAGCCTAGCCCGCAGAGATAGAATAAAGGTAACAAGTCCTACTTTTAGAAGAGATCCTCCCATACTGCACCATCTGTAGCAAGTGCGCTCGTGCAACCAAATAGGTATGAAAAGAATTATTAGGGTTATCAGAATTTCAGGGCTCCGAATGATCAGTCTCAGGCCAGTGTGATCCAAGGTCAAGACACGAGGGGAAAGCCACCGTGTGGCAAATACGGTAAGCTTCATCTGGGTGAGTGTCGTGTGCGAAGAGATGTTTGCTATTTGTGTGGGCAAGCTGGTCATTTCAGTTATGAATGCATAAAGAGGAGACGAGGTGAGGGAAGCACCAGACCACAGTCATCCGCAGCCCATCTAGCGGACAATCAGCAGAGGGATACTACTACTGGAACATGAGGCGGGATGAACCGCCTATATGCTGTGAGTAATCGACAGGAGAAGGAGGCTGCACCAGATGTTGTCATGGGTATTCTTCGAGTCTTTATCATTGATTGTTATGCATGCTTGATCTAGGTACCAGTTTGTCTTTGTGACCCCTTATGTGGCTAGTAAGTTTAGGATTCTTCTAGAGTGTTTGCTTGAACCTTTTGCTGTTTCTACTCCTACTGGTGATATCTTAGCTAAGAGAGTTTACAGAGATTGTCTAGTGTCTATTTATCATAGAGACACCTCGGCTGACTTGGTAGAGTTGGAGATAGTTGATTTTGACGTAATAATGGGCATGGATTGGCTTCACGCCTGTTATGCTTCTATCGACTATAGAACCTGGAGTGTTAAGTTCTAATATCCTAATGAGCCTGTCTTAGAGTGGAAAGGGAGTTCTGTTGCCCCAAAGGGCAAATTTATCTCGTACCTTAGAGCTAAAAAATTGATCTCCAAGGGTTGTATTTACCACTTGTGTAAGTTAATTCTTAGGATGTTGAATCTTCTACTCTTGAGTCAGTCTCGATTGTAAAGAGGTTTCCTGATGATCTGCCCAGAGTCCCTCCCGATAGGGAGATTGACTTTGGGATTGATATCCTTCCTAAGACCAAACCCATTTCAATTCCACCTTATAGGATAGTCCCCGCAGAGTTGAAAGAATTGAAAGAACAATTGAAAGACTTGTTAGAGAAAGGGTTCATAAGACCTAGTGTCTCACCTTGAGGTGTTCCTGTCCTATTCGTGTGTAAGAAAGATGGGTTCCTCAGAATGTGTATAGACTACCGACAGTTGAACAAGGTCACTATAAAGAATAAGTATCCTTTTCTCAGAATAGATGGCCTCTTTGACTAACTTCAGGGTGCTACCTGTTTCTCCAAGATAGACCTCAGATCAGGTTACCTTCAATTGAAGGTGAGAGAACGTGATATCCCAAAGACAAGCTTTAGGACATGATATGGCCACTTTGAGTTCTTGGCCATGTCTTTCGGATTGACAAATGCACCTGCAACCTTCATGGATTTGATGAACAGGGTCTTCATAGCATATCTTGATATGTTCGTGATCGTGTTTATTGATGATAATCTGGTATATTCTAAGGATGAAGAAGAACATGGTAATCACTTTAGAGTGATTTTGCAAATGCTCAAAGACCATGAGTTGTATGCAAAATTCTCAAAGTGTGAGTTTTGGCTCAAGTCAGTGGCTTTCATGGGCCATGTTGTTTCGGGAGATGGTATTTAGGTGGATACTCAAAAGATTGAAGTGGTTAAGAACTGGCCAAAACCAACTTCTCCAACAGAGACAAGGAGCTTCTTGGGTTTAGCAGGCTATTATCACAGATTTGTTGAGGGCTTCTCTTCCTTTTCAGCACCATTGACTAAGCTGACTCAGAAGAAAACCAGGTTTCAGTGGTTGGAGGAATGTGAAAAACGTTTCCAAGAGCTGAAGACTATATTGACTACAACACCAGTGTTGAGTTTGCCAGACGGGACGGGACTTCATGATATACTGTGATGCATCAAGAGTAGGATTGGAGTGTGTGTTTATGCAAAAAGGGAAGGTGATAACTTATGCTTCTAGACAGCTTAAGATCCATGAGAAGAATTACCCGACTCATGATCTCGAGTTGGCAGCAGTGGTGTTTGCACTTAAGATTTGGCGTCACTATTTGTATGGAGTGCATGTGGATATGTTCACTGACCACAAGAACTTGCAGTACATGTTCAACCAGAAAGAGCTCAACCTGCATCAGAGAAGGTGGCTGGAGTTGCTCAAGGATTATGATATGAGCATTCTCTACCACCCAAGTAAGGCTAGCATCGTTGTTGATGCTCTTAGCAGGATGCCTATGGGTAGCACTGCCCATGTAGAGGAAGGAAAGAGAGAACTAGCTAAGGAAGTGCATAGATTGGCTCGACTGGGAGTGCAACTTGAGGAGAACAATGAAGGTGGGGTCAATGTTCAAAATGGTTTTGCTTCATCCTTAGTGTCATAAGTGAAGGAGAAGCAAGACCAAGACCTTGTCTTTTTCCAATTGAAAAAAGTGGTTAACAAGCAGAAGGTGATGGTTTTCTCCAAAGGGGGAGATGGGGTGTTGAGATACCAGAGTAGATTGTGTGTGCCCGATGTTGATGGAGTATGAGATAGGATCATGGCTAAGGCTCATAGCTCTAGATATTCCATTCACCCCGGTTCTACTAAGATATACCACGACTTGAGGGAAGTCTATTGGTGGAATGGGATGAGTAAAGACATTGCTGAATTTGTATCTAAGTGCCCCAATTGCAAACAGATTAAGGTTGAACATCAGAGACCGTGTGGGTTAGCTCAAAACTTTGAAATTCCAGAATGGAAGTGGGAGGCGATCAACATGGATTTTATCACTGGCTTACCAAGATCCCGAAAGTAGCATGATGCTATATGGGTGATTTTTGATAGGATGATGAAACCAGCCTACTTCTTGGCAGTCAAGACAACTTATACTGCTGAAGAGTGTGCTCGACTATATATCTGCGAGATTTTGAGGTTGCGGGTTCCCTTGTCCATCATCTCGGACAGAGGAACTCAATTCACCTCTTAATTCTGGAGATCTTTTCAGAAAGGATCGGGTACGAAAGTACATCTGAGCACAACTTTTCATCCTCAGATAGATGGATAGGCAGAGCACACCATTCAGAATTTAGAGGATATGTTGAGAGCTTGCGTCATTGACTTCAAGGGTAATTGGGATAATCATCTGCCATTGATTGAATTTGCGTACAACAATAGCCACCATGCCAGCATTCAGATGGCCCCTTATGAGGCATTGTACGGGAGGAGATGTAGATCACAAATTGGTTGGTTTGAGGTTGGTGAAGTTGAATTGATTGGACCTGACCTTTTACACCAGTCCATGGAGAAGGTGAAGGTCATCCGAGAGAGGTTGAAGACAACACAGAGCCGTCAAAAGTCTTACACAGATGTGAGGAGAAGAGACTTGGAGTTTGAGGTAGTTAATTGGGTGTACTTAAAAGTGACACCCATGAAGGGTGTCATGAGGTTTGATAGTGCACCATACTTCATAAGCAGGAGGCCATAGGACATTAGGAAGTGTTACCCTTCTTCTATGATCTGAGCTCGTGCGATAGAGTTTAGCTTTGTGGAAATCTTATTTTAACTAGTGTGTTTTACGCTTATAGAAAATGATGCCAAAGAGAACCTCCACTTAGAGAGATACCCCAGCCTAGCTGTTGAGAATGCTCAACTTGACACCCTAGTTCAGACCGAGGCTAGGAGATGGGGATGCGCCGCTAGGACTGCTGATGTCCTACAGGCGCCCTCTACTCAGCCCTAGCCTGCTCCCACTACCGAGGTAGAGTTTAGGGGAGCCATCACCATGCTAACTCAGTTGGTTGCCTCCCAGGGGAATAGCCAAGGTTCCCAAGCTCCTAGCTCTAGCTCATAGGAGCCCTCAGCTGCAACCAGACTTAGATACTTTCTCAGGATGAACCCGCCAGTATATACGGGATCGTAGGTGGAACAAGACCCAGAGAACTTTATTGATGAGATGTATAAGGTTCTAAAGGAGATGCATGCTGATGAGATCGAGAGAGTAGTGCTTGCCTCCTACCAGCTGAAGGATGTTGTGAACGTGTGGTACAATCAGTGGGAGGAGGTTAGAGGTGAGGATGCGGAGCCTGCAGCTTAGGAAGAGTTTGAGACAACCTTTCTTGACCACTTCTTTCCTCAAGAGTTGAGGGAGGCGAAGGTGGATGAATTTATGAATCTGAAGCAAGAAAGGATGACCGTGAAAGAGTATAGCCTCTGTCTCATCAAGTTGTCCAGGTATGCTCTAGAGATGGTGAAAGACATGAAGGCGAGGATGAGGAAGTCCGTGTCTGGTCTGGGCAGACACGTGGAGAAAGAGTGTAAGGCTGCTTTGCTGATTCGAGGTATGGACATCGCCAGACCTATGGTGTATGCCCAGAAGATGAAGAAGGACGAGAAGAAAGATAGAGAAGAGAAGATGAGTAGAAAGGCGAGATCAGCGGGACATAAGCCTAGCCCGTAGATATAGAATAAGGGTGACAAGTCCTATTTCCAGAGGAGATCATCTCATCCTGCACAGTCTGTAGTAAGTGCGCGCGTGCATTCAAACAGGTATGATCAAAAATCGCAAGGTTATCAGAATTTCAGGGCTCTGGGTGCCCAATCTCATGCTAGTATGATCCAAGGCACGAGGGGAAAGCCACCTTGTGGCAAGTATTAGCTTCATTTGGGTGAATGCCGTGTGGGAAGAGATGTTTGTTATTCATGCGGACAAGCTGGTCACTTCAGTTTTGAGTGTCCCAAGAGGAGGCGAGGTGAGGGGAGCAGCAGACCACAATCATCTGCAGCCCCTCTAGTGCGCAATCAGCAGAGAGGTACTACTACTGGTACATGAGGCGGGATGAACCGCCTTTATGCTATGGGTAATCGACAGGAGCAGGAGGTTGCACCAGATATTGTCACGAGTATACTTCGAGTCTTTTCCCTTGATTGCTATGCATTAATTGATCCGGGTGCCACCTTGTCTTTTGTGACCCCTTATGTGGCTAGTAAATTTGGGGTTCTTCCAGAGTGTCTGCTTCAACCTTGTTCTGTTTCTACTCCTACTAGTGAGTCTATCTTAGCTAAGAGAGTTTACAGGGATTGTGTAGTGTCTATTTATCATAGAGACACCTTAGCTGACTTGGTAGAGTTGGAGATGGTGGATTTTTATATAATTATGGGCATGGATTAGCTTCACAACTTTTATGCCTCTATTGACTGTAGAACCCGGATTGTTAAGTACCAATTTCCTAATGAGCCTGTCTTAGAGTGGAGAGGGAGTTCTGTTGCTGCTTAAGGAAAATTCATCTCTTATCTTAGAGCTCGGAAGTTGATCTCCAAAGGTTGCATCTACCACATCGTGAGAGTTAAGTTTGATGATGTTGAATCTGCTACTCTTGAGTCAGTCCTAATTGTAAATGAGTTTCCTTACGATTTTTCAGGAGTCCCTCCTGATAGGGAGATTGACTTTGGGATCGATGTTCTTCCCGAGACCAAACCCATATCAATTCCACCTTACAGAATGGCCCTCGCAGAGTTGAAGAAATTGAAAGAACAGTTGAAAGACTTGCTAGAGAAAGGCTTCATAAGGCCTACTGTCTCACCTTGGGGTGCTCCTTTCCTATTCGTGTGTAAGAAAGATGGGTCTCTGAGAATGTGTATAGACTATCAACAATTGAACAAGGTTAACATTAAGAATAAGTATCCTCTTCCCAGAATAGATGATCTATTTGACCAACTTCAGGGTGCTACTTGTTTCTCAAAGATAGACCTCAGATCGGGTTACCACTAGTTGAAGATGAGGGAAAGTGACATCCCAAAGACAACCTTTAGGACACAGTATGGCTGGTTGAGTTCTTGTCATGTCATTTGAGTTGACAAATGCACCCGCAGCTTTCATAGACTTGATGAACAGGGTATTCACACCGTATCTTGATATGTTCGGGATCGTGTTTATTAATGACATTCTGGTATATTTGAAGGATGAGGAGGAGCATGTTAATCACCTTAGAGTGGTTTTGCAAACACTCAAAGATCATGAGTTACATGTGAAATTCACAAAGTATGAGTTTTGGCTCAAGTCCGTGGCTTTCTTAGGCCATGTTATTTCGGGAGATGGTATTCGGGTGGATACCTAGAAAATGGAAGTGGTCAAAAACTGGCCAAGACCAACTTCTCCAATAAAAATAAGGAGCTTCTTGGGTTTAACAGGATATTATGGTAGGTTTGTTGAAGGCTCCTCCTCTCTGTCAGCCCCATTGACTAGGCTGACTCAGAAGAAGGCCAAGTTCCAGTGGTCTGAGGCCTGTGAAAAGCATTTTCAGGAGTTGAAGACTAGATTGACTACAACACCAGTGTTGACTTTGCCAGACGGGACGGGGGACTTCATGATATATTGTGATGCATCTCGAGTGGGATTGGGTTGTGTACTTATGCAAAGAGGGAAGGTGATAGCTTACGCTTCCAGACAGCTTAAGATTCACAAGAAGAATTATCCAACTCATGATCTTGAGTTAGCAGTAGTGGTGTTCTCACTTAAAATCTGGCGTCACTACTTGTGTGGAGTTCATGTGGACGTATACATTGACCACAAAAGCTTGCAGTACATGTTCAGCCAGAAAGAGCTCAACCTGCACCAGAGGAGATGGCTAGAGTTGCTCAAGGATTATGATATGAGTATTCTCTACCACCTAGGTAAGGCTAACATTGTTGTTGATGATCTTAGCAGGATGTCTACGGGTAGCACTGGCCATGTAGAGGAAGGTAAGAGAGAACTAGAGAAGGAAGTGCATAGATTGGCTCGATTGAGAGTGCAACTTGAAGAGAACAACGAAGGCGGGGCTAATGTTCAGAATGGGTCTACTTCCTCCTTAGTGTCAAAAGTGAAGGAGAAGCAAGATCAAGACCCTATCTTGTTCCAATTGAAAGAAGTAGTTCACAAGCAGAAGGTGATGGTTTTCTCCAAAGAAGGAGATAGGGTGTTGAGGTATCAAGGAAGATTGTGTGTGCCCGATGTTGACGGTGTTCGAGATAGGATCATGGCCGAAGCTCATAGCTCTAGATATTATATTTACCCCAATTCCATCAAGATGTACCACGACTTGAGAGAAGTCTATTGGTGGAATGGGATGAAGAAAGACATTGCCGAATGTATTTCTAAATGCCCCAATTGTGAACAGGTTAAGGTTGAACATCAGAGACCATGTGGGTTAGCTCAGAATTTTGAAATTCTAGAATGGAAGTGGGAGACGATCAACATGGATTTCATCATGGGCTTACCCAGATCCCGAAAGCAGTATGATTCGATATGACTGATCATTGATAGTATGACTAAGTCAACCCTCTTCTTGGCAGTTAAGACAACTTACACTGCAGAGGAGTATGCCGACTATATATTCGTGAGATTGTGAAGTTGCATGGGGTTCTCTTGTCTATCATCTCGGACAAAGGGCTCAATTCACCTCTCAATTCTGGAGATCCTTTCAGAAACACTTGGGCACGAAAGTACATCTGAGGACAACTTTTCACCCTCAGACGGATGGACAGACAGAGCGCACCATTCAGACTTTGGAGGATATGTTGAGAGCGTGTGTCATCGACTTCAAAGGAAATTGGGATGACCATCTACCATTGATTGAGTTCGCATACAATAATAGCTACCATGCTAGCATTCAGATGGCCCCTTATGAGGCATTATACGGGAGGCGGTGTAGATCACTGATTGGCTAGTTTGAGGTTGGTGAAGCTGAGTTGATTGGACTTGATCTCGTACACCAGTCTATGGAGAAGGTGAAAGTCATCAGAGAAAGGTTCAAGACAACCCAGAGTCGTCAGAAGCCATATACGAATGTGAGAAGAAGAGATTTGAAATTTGAGGTGGATAATTTGGTGTATTTGAAGGTGTCACCCATGAAGGGTGTTATGAGGTTTGATAAGAAGGGGAAGTTGAGTCCACATTATATTAGACTATACCAGATTATAAGGAGAATAGGGAAGGTTGCTTATGAGCTAGACTTAACTTCCGAGCTAGATGGGTTCACCCGGTGTTCCGTGTATCAATGCTAAACAAGTGTTTGGGGGATCCTCCCTTAAAAATTCCCGTTGAGATTATAGGAGTGAAGGATAGCCTATCTTACGAAGAAATTCCAGTCCAAATCCTTGACCGACAAATCCGTAAGCTGAGAAATAAAGAGATAGCCTTCGTTAAAGTCCTATGGAGGAATCAATTTGCTGAGGAAGCTACGTGGGAAGCTGAGAAAGCGATGAAACTCAAATACCTATACCTGTTCATGCCAAATAATGATAATGTTGGAGGTAATATCCCTATCCTTAATTCTTGATTTAATGCATTAATTCCATTCCCGAGCCTAAGATTGAGATAGGTAGGTGATGGATAGCGAGAGTTCGAGAGTTTCGAGTGAGGAATGAGGCCAGTTCTGAGGTTACCCGTACTTTTATTCTATCCTTGCTCATTATTCTAGGACGAATGATCCTAAGGGGAAGATGATGTAACATCTCATGAAATTACTGAAATGCCCCTCGAACGTAATCGTGCGCACAATGCGTCTTCCAATGCTACGATGGGAAATTCGAGATGGAATTTGCGATCGGCATGGAAAATCGAGTCAGAAAATAATCTCGACCCGATTTAAGAGCAACTGAAGCGAAATAAAACTTTTGCTAATTTTTGTCTGGACAATGTTTGTCCGCGTCCTTGGCGCGACGCGGACAGAATGCATACCTACGATTATTATTTTTTTTTCAATTTTTCGACAGGATTTGAGAATTTGAGAATAAAGTGATAATGCACTGGTCCGTGCCCCTGGCGCGACGTGGACCAATGTAAATATTTTCAGACTTTTTCTTTTAATTGCGGGAAGGGCATTTTGGTCCTTCCTAACCTATTTTAATACCCCAAAACTTCTTTTTAAGGTTTATTTCGTACGAAATGGTTTAAAAACCTATATTTTTCTATGGCAAAACGTAAGTTTTAAGAGGAGAAGAAGAAATGGGGTTGAGGAATTCCAAGCTTGAGTTCGATTTTTGTTGAGGGTTTGTACAATCTTCAATTCCAGGTATGTAAAGGCTACCCAAAAACATGAAATTGTTCTTCAATGTGCCCCAGTGTGTAGATTAAGATGTAAATTGCTAGTTGATGGGTCTTGAGTAGTGATTCTTGAAGAACTTCTTCAACATTATCTTTATTTTTTGAACATTATCTTTAATTTATATATATTATCTCAAATTGATGATCATCATACTTGTATCTACTGATTATATGCATTATTGTATGACTGTTTACCTAAATTGCATGTTTCCCCTTGTTTAACACTGCAACAATGAACTTAGGGGTAATATCTAGAGCCTTGATTGTTTGAATATGATGATTGATGAAGTTTGAGTCTTGAGATGAGTGTTGTGATGGTTGAAATAGATGAAAGTGATATCCTTGAGATTTAAATGAGTTTTAGATAAGAGTTTGAAAGGAAGAATTTATTTCTTGAGTTGATAGAATGATAGATGAGAGAAGGACCCTGCCTGAGAGGGGGGTTTGCTGTATAACCAGTCTGACCTTGATAGACTTATGAGCATATTGAATCCTGGGAGAAGTATTAGCACCATGGGTAAGAGTGAGCCCCACTTGTACCTATTAACTATGTGGCCAGCGTAGGAGAGGATTAGACTGCAAGGTGGATGTTGCCTCTTCGTTGTATCATCACCAGACTCATAGGTGGTGGTTGTCGGTTATAGAAACTCCCAAATAGGTTTCTTTGTTGATAGTACTCTGATGTTGATGTGATTGTATGATGTCTTGATGGATAGTGAGGTTCTAGAATTCTGTCTTTTACTTTAAGTTGAGGATGAGTGATTGTTGAGCTATTGTTATTGCGAATTGTTTACTTTAGCCCATTTTACATATAGTATATTCCACGTATTAACGCCCCTTTGGCGTTGCATCATTTTATGATGCAAATTCTGTAGACAGAGAATTTCAGCAGCCCAATCGTTGAGGTTCAGAGCTCATTATTTCAGATCGTGGTGAGTCCTCCCCTGCATTCGGAGGATGATTATCTCATTAGCTTTATTTCAATATTTTTCTTTGATTGTGGTAGCCATGGCCTGTCATGGTACCTTCCTAGATGTTAGTCATAGAGGTTTTATAGACATAGACAGATGATGGTAAGTGTCGGGATTGTTTATTTCCCGCTTCTTTTCTATTGAGATACTTCTTCATATTATTCTATGATAGTGATTGTGACAGCCCACTGATAGTTTATTATTCTATTTAATCTTTCGCTTATGAATTGATCGAACGAATGCAATGAGACTAGGTGGTCTGCTTGGAGACTAGCAATAGTCTTCGAGTGCCAGTTATGCTTAGGATACCCTGCCGGAGCGTGACAACTACTACTCATTTACTCTCTATTCAGTGGATTTAAGCTAAGTTTTGGTACTTTGTTACTATTTATGATCAATATTATCTTCTTCTTTTTTTTTAAAAAAAAAGAATTTGTACGTATCTTAAGATGAAAACACCAAATTTGATAGTAATCTTAATTATAAGACTATTTGTGTACAAACTATATGTTTTATCTTTGATTAAACATGTATATCACTTAATTACCAATCTAGTAATTGGGATGGTAAGATCGATAGATTTGGTGAGAGATTAATAACGATATTTTATTTTTAAAAAAAGTTATTAAAGATTTTGAAACAAATTTAGTTTATTAAACATGTAATATTCAATCAAAGAAAAGAATTGTAATTTGCAATTGGAGGGATCGTGGTATTAGGTGGAATACGACAAAAATTGTAATTTGCAATTGGAGGAGAGTTTTGACAAATATTTTCTACTTTGTAGAGGTAAATAATTTTTCTTAAATTTGAAGAAAATAAGTTTATTTAAATTTATATTTTCAAAATATTTAAGTCAACAAAACATAAAAAATTAGAAAATATAATGAATTTTGAGTGAGAAAAAGTTAGAAGTTTAACCCATTTGATTAAATCACAGTTTGCCTATATTTTATCCATGAATACTCATATTTGTATGGATTAAAAATGAGTTTAAATCCATATTTTACCTATGTAAAAAAGTCACTCACGCAAATTACTAAAATATGGATAGATTGGACGAGTTATAAAGAGCTGCAAGTAGAGGTTAATTATATCAAACATAAACATCTTAGTCTAACACGTGCAACATGACCAATTGAATTATTGATCATTCAAATTATGTGATTATTTAAATATATAAGAAGAATAAATTATAAGCAAACATCTCTTCGTAAATATATTTATTTATTTTCTTTTATTATATAGGAGTTCATAAACATCTCTAATATAGTTTGATTAAATCTTAATCATTAAATTTAAGATTTAATTTAACTTATGACATATCTCATTTATTAAGATAGAAACTTGGATATTGAAGAAAACGGAGAGGATCCTTCGCCATCGCTCCAGAAATGACATTTTACGTATTTTGAAAATTATTTGTCGATCTTTGCTTCTGTTTACTTTTTTTTTACTCTCTATTTTCTTATATCACCATGTGATTTCTTACGCTTTTTAAAATTAAAAAAAAATAATTAAGAGCAGCCTCTATAAAACAATTTATTTCTACTATACTTCATTCTTCAAACACGTAAAGCCGCCATTTGAATAATACATATAAAAGAGTATATGACCTTGACTTTTTACACATATTCTCCAAAAGTTTTTGTTGTTTTTTTAACCGAGTTAGTTTCCTATATCCTTGTTTGAATCCATCCAAAATTGTTCCTGTTATTAGTATCTTTGTTTTTTTCGATTTTCGATATTTGATATTCGATATTCACCTTGAAATCTAATTATTTCGAAGAAATAATTTTATACTGTACCACATTCTTTCGTAATATTCTTCTTCCTAGTTATCGAATCAATTAATTAATTAATCTCTATTCTTTGGTGAATCCAAGTCCACTGAGCAGTACCTTTCACACAAAAAGTCGTTTATCTAACCTTTATTTTAAGTAAGAAAAGATATCTTTTAAAAGTATCCCTATTAAAATATTATAATTTATAGGGGACATATCTTGTAGAGATTGTATGAGTTCAGAACAACCGAGCAGTTTAAATATCTCTAGCACCATTTTCTTTTTGATTTGTTCATTATTTTATTGAAATTAGAAATAATTTATTTTTAAAATTTCTTTTTTATTATTAATAAAATGATTCTCAGCGACACAAATAAATTTTAAAAGTCTTTTTTTTTTTAACACTGTGTCAAGTCGAAACGTGTCACATAAAACAAGAGAGTATTAGGTTATTGGTTGCACACATTATATATACGCATGTTCTGCATCCATTGGAATTGAGGTCGATTAAAAGAAAATTAAGAATATTTAATGTATAATAATGATATTCAACTTGAAATCACGAATAAATTTTTTTTATTTTTTTAAAATTGGGGGTTAAGGGAATGAGAAATGGGGAGGGAATTATAAATGTAGGGAATCGAACCCTCACCAATAATGTGGTAGTTCAAGTAGACAACGAACTGAGCTACTAAAATTTCCGAATTACGAATAAATTAGACTCGTCAAGAATCGATTTTCTCACAAATTCCATTATTAGATGAATTTAACGTACTAGTAGTACACATCAAATTTGACTCCATCAAGCATCTTGATATTTCTTCAAAGACAATAGCTTTATGAATTGCACGACGACTTCCACGGAGTTGGTGGCAGCAAGGGTGATGAAGGTGGAAGCCTCATTGGACTCGGACGTGCCTCCTCCAGCCATGTCGGAAAGGGCACGAATGACGATGTAAGGCACCTTCTGTTGGTAGCAAATAAGAGCCACAGCAGCACTTTCCATTTCAACAGGGCTCACATCAAACTTGTTGTAAATGAAACTCCTATATGCTGCATTGTCTAAGTATATGCTTGCACTTGTTCCTCTACTCACTCTTGCTACTTTTGGTGTATGGCTCAAGCATGTTGTTGCGTTTAAACACCCTTCCAGTGTCAAACCCTAGTTATACAAACACATCAAAAGTTACTTATTAGTTTAATTCCTAAAAAGATTATGTTCTTGTAACTAAGATATTCAGTGGCGGAGCCAGCATTTTCGTCAAGGATGTTCATACTTTTAGAACATGAGTGGGTGATTTTTGTATCAAGGGTGTTCAACAATTGATATATGTATAACCAATATATTCGAAAAAGCTTTTCGACAAAGGGTGTATGTAGCTCCGCCCTGAAGATATTTGCATAGTAACAACATCTACATATTTGCATTAACATCTTAAAATTAAGGAAGTACATATTTTTAAAAAAATAATGGATTGGGCCATCAAATTTCAAAGCTTGTGTGGACCAGCTCAAATGGACTGATCTGACCCATATTGACAATTATTAAGTATTAGAGTACAACAACAACATATCCAGTGGAGTCTGGAGAAGGGTAAAAATGTATGCAGACCTTACCAGCTCATAGAGGTAGACAGGTTATTTTTGGGTTCAAATATTAGAGTAATAATTTAAATTACCTCGAGGTTGCTGGCAATGGAAAAGTAAAGAGGGTCAACAGGGACCCAAAAGATATGTTGTCTTTCCTCTGGAGTGCCAAAGACAGGGAATACTTCTTCAGGTTGGTACCATACATTGTTAAGAAGATTGTCATGTGAATTGCAATTGGTCACATTCACTGTGTATTTGGAAATTTTCAAGTATCCAATATCTCTTGTGTAATCTCCATTCACTTCAAGAGGTAGTTCATTCTCAGGACCATCTCCATATCTCTGCACAATTTTATTTTTATAATATCAAGTTGACTTTTCTCAAATTTATAAGATGGAACACCCAAACACCTTTTAACCTAAAGCATATGATCAATTGAGTGACGTTTGTCGATTTTCTTAAATTAAAAATCAATAGAAATTTTACAATAGACCATTAAACCGCTGGACTCTGTAGGTTTTATCCCCTTTTTTTGTTAACAAATATATATAAAGAAATTTAGCAACTTGGATTTTCTATACCATTCAACAATTTTGCCACTTGACCTACTTGCTCTTTGATGAACTTCGTTATTTTAATTTATACTTCTCAATCGTAGTTTCGTACCTTAAAAAAATCAATGAAATCCCTCGTTGTTCATATTAAAAAAAATCCAAGATACTCTATTAACTTTCATATAAAAAATAATATAATTTTTTGAGCAAAAATTAATTGAGGGCGTCCGCGATTTTTTTTAGAAGTCAGTCCCTTTGGTTTTTTTTTATTTACCTTTTTCTAGTAGTGTAAGTAAATGGATCTTGATCCTAATTCAACCGCAAAAATTAGGTTAAAAGAGGATTGTTCAATTTTCACATGTAATATATGTTGTCATTTTTTATCCTATTAATTACCATTGGGAGATATAATGACTAGTTGAAAATTTCTACAAGGTAGCTTGTTCAAACCAAAACTAGTGAACTTTGCTTCTACGTCTTAATATGTTTTAGCCATATATCCCAATATGACTTTTACAAGTCCAAATAAAAGTTACTTGTAATTAGATACCATTCCTCGACGACTTTGTTAGATTCCAATTTTTTCGATCAAAAAAAACACCAAAAACTTTGAACGTAAAACTCCCTAAAATGCATGGAAAAGTATGTACCTGCCAATTCCAAAGAGCACTATGTGCCCAATATTGAGGAATTGCAACATCTCCAATATGGAGAGACGGATTTGCATTTCCTGCAATTCCATAGTGCACCACTCCTTCAACATTGAACAATGATAACAACAGTTGTGTTGTTATCCCCGCATTTAGCTGATCAAACAATTATAAAACAAAGTATAATAATTAAATACATACGTACAACTTCTAATTTCAGATAGAAAAAAGAAAGATGTATAAAAACAATGCACCATTGCAAGTCCAGTCATAACCAAAACGACAGGCTGATCATCAATGTGTCCAAATCGAAATCTCCTCCCTTACCATGATAAACAAACGATAAGCAAGTGATCGACTAAACAAAAAAAAACGTATATATTTTAGTTTAATTACCAGCATAAACAATGGTAAGATCACTAGGTTTGTAACTAGGATGTTGAAGAAGAGGATTCATTTCAAACAAATTAGGAATGACTAATCCCAAGTAAGGTCCTTCTTTGTTAGCCATGTCAATCAATTTTCTGGTCTTTCTACTTATAGCACCATTTGCTTCTTCAAATGTAATAATTAGCACCATGAAAACCAAAACAAATGACAAAAAGGGCTTGGAAATTGCCATGGTATGTAGACACTTTTGAGAGAAAAGCTAGAGAGTTTATAAAGAAAAGACTATTGACAAGGGAAACCAAACAAAGCCCTCATATTTAAAGCAATTACTAGCCACAGGAGCCTGATCTTACAGCAATTACTAGCCACAGGAGCCTGATCCGTTTCCCTCCGTTTCCTGCTAGCACGAGTTCAATACATTTTTTTTTATTTTGATTTATGTGACATTGATAGCTTTTTTATACATATATTTTAAATGTTTAAGTTGTTAATTATTGCGTAACACATTTTTATGTTCTTTTAAAATAACATATGCTAATTATTTTGTTCAAATTCATGTTGCACATATAAAATTCTAAAAGTTCAAAATTGTTAGTTATTTTTTATATACTTTAAATTTTTAGCAATCAATCGGCAACTGTCTTTAAAAAAAAATAATTTATTAGAGTAATTTTGTAAATTCATAGTCGAAGCAAATGAAGAAATAGCAAAATCAAGCAACTAAAGTAGGCATGTTAATTAGCAATTGTCTTTTAAAAAAATAATAATTTATTGGGATAATATTGTGAATTCGTTGTTAAAGTAAAATTAATTAATAAAAATAATATAGTAAAATCAAACAGCTGAAAACAGACACGTTAATTAATAACTACCTGCTGTTAAAATTATCATCTCCTACTTTCTCTAATTATCTAGAATAGTCTACAAGGTTCTACAAACGTGTGGAGTTCTCTAGAATAGTCTAGAAGGTTCTAGAGAAGTGTGGAGTTCTCTAGAACAGGAAGACTCTAGAACTCTCTGGAATTCCCTGGAAACGTGTGGATCTTGCAAGAAGGCCCTGGGACATTGTACAAGACGCTAGGCAAGTCTTGACATGTAAATATCTAAATATTTAGTAGGAAATATCTTAGATATTTGGTAGGAAGAGTCTAAGCCATCATTTGTAACCGCTAGATCAAAATGATCGTAGCCGTCCGTTTAGAGAAGGGGCTAGTATAAATACCCCTTAGGCTTGTCATTTTAAGCATCAAGCAAGCAACAAACAATCAAGCAAGTTTGAGAGCATTCTCCATAAAATACTTAAGAGCATTTTGAGTGTGTAACATTTTCTGCATAAGTCTTCTTCTTTTCAATTGTGTCCTTTTCAGCATGTCAACGGTGTTGTGCTTGCTTGATCATTCAAGTGGCTCTTATGTAATAAGAAAAAAATACGTCGCATCATCCATCAATTATTGGACCAATCCGTTGCACCACATCCTCTGGTGGTATATCATATGTATACACACATTAATATGTAGTTTCACAGAAAGTGAAGAAGCAATACAAGAAGAATTTAGCTGCTGCGGTTCAAGGAAAACGCTATTAAAATTTCTTTCCAGTTATTATATACCATAAAACCTCATTATAATATTCCTTTGTTATAACAATTTGACTTTTTTAAGAATTAACTTTTTTGCTATATTTTATTTTTTCATTCTATCGTAATATCAGTAATATTTATTATAGAGGTATTCTCAGCATTAACTTTAACCATATAAAATAATCATTTTCAAATATTATATAATACAATAGTAATATTCTATAAGAAATATATATCAGAACTAAAAGAATTAAGTCATAAATGGTCATTTAAAATTGCCTCCATATTTTGCTTGATTGAATATTTCAATTTAGACTTCCATCTATTGAACATTTTTCTTCTTCAAATCATTTACCTATTAAATTCTTTTTGATGGCATCACATCATAAGTTTAATGCACATCTAAAATGTGCTTGAAGTCAACATCATTATTTATGAATCAAACAAAAAATGACGTGTCAATATTAGAAAAGTAAAAAATTTAAATACTAAAAATTTTTAATTTCAAGTCCGTATTTAAGGTTTCAACTTGAATCTTTGAGTGTTAATAATTTTTAATTTTAATTTTAATTTTTTTATTTAATATGATATATTTAAGATCATAAAATCAAATGATATTTATAAACCTATAATCTAAAATTATAAAATTTAATTATTTTTTAAATTTATATTAAATCAAAATAGGATAAATAAATTAAAAAAATTAAAAGAGAAAGAAATAATTTACCTCGACTTTATTGACAATTGCAGAGTAAAGAGGGTCAACAAAAGATATGCTGCAATTAGAATATAGACAGCGGCAAATAGAGGTTAATTATATACAACATAAACATCTTAATTAGTCTAACACGTACAAGGTTAATAAGAGTTTGTCCCAAAGGGGTAAAGGTTTTAGCATAGGTTTGAGTTAAAATAATTTTATAGCAAACTAAGCTTTAACTATGGCGTTGGTAAGCCCTAAAAGGGGTGTTCCCGACATGGTTAGTGATGGGTTAATTGGGTATAAACCTTGTA
>JAPFFP010000103.1:13196681-13212633 GCA_026153255.1 Solanum medicagineum
ATAATAAGATATACCCATAGATAATCCAACTTGAAAACCCGCATTTACATAAAAAAAAAAGAAGGTTGGGCACCATGGGTGAAAAGACCCAAAGGTTGAAAACCATATACCTTAATCTTGGAGTTTCTTGAAGAAAACTTGAGAAGGACTTGGGGCATGACTTGATTTCCTTGAATCCCAACAAAACTTGTTGAAAACCTTGAGAATTGATGGAGAATTTGAGGAAGACTAGAGTGGAATTTGAGAGGTTTTTGTGAGTTTTTAGGGCTCAAAACGGCTGAACAATGAAGAATTCTTGTATATATGGGCATTGGGTTATTACCCAATTGCCCTAGAGTAAAAAGAACTTTTTCAAAAATTTTTGAACTAGTCCAAGTCAGGACCGCGTCGTGGACTAGTCACGCATAGCTACTATTTTTGCGTTCACAAAAAATTACTTTTATTGGCACGGACAAAGTATACCTTATAGGTACTCGCTTTCCCACTCAATGTTACCCTCTGAAAGAGAACAAATACGAAGTCGGATTTGCAAAATTGTGCATTGATTTTGAGATATTAAAAAAAATGCATCATAGGGTTTTTCCGAGCTCCAAGGAGGGGTGCTTAAATATATCAATTTTGAGATATAAGAAAATTACAATTTTGGGGCATTCCAACGCAAATGTGGGGCATTTCAATATCTCCCCCTTGGTAACATTCGTACCGAATATGAAAGACATGTATATAAGAGAAGTTGTCAAGACAATTACAGCCCTCACAACAATGCAACAATGCACTTAAACATCATTTCAAAATCTCTACTGAAGTGTCAAAATCACCATGAAATTTACAATATAAACATGAATGCATGTAAATGACATGAGGGCTGAAACTTAAGACTTGAAATCATATAAAGGACTTAGTTGTTATCTTAGGCTTGAATAGAGTGAAAGAGATACGAATATCACTCTTTCATGACCGCTTCGGCTTCACTAGTGACTCCTTCGTCTTGTCGATTCCCCAAAGAACCTTGATGGAGTTACATCCTTGTCTTTCAACCTTCTCACTTGTCCATCCAATATTTCTACTAGAACCTCCCATAAGTCAAATTATCCTTCATCACACCCACACCCTTCAAAGTCACCATAGAACTTGGGTCACCACACACCACCTTAACATAGACACATGAAAAACCGAATGAACCATGTCCATATTCATAGGCAACTCCAATCCTTATGCAACCTTACCAATTTCTCCTCTAAACCCTATAAGGACCTACAAACCTTAACCCAATTGTCAACCTAAAATACACATAGCCCACTTTAGCACCAAAAGCCACCATATCCTCATTGGGAGAAAACCTCCACTCTACCATCCCTTACCAAGACCTCCAACTTTATTAAGGCGGAATCAAGGCCTTGCTTAAACTAGACCTCTTCAACCAAAGAAGATTTGGAACCCTCAAAACCACTATACTACAATTCTCAACTTCACCCAACCTCATCCAAACCTAGTCAGCCGATGTATTTCTCCAACCACCATCTTGTTGCCCAAATATCCTCATTTTCTATAATTAGCAAGCAACTTCACATTCCTCAAAATTCGCAACATCATCCTCAAATGATTCACAAAATCTTCCTCACTTCCAGAAAATAATCAACATACTTCACCAAAGACCACCACAAACATGACAAGGCAGGGTTTAAAAACCCTATTCATGAGTATATAGACATAACTGGTGCATAAGCCAAACCCAAAGACACTAACCCAAATTCAAAATATCGAAAAGGACATCAAGGACTCATTGACCATCGGAATCGACTCAATAGGAAAGGCTCTAGGCTCAACACCCCTACCCTTACAAGATGATAATTGCAACCTTTAGAAATCAATTGGACCTAACCCTTTCACCACCACTTTACAATCCCCCACTCAAGGACAGGTTCATAAGGGAATTGAGATTTAACTCTACCGGTCTTACAATCAATGGAGACATAATATGCATGTGACCAAACCACCCTAAGAATGACATCAAAATCTACCACCACTAATTCAAAAAAATAACAAGGCAAGACCTAATGCAATATGACCACGAGACAATTTCTATAGACTCTTCTAGCAACAATAGACTCACCAATGGGGTAGACACCAAAAAGGTTCGCACAATAATTCGAGACACACATGAAGCCCACAAGCAACAAAAGAATAATAAAAGAAATAGTAGCACCCAGATCTATCAATGCACACACATCTAAGTCAAAGAAAACTACAACATATCGGTAGCAACATTGGGCGCCTCATTTACCCCCTTGCCTCCTTTGAAGAGTATAGAACCAAGTATGTCGTAGAGCACCCCCTTGTTGGCACTCTTAAACTCTTTGATTAACAGGTTCACCTTGCCCTGTGGCCGGCCATCACCAACCTTGTTTTGAGCACATGGGCAATCCAGAATTTTGTGGCCCATCTCACCACACCCAAAGCATGCACCCGTGTTCCTCCAACATGTACCACCATGTACCATCATGTTTCCTCCCACATTTTAGGTATCTAGGACGAGTCACCCTATCATATCCTTGGGGATTTAAGTTTGGCACCCCATCCTTGGCAACCCTTTTATTTGGAGCATCGTCGGACTCTTGATCTTGGGAGCTACCATCAAATTGAGCCCTCTCGGACCCCTCACTTCTCCTCTTTGTAAGCTTCCCCCCCTCAAGTTGCTCGGCATTAGTCATTAGCCAAGACAAATCCATATCACTTATCAACATGGAGGCACGACACTCCTCATTAACCAAGTCAGACACCCTCATCACAAATTTTTTCTTCATAAACCTCGGCTCAGCCACCAATTGAGGAGCATACTTAGAGAGCTTGTTGAACTTGAGGAGCATACTCCCTCATACTTATGGAGTCTCACTTAAGATTCATGAACTTCATTATTTTAGCTTCCCTTTGTTCAATAGGAATGAACCGGTTGAGGAATGCAGCTTTGAACTCCTCCCGAGGAATGACATTGTCATTTCCCCTCTCCTTCTTCCGTTGCACAAACTAAATTTGAGCAACTCCTTTTAGTTGGTAGGTTGCTAGTTTCGTCTTCTCCTCTGAATTAACCCCCTTAATGTATAGCACCTTTTGCACCTCATCTATGAAATCTTGGGGATCTTTATCCGTCTTGGATCTATGGAACTCCGATGGGTTCATCCTAGTGAAATCCGTCACCCTAGAAGCCGGAGTGGGTGCATTAGGGGCTTGGGCCCCTTGGTGAATTTGGTTGGTCATAGCATGTACCAACATAGTAATAACATCTCGAAACTCAACATCGATAGCCCCTCCATCTTGAGGAGAGGGGTAAGCCAGTTGTCCCATAGGTGCACAACCCCTCCTTGGTCTTCCTCTTTGTAGAGGCATGGTCAACAACTAGAAGAGCAAAGAACATTCGTTAGGGGAAAAAGCCTTATCTTACAACTAAGGCACGATATATACGATGAAGAAGTGAAACATTTCCTAAAACGCCTCACAGCTTCCCATTCATAGTTGTGGCGCGCTTCACTACCATGAATAAGACTCTAATAAACGCGGTGTGTTGGATTCTGAGGACCATTAAATACCTAGTGCTTTGATACCATAATTGTCACGACCTAAACTAGGGCCTAGACGTGACACGGCGAATGGAGAACCCGAAGGAACTCTAAACAAGCCTCTTAGCATATCATACACACATCCTTGGTCACGGAATCAAAATAAACAATAGCGAATAATATAAATAAAGGAATTCAGGACTAAGGGAAATAGTCAAATTGTCATAAATCATCAAAGAGTCATAGCTCAAAGCATAAGTACTTCGATTATTCCAACAACACCTCTAAACAGAGACTTGAGCGAGGGCCAAGAAACTTTCCTGGCTCACCCTCATAGTATCAGATATCCAATATAAAGAGATAAACAAAGAACAAAAGTAGTATAGCTTGTGTTCTGAACTTGAGGACTCACCAAAGATTATCTTTCGGAAGACAATTAGCAACGTGGAGGATGATCAATAGGTGCTCCGGTTCCTACATGGTAACACATGTAGACAAAGAGTATGCGTTAATACATTTGAATGCACTAAGTATATAGGATGCAATGTAAGCAAGGGATAGGCTACATAATCAAAATGCATAATTATAAAAAAAAAAAAGGATAAGTATAACATCAATATGACATGCATGATTAATGCTTAAGGAAAAACATGCTTGTCAATTATAATTAAGGAATGCAAACTCAATATGGAATACATACTCAAACCTTTCACCAACATGCATGAGATGGGCCAAATAGTCACCCACTCACCTTACGGTATAACCTTTTCGGAGAGTGTCACCAATACCCCTACCTTACGACATACTCTTTTGATAGGCAGTATAAGACATCCCGTACTTTACAAGTGATTCACTCTACCTTACGGCATAGCCTTTTCGATAGAATGTCCACACCTTACGATATGATCTTTATGGTAGGAATCATGATTTGCACCTTACGTCATGACCTTTTCGTAGATGTAGTAAGATGTCCTTTCCTTAAGATATAAACTTTTCGATAGGAACCATTAGTCATTCTACATTATGGCATGACCATTTCAGTAGAATGTCCCTACCTTACGATATAATCTTTTCTGCAGGAGTCATAAAAATAGCTCAACAAACCATTACTTTTCAAGCATCAAGAAAGGGCTTCTCAATTTTCTCAAGAACACAACATACATGGAAACCCAATAATATACTTGCAATACTATAGGTACTTTTCATGAATTCAACACATACCCGCATTCCTTTCATCATTGTAAAGCCACTTGACTCATAAGCCATGCAGTAACTCAATAACTCAAGAATCCATAGCAAGACATTTTATCAAATACTTAGCGGGTGTATAATGCTAGTTCAAAATCATGCAATTCAAGAGTGAAATCATGTGAGAAAAATCAGTGTAAATCTACCCACCAACACTAGGTAATACCCTCTTGCAAGATACATCAAAATCCCTAATCAATTCACACAATAAATCATAGCTTCATAGCTTAAGATATGCATAGTTGAACAACATTTCAAAAAAACCCCAATATAGTTTATATTCAAAATTCATAATAAGATATACCCATAGATAAACCAACTTGAAAACATGCAATTTATATAAAAAGGAAGGTTGGGCACCACGAGCGAAAGGACCCAATGGTTGAAACACATATACCTTAATCTTGGAGTTTCTTGTAGAAAACTTGAGAAGGTACTTGGGGCTTAACTTGGTTTCCTTGAATTCCAACAAAACTTCTTGAAAACCTTGAGAATGAATGGAGAATTTGATGAAGATTAGAGAGGAACTTAAGAGATTTTTGGTGAGCTTTTAGGGCTCAAAACGGATTAACAATTAGGGATTCTCGTATATATGGGTATTGGGTTATTATCCAATTGCCCTGGAGTAAAAAAGAATTTTTTCAGAAATTTTTGAACTAGTCCACGCCATATCCGCGTCGCAGACTGGTCATGGATAGCTACTATTTTGTGAAGTTTCACCAAATTCCTTTTTTCACTTATAAAGTATACCTTGTAGGTACTCGTTCCCCCACCCAGTTTCTCTGAGCAATAACATGAAGTCGGATTTGCAAAATTCTACAGGGATTTTGAGATATTAAAAAAATGCATCATAGAATTTTTTCGAGCTATGAAGAGAGGTATTTAAATATCCCCAATTTTGAGATATAAGGAAATTACGATTATGAGGCATCCCTATGCAAATGTGTAGCGTTTTAATATCTTCCCCTTGGGAACATTCGTACCGAATGTGAAAGACACGTATATAAGAGAAGTTGTCAAGACAATTACAGCCCTCATAAGAATGCAACAATGCACTTAAACATCATTCAAAATCTCAACTTAAGTGTCAAAATCACCATGAACTTGTCAATATAAACATGAATGTATGCAAATGACATGAGGGCTGAAACTTAGGACTTGAAATCATATAAATGACTTAGTTGTTATCTTGGGCTTGAATAGATTGAAAGAGGTACGAATATCGCTCCTTTATGACCACTTTGGCTTCCCTAGTGACTCCTTCGTCTTGTCGATTTCCTAAAGAACCGTGACGGAAGTTACATCCTTGTGTTTCAACCTTCTCACTTGGCTATCCAAGATTTCTACCGGAACCTCCAATAAGTCAAATTATCCTTCATCGTACCCACACCCTTCAAAGTCACCATGGCACTTGGGTCACCATACACCACCTTAACATGGACACATGAAAAACCGAATAAACTATATTCATATCCTTAGGCAACTCCAATATTATACAACTTTACCAATTTCTCCTTCAAACCCTATAAAGACCTACAAAACTTAACCCAATTGTCAACCTTAAACACACATGGGCACCAAAAGCCACCATCTCCCCCTTGGGAGAAAACGTCCACTCTACCATCCCTCACCAAGACCTCCAACTTGATTAAAGAGGAATCAAGGCATTGCTTCAACTAGACCTCTTCAACTAAAGAAGATTTGGAACCATCAAAACCACTACACTTCCATTCTCAACTTCACCCAACCTCATCCCAACCTAGTCAACCGATGTAATTTTCTAACCACCCTCTTGTTACCCAAAGATCCTCATTTTCCATCATTAACAAGCAACCTCACATTCCTCAAAATTCGCAACATCACCCTCAAATGATTCACAAACTCTTCCTCACTTCCGGAAAAGAATCAACATACCGTCACCAAAGAACATCAAAAACACGACAAGGTAAGGTTTAAAGACCCTATTCATAAGACCTACAGACATAGCCGGTGCATAAGTCAAATCCAAAGACACTACCCCAAATTCAAAATATCAAAAAGGACATCAAGGACTCATTGACCACCGGAATCGATTCAATAGGAAGGACCTTAGGCTCAACACCCCTATCCTTACAAGATGATAAATGCAACCATCAGAAATCAATTGGACCTACCCCTTCACCACCACTTTACAATCTCCCATACGGGTTCATTTGGGAATTGAAATCTAACTCTACCGGTCTTACAATCAATGAAGACATAATATGCACGTGACCAAACCACCCAAGAATGACATTAAAATCCACCACATCTAATTCAACAAAATAACAAGCCAAGACCTAATGCAATATGACCAAGGGACAATTTCTATAGGCTCTTCTGGCAACAATAGACTCACCAATGGGCTAGACACCAAAAGGGTACGTATAACAATTCGAGACACACATGAAGCCCACAAGCAACAAAAAGCAAATGAAAGAAATAGTGGCACCCGGACCCATCAATGCACACATATCTAAGCCAAAGGAAACTTCTTAACATACCGGTAACAACATCAGGTGCCTCATCTACCCCTTGCCTCTTTTGAAGAACTTAGAACCGATTATTTCGTGCAACACTCCCTTGTTGGCCTTCTTGAACTCTTTGATTAATAGGTCCACCTTATCCTCTTGGCCGACCATCTCCAACCTTATTTTGAGCATGTGGGCAATCCAGAATTTTTGTGGCCCATCTCACCATACCCAAAACATGCACCCGTGTTCCTCCAACATGTACCACAATGTTTCCTCCCACATTTTGGGCATCTAGGACGATTCACCCCATCATCTCCTTGGGGCCTTGTGTTTGACACCCCATCCTTAGCAACCCTCTTGTTTGGAGCATCGTCGGACTCTTGATCTTGGGAGCTACCATCAAATCGAGCCTTCTCGGACCCCTCACTTCTCCTCTTTCTAAGCTTCTCCGCCTCAAGTTGCTCGACATAAGTCATTACCCGAGACAAATCCATATCACTTATCAACATGGCGGCACGACGCTCCTCATTAACCAAGTCGGATACCCCCATCACAAATTTGTTCATCCTAAGCTAGGCTCAGCCACCAATTGAGGATCATACTTAGAGAGCTTATTGAACTTGAGGGCAAACTCCCTCACACTCATAAAGCCTTGCTTAAGATTTGTAAACTTCATCATTTTAGCTTCCCTTAGTTTAATAGGAAACAACTGGTTGAGGAATGCGAATTTGAACTTCCCCCATGGAATGACATTGTCATTTCCCCTCTCCCCCTTCCATTTCTCCTTTCCCCCTTCCATTGCAGAAACCAAATTTGAGCAACTCCTTTTAGTTGGTAGGCCGCTAGTTCCGTATTCTCCTCCGAATTAACCTCATACTGGATAGCACCTTGTACACCTCATCTATGAACTCTTAGAGATACTCATCCATCTTGGATCCATGGAACTCCGATGGGTTCACCCTAGTGAAATTCCTCACCCTAGAAGCCGGAGTGGGAGCATTGGAGGCTTGGGTCCTTTGGTGAATTTGGTTGGTCCTAGCATGTGCCAACATAGTAATAGTATTTCGAAACTCAACTTCGATAGCTCCTCCATCTTGAGGAGCTTGAGGACCAGGGTAAGCTAGTTGTCCCATAGGTGCACTTTGGTTTTTCTCTCGGTAGCGGCATGGTCAACAACTAGAAGAACAAAGAACATCCATTAGGGGAAAAAGCCTTACCTTACAAGTAAGGCACGATATAGACCATGAAGAAGTGAAATATTTTCTAAAAGGCCTCATAGCCTCTCATTCATAGTTATGGCGCACTTCACAACTATGAATAAGACTCTAATCGACGCAATGTGTTGGATTTTGAGGACTATTAACAACCTAGTGCTTTGATATCATAATTGTCACAACCCAAACTAGGGCCTAGATGTGACACGGCGAATGGGGAACCCGAAGGAACTCTAAACAAGTCTCTTAGCATATCCTACACACATCCTTGGTCGCGGAAGAAAAATAAACAATAGTGAATAATATAAATAAAGGAATCCGGGACTAAAGGAAAGAGTCAAATTGTCATAAATCATTAAAGTGTCAAAGCTCAAAGCATAAGTACTTCAATTATTCCAACAACACCTCTAAACGTAGACTTGGGCAGGGCCCAAGTCACTTTCGCCGCTCACCTCATAGTATAAAAAGATAAATAAAGAACAAGAATAGTATAGCTTGTGTCCCCAAACAAGAGGACTTACCAAAGCTTATCTTTCGGAAGACAATCTAGCCACGTAGAGGATGATCAATAGGTATTCTGGTTCCCACATGGTAACATCATGTAGACATAGTGATGCGTTAGTACGTTTGAATGTACTAAGTATGTAGGATGCAAGCAAGGGATAGGCAACATAATCAAAATGCATAATTCTAAATAAAGGATGAGTATAATATCATCATGACATACATGATCAATGCTTAAGGAAAAACATGTTTGTAAATCATAATCAAGGAATGCAAACTCAATATGAAATACATACTCAAACCTTTCACCAACAAGCATGAGATGGGCCAAATAGCCATCCACTCGCCTTACGATATAATTTTTTCGGAGAGTGTTACCAACACCCCTACCTTACGACATACTCTTTTTGATAGGCAGTATAAGACGTCCCCTACTTTACGATATAATCTTTTGGGTAGGAGCCGTGATTTATTCTACCTTACGACATGGCCTTTTCGGTAGAATGTCTACACCTTACGATATGATCTTTTCGGTAGGAATCATGATTTGTACCTTACGGCATGGCCTTTTCGGTAGGTGTAGTAAGATGTCCTTGCTTTACGATATAATATTTTTAGTAGGAACCATTAGTCATTCTACATTACGGCATGACCTTTTTGGTAGAATGTTCATACCTTACGATATAATCTTTTCGGTAGGAGTCATAGAAATAACTCATCAAATCATTACATTTCAAATATCAAGAAAGGGCTTCTCAATTTTCTCAAGAACACAATAAACATGGAAACCCAACAATCTACTTGCAACACCATAAGTACTTTTAATGAATTCAACACATACATTCCTTTCATCATCCTAAAGTCTTGCAATAACCCTTAGTAACTCAAGAATCCTTAATCAGATATTTTATCAAACACTTGGTGGGTATGTAATGCTAGTTCAAAATCATGCAATTCAAGAGTGAAATCATGTGAGAAAAATCAATGTAAATCAACCCACCAACACTAGGCAATACCCTCTTGCAAGATACATCAAAACCCCTAATCAATTCACACAATAGATCATAGCTCCATAGCTCAAAACATGCATAGCTGAACAACATTTCATAAAACTCCAAATATAGTTTATACTCAAAATTCATAATAAGATATACCAATAGATAAACCAACTTGAAAACATACAATTTAAATAAAAAAGAAGGTTAGGCACAATGGGTGAAAGGACCCAATGGTTGAAATCCATATACCTTAATATTGGAGTTTCTTGAAGAAAATTTGAGAAGGTTTTGGGGCCTTGATTTGGTTTTCTTGAATTCTAACAAAACTTCTTGAATTCCAACAAAATGGATGGAGAATTTGACGAAGATTACATAGGAATTTGAGAGGTTTTTTGTGAGTTTTAGGGCTCAAAACGGTTGAACAATGAGGATTCTCGTGTATATGGGTATTGAGTTATTACCCAATTTCCCTAGAGTGAAAAAGAATTTTGTCAGAAATTTTTGAACTAGTCCGCGCAGGTCCGCGTCGCTGACAGCTACTGTCTTTGTGAAGTTTCACCAAAAATTATTTTTCTTGGCACGGACAAACTATACCTTGTAGGTACTTGTTTTCCCGCACAATTTTGCCCTCTAAACAAAAATATGAAGTCGAATTTACAAAATTCTGCATGAATTTTGAGATATTAAAAAAAATTCATCATAGGATTTTTTTGAGCTACGAGGAGGGGTGTTTAAATATCCCCAATTTTGAGATATAAGGAAATTACGATTATGGGGCATTCCTATGCAAATGTGGGGCGTTTCACTCATTCACAGATAATAGTCCATAATGATCCTCTCATGGAACATATACCCATATTGTTAGTGTGTTGGTGCGACACTCGATCCAATAGTTAGCATGTCGAAATGTAACACTCGATCCAATATGTGTTAGACGTGAAAATAACCACAGTCACAAATATAATTATCATCACAATGAATGATTGAAAAGTCCACAGTCACAAACATAATTATCATCACAATGAATGATTGACACACTTGCACAACCAAGTAACTGGTTCAAATCAACAATGGCCCTATCATGGAACCCATACCAAACTACTAGCTTGTCAGAACATGATATTCGATCCAATAATATGTCAGAACGTGACACCTAATCCAATAATGTGTTGAAACATAACACCCGATCAAAGTCATGATTCTTGAGGTTTTTTCCGTCTTTCTCGATTCATATACATGCATGCAATACTAACATATAGTTAACTGATGTATTTGTGTGTGTATATATATAGTAGAGATACATGAATTATTATGTACTATGTGACTTCGTTCTGATCCTTTATTTATAGGATTATAAAGAGGTAGACAAAGAGAATATCATTAACATGACAAAGGGGGACGACAATAGCGGAAGTGGGGAGACTTAGCAATAAAAATTTTACATCATGGAGGAGGTGGGAATAAATATGAAGAGTAGTTAGACATTACATTTAGTGGACATCACATACAAATAATATATTTTTTATGAATCAATATAATTAATATTGGAAAGACAATTAAAAATACTAAAATATGAAACAAATAATAACTAAATATGTATATATTGGCCCCACATGACCTATACTTATTAGGAAAAATAACATAATTAGGCAAATATATGATATGTATTGTTGTTATAGTTAGGTTTTGTTGCTATTTCCTCTCTCCTCTCTACCTCTCTCTTGCCTCTCTCCTCTCTCTCTCTCTGTGAAATTTCTTGTAGATATACAATTATAAATGTATATCAACTGCATATATACAATTATTTGGACAGAGATACATGATCAATTCGATAGATATACATATACAATTCGCTTCTCTCCACTCTCAGCTCACCTCTCTCCTCACTCTCACAATCTCGCTTGCCAGATATACAAATATATATGTATATTAATTACACATATACAATTATTTGACAGATATACACATACAATTTGACAAATATACATATACAATTCGCCTCTCTCCTACCTCTCTCGATTTCCCTTACCTCTCTCCTCCCCTCCAGGTCGCATAGCCGATGTTATATTGTATAATTATGTAAAATACAACTATTTGACCATATTAAATTTCAATCCTAAGCTATTTATCAAAATTCCCCTTCATTTGAAGCCCAAGTCCGATTCCTTACTTACGTTAGGGGTGCAAATTGCATATTATTACGAAATAACTGACTAAAAACAAGCTTTCCATTTTAAACTACTGCAGTCTGCAAATATGTTTTGGTGAAAATATTACCATTTGACTGGCAAACAGTCAAAGGGACAAATAGAACTTCCATGTGCAACATTTGACAAATTTATGATGAATCTTCCCTATGATAAATTGATAATACAACTTGAATTGACAAAAATCATTTCTGGTTGAGAACAACTTACAACAAAACTAAAACAGTCACCTTATCATACATATATATTTGTTCTAATACAAGATAGTATCAGATACACATCAATCTCCCTGAGTACTGTATTCACATTGTTTTTGCTGAACTTCCTGGTCAGGACGATTGTATCGACAAATAAGAAGAAAATAAAGGAAGTTTACAGCATTGAAGAAAGCAAGTAACCAGTAGTAATAATCTAAATGACCATTGTTAATATTACTTGACAACCAGCTAACTCTACCTCCATATGAGGTAATAATATGCACAGCACTCACTAAAAGACTCCCAAGAAAACCAGATACAGACATTCCAAGTGTGAAAATAGCCACAACAAAACTAGACATGCTTTTAGGAAGCTCGGAGTAAAGGAACTCTACCAATCCAATTGCATTGAAAGCGTCAGCTAGTCCAAGAAGCATGTACTGTGGCACGAACCACATAGCCGACATGTGTACTGATGCAATATTTGGACCGTCTTGTGGATCTTTCTGATCAATTGCTTTGCCCCGCCTTATGACTTCTGTTATTGCTGAAAGTGCCATCGCTGTAGCAGAGAGAACTATACCAATTCCCATACGAAGAACGGGGCTTAAGCCTCCTGGCTGTCCGGTATATCTGGCCTTTATTGGCACGAGAACACGATCATAAAAGGCAATCCACATCACTAGAGCGATCACCATAAAGACAGAAAAGGATCCCACTGGTACTTCAAAATCCGAGAAGATACGTCTATCCATTGTCTTTGTTTGGAGTGTGGAAAATGAAAATTGGTTTAAGCTCAACTGAACCATTATATTGCTGGACCACATGGGAACAACTCTAAGAAGAGACTTCAAAGATGCTACTTGTTCCACACTACACAGTCTCCATGGATTTGAAGCGAATCCATCCAGATTTATATCTCTTTCAGGATCTTCAATTATGCAAGCTTTGTTTAAACACCTACATGAAGACCAGTCGAAAAAGGTACAACTTTAGCTAGAACAGTTGATAATAACATATAATCTTGATGTAACTAAAATTAAACATAGGACACCCTCCCAACAAATCATACCTAAAGCTGCTTGTTAAGGCTTGACTTTCAGAATCAGGCGATTGATGATAGTAGTTTTCGCTATTAACAGAGTGAAGATTGATATTTCTTTTTCTAATAGAAGCAACAAGTACTTGAAAGAATCCAGTGAACAAGCTTTCACTAGCACTAACTTTGATATACATAGAAGAACCCAAAAGGAAGGCTGAAACAGAGAAAACCATAAGGATAGCTGGAATGCCGAAACCAATTCGCCAACCGAAAGCATCTTGAATATACACAATGAAGGTTGTTGCTACAAGTGTTGACATTCCAATAGTAGCATAGTACCAGTTGAAATAACTTTCCATAATCCTTTTATTATTTGGATTTTCTTTATTGTCCAATTGATCAGCACCAAACGCTATAGAACAAGGTCTAACAAAACCAGCTCCTAGCGCAATTATCCAGAAAGAAAACAATAATACAAGGAGTTGTACTGGTGTCGGTCTAGTACATTCATTGATCTTGAAATGATCACAATGTAAAGGCCTCAGTTGTGGAACCATGGTGGTTAACCAAAGAATAGTCATTCCCTATGAAACAAAAATCAGAAACTTTGTCTCAGTATAGTTGAATTCTACATCACTAGAAATGTTATTCGCCCAGATACCTATCCATTGGTGAATGAGGTTCTTGATTATTTTCCCATGAACCAACTGTTACTTGTTTTAGACATACAAGGCTTCCAACTGTGACTGACACTATCACTATGGAGCTAAGTTGCTCGGATTCTCCAAAAATGTTGCCGCACCCATGTCGGATCCTTCAAAAATACACCATGTTTGGAGGATCCGACACGCACCTATCGACCTTTTTGAAGAGTTCGAGCAACATTGCTATGGAGTAATAGAAATGACATAATACATGAACATGCTCTTTAACTTTGCCTCAGCTGGCATCTACGCCCTCCAACTTTGGGCTTGCACAAGTAGACACTTCAACTTGTCATGCATCCTAACCAGCAGATGCAAATCAACTCAAATGTATCTCCCGTGAATTGCCACATAGGAAGCATATATCTACTCGTTCAACTTTATAAAAGTTTAAATGTCTACTTGTGCATGCTCAAAATTGGAGGGCACCGATGCTAGGTAAGGCCAAGTCAAAAGCACATGTATGTATTATGCCAATATAATTAAATCAACGAGCTTTGATTCTCTTAAATAAGACGTGTCAATACAATTTGGCACATCCATACTGCATTTAGGGAAAGGACAGACTTCACAAGGAAATAATGAGCTAACCTTACCTGAAATACATATTTTTTGACAACTAAACACCAGCAATTGACCTATTTTCCTTCATACTATAGCGTAAAGGAAATAATTCAGCTGAAATGACCTAAAAAAAAAAAAAAAACTTAAATAGCAGAGTTATAATTGGGACATACAACAAGGCTGGAGATGGATCCAATAGCAACAACAGTGAAGCGACCCAAGAAAGAATCAGAAACAAAGGCACCCAAAAGGGCTAATCCATGGGTTAGAGCAGACCACATACTCAGTAAGATTGTAGCTGTTACAGCTTCTAAATTATAAACATTCATCAAGTATATCACCATATTTGGCTGCACCCCATAACTTGCCACTTTCTCTAATGTTTCATTCACTGCAAAAAAAAAAAAAAAAGGAAATTCAATAAAAGTGTAACTAAAAAATTAAACATAATGGAAGAAAGACCATAAAGAATTTGCATGACCTATGATGAATGGCATGGTTTTAAAACCACCCTTTGTATAAGATTTTGGTAAATGATCTAACAAACTCTCTTCTTCCTCCTCAGTAATTGCCATTTCTTCTTTCTTTCCCAATCTGTTCGCAAAGTGGTGAAAAAAGAAGAGATAAATGTCAGTATACAGTTCATTGCTTTCGTCCACACTTGTTACTATTTTGCTAAACTTTAAAATTAAATTAAAATAATTAAATTTAATATTTAAAATATAAAATTAATACAAAAGTTGGTAAATTAATGCTATGAAAATAACTAGAGGTGGCATTTTTAGATTAGGAAGATCAACACCTTTTCATAATTCAATCAATTTAATGATTGAATTATACAAGTTGTTTAGTGGTGGTAGTATTCAAGTGATCTTGATTAAACTTTTTGACTTCATATTACAGCATTACTTTTCATTTGAAAAGATAGCTTCACGAACAAAATAGAAAGAGATGTAATACTAAAACTTTTGATGATTTAAAATTACTCTGATTGATTAAAAAAAATCAAACTGGTATATATGATCATTATACGTTAATAAGTTGGGAGTTCTCCTCATAATATGGAGTGGTAACTAATTACTGTATTACCAATTCAGTGCTTGTTGATTCATGTGAGTTCTGATGATTAATACTTCGTAAGTTATTAATTAAAAGATAATTGGATGATAAATATTGCCTACGGAAAAAAAAGGGAAGAAGAGAGAATAAGATTGTGGGATTACAACAG
>JAPFFP010000103.1:13216672-13232083 GCA_026153255.1 Solanum medicagineum
CATCATACCATTCCTTATAAATTACATACTCAAACATATGTCCTAACAGATTTGAGTATGTAACTAATATGGAATGAGTATAATGTATATATCTGTTATAACTTGTAATTAAATTGTTAAAACCCATAATTGCTAGAACTTGCAATTCATTATCTAATATTATAACCCCTAATAACATATCTAATATTTGTCATTTCAGCAAATCATTCTTCTCCAAACTGGCTAAAAATCATAGGTTTTAATCTTCGTTTATCATAAAATTACTTATACTGATACTCTTCTTGAGTTTACAAAAAAGATATCATAATCCAAAGATTTCTGTAGTAACTTCATGATTTAACTAGTTTACAACTTAAAAGTGGTTTATCAACTTAAAAACTTCAATCTAGTGGAAAAGTTCAGTAATTTCCTACTTTTCTTTCAAATTTGCAAAATCGAGAACAATTTTCTCAAAATAAGGAATACAATTTGATTTCCAACTAACAACTTGATACTTGGGGAAAACTGGTGGTACATGATGATGAAATAGTGAAAAGGATTTTTGTAGGCCTTACATACCTTGGGAATCAACTTCTTGGAAGAATTGGGAAGGATTCTTGAAAGTCCTAACCTTACCTGTTAAATATACGCTCTGAGTTATTGGAAGGTTTTAGCATTTATGACATGAAAAGTTTCGTTCTAGGGGTTTATTTAGGTGAAAATTGACTAGTTTAGGCTTAAAAAGGGTGAGAAAAGTTGAAACTACCCTTCCTTCGAAATAAAAGAAGAAACCCATAACACCATGTATGCATTGCGCCAGGGGCGCGGACATGTGTATTTCGCCAAATTCTCATAACGCGTTATTTTCCAGAAAATGAGAGAAATCATCAAGTGTAAGTCCGCGTCCTAGGTGCGTCGCACCCTGGGTGGGCACACACACTGGTTCGGTTTAAATTGCGAATTTTTTTTGACTCGGTCGCTCTAAAACCCGACCGAGATCTCTCTCCCACTCATTTTTCACACTGATTGCAAATTCGATTTTGAATTTTCCATTAGAGCTTGGGAAGAAATATTATGTGCACGTCTCCTTTCTAGGAGTATTTTGGTAATTTCACTGGGCATCACACATAATATAACCAAACAAAGCATACTAGTATAAAACAGGTATTTAAATATGTGAAAACAAGTTTAAATAACAACGAAAAGTTGAATTTCCATAATCTCTAACAAAATTAACGTAAAATAGTGCGAATTTTAACTCCCTATAACCTGAAAGTCACTATATAGAGAGTCAAAACTCTACTAATGATCTAGAGTTTGGAGACGTGACCTTGAAAATACTAAATAAAAATAATGTCTAAAATATCTAAGTCTGAAGAGAGTGGACAGAGATTCTAGACAAATCCACGACAGCTTGAAAGAGTTGGCTCTCCTTTGAATTGATGAGTTAGTAATTTCCTAATTGAGCTATGCCAATAGTCACTTGAAGATGCCTTGTACTCAACAAAGAAAGAACAAGTGCAATATCAGTACAGACAATAGTAAATTGATCAGATCACATAGCTATTCCAATAAATACAATTAGGGGTGTCAAATGGGCAAGTTGGGTTTAAATTGGGGAGCTTAAAATGGGTTGTATTAAATATTGGGTTGGGTCTTGACTCGCCCAAATATACTTTGGGCTCAAATGGGTTAAAATTCAGGTTGGGTCATGACTCGGCCAATACAACCTACTTAATTTAAAACTAGCATTGAACATACAAAACAAATGATACATTGGGTTGAAGGGAGAATTTTATTGGGCTCAGCTTAGAATTATTTAATAATTAGTTAAATTGTATTGAACTGAAAATTAGTTCAATTCTAAATCACACTGAACCCAACCCATAAAATTATTGGCAAGTTGGGTGGGTTGCTTATGTTTGGACTTATTTTGTCACCTCTAAATACAATATATGAAAGTAACTACAACATACTAGATCACACATATATAGAAATACATTATTAAGATACCATTTCAATATTAGTGTACATTTTCACATTATCAGTTTCAAATAAAACAATAAAAAATAATCGTCGCATGGAACCATACCCAAATTATTAGTGTGCAGGCATGACCTTTCAATTATTAGTATGTCAGCATGACACTCAATCCTATATGTACTAGCAATGTACTTGATTCAACAGTTATAATCACAATCATAATGAATGATGCACACTTGCAAAATTAAGTGGCATGTTCAGTGTATGTAATTTGATCACAAGTTATCATTTCATTAGGTTCAATTCGTCTTTTCCTATTCGCATATATTAAGAGAGTACTAACGATGAAGTTAACAGGCATATATAACACAGACAAAAAAATAAACCATCACCTACATCGAAACAAGCCTTGAGAACTCCAAAGAGTTAGAGCTTTCTCTTTTTTCGGTGCCTTGGCTCGCTAAACAAATAAAAACTACAAGAAGTCAATGAACAATATCTTACATCACCTGAATTATGTCAGAATCCTAAACCTTCGTCATTTTCACGATGATCTCGCCCAACTAGCGGCTTTTCCTATCAGTAATTTCAGGCCAAAATCTATCCATATGATAATTCTCATATATTCTAAGATCTAGGAATCAAATTACAAGTTAGAAGAGCAACAAACTTACTTATACCAAAGAAGATGGTGAAAAACTAAAACGAATAAGGCCTAGGTTGTCTCTAGTTTCCCAAAAATCAAGTAGCAGAAATATAAATAATTTTCGGACCTCATTTATTCAAATCCACAACTACTACACCATGATGACACTCAACCCGTAATAGCGGGAATAATCTTGCATGCAGGTTACACGGAGACAGGAACTCATAATCTATGTCCCAAACCTGCATTTTCACACAAACATTCAAACTTTGATATTCTAAAGTTAATCTTCTACGTCAAGATAAATTCTAGGAGTTTTACTCACATGAATATAATACCATAAAGTTATACGGGCTCCTTATCGTCTTACCTATCAACACAAATGATCAAACTCATAACTCAAATCCAATCTGTAATTGAATTATTCCAACCTCATTTGACTCAAATTTCATCCAAGTTAGGCCTAGGCTCTAATTTCTAAGTTACCACTCAGGATTTTTTTTTGGCCCAACTTCTTTCCTCATCGATCTATCCTTAACGATAGGGATAAGTCATTACAATTAGGTAGAAAAATTATTTTAAATTATTAATTATTGTGATTTATACCAACTTGTCATGATTCGATATCTCGAGTCATGAGGTATCTACCATATCCCACTAGCAGGTTAGCTATGACCTGAAACTGCTAGTAATAGGTATAAGGGGCAGAAAACTAACTAAATTACAATTTAAGAAAGCTAACAACAATAACAAGGAAACCAACAACCACAACCAATATATATAAACAACAAAAAAGATTCCTCTCAAAATTTAAAAGTCACGTGTACAGAGCTACTAGGATAAAAGATACATCCTCTAACTGGGTCAAAATAATATATACATATATACAAAGGCTAGTCTCAAAAAGTAAAAGATGGCCCATAAGTGCATATGAAGATCGAAATGATCCAAGAACGCCCAATGCTCACGCTAGTCTCTAGAAATAACTGTTACTTGTTGGATAGATCAATGCCACAGACTCAGGTTCAGAGGTTAGTAGCTACTGGATTGTATGGCATACTTGGCTTATGTTCTCGATGTATCAGGCGACGCCCCTTTTATTGGTTTAATTCTAGTAGTTTGTGAATTTTTTTGATGTATATCTTGCTAACTTGCATGGCCTATCCCTAGAGAGGGATATAAATTTTGCTATAGATTTGGAACAGGGTACTAAATCCAATGCTATCCCTCCTTATCGGATAGCCTCCGCGGAGCTTAAAGAGCTCCATGTTTAGCTTTAGGGTCAAGATCAGGACAGTAGGGGTGACCAACAGAGTTCCCAAGGTGATCAACAGAGTTTTAGGAGTGATCAATAAAGGTCTAAAGGTGGCTCTAGAGGTGGCAAGTTAGGTGGTAGAGGTGACACCTGAAGGGGAGGCCATTAGAGTCGTTTATAGGCTGCCCCGACGAGGTGTCAGATGATGCTATTATAGGTACAATTTCTCTATGCCAACAATTAGCTTTAGCATTATTTGATCCAAGATTCACGTATTTTTATGTTTCTAATTATATTAGTCCCCATTTGGAGGTAAGTCCTAAGCCTCTTTCAATACTGCTCCATGTTTTGACTCCTGTAGAGGACTCTTTATTAGTGGATTAGGTGTGTAAATCGTGTGTGGTCACTCTTCAGATGTGGGATATGTAAGCATTTGATATTGCTCGACATACTTGATTTTAGCACTATTCTAGGCATGGATTGGTTGGCTCCTCATTATGCGATTTTTGATTGTCATGCCAAGATTGTCATCTTGGACATGCCTAGTATACCTCCAATGGCGTGACAAGATTAATTAGCTGCACCCCAGTTAGTATTATCTCTTATACTCGAGCTACAACCTAGTTAGAGGTCACTTGTATTTTCATAAATTAGAGTACCGACCTGGTTAGAGGCCGTTTGCACTTTTAGACATTAGAGGTACGAGCTACAACTGGGTTATAGGTCATTTGCACTTTCAGGAGTTAGAAGTTCGGGCTACATCCACAGTTAGAGGCCACTTGTACTTTTAGGGATTAGGGGTTCCCATTTTTGAAAAATACTTTTACGTAATTTTTAAATGTATAATTCAAAAATAATAATAAATTTCAAAAAATTGATTTGCCACAAAACGAACAAAATGGAAAAAAAGTTAGGGCACAAATAAAGAGGAAGAAATGAAATTGTTATTCAAAAGAAAGTGATAGGGGCCATACATATTAAAAAAAAGCTAGAATAAACAGTGGCAGATTCAGGATTTAAAGACTGTGGGTGCTCATCTGGCAGGTGTATTTTTAGGTAAAAAAATTTGTGCTGCCAATGGGATTCAATCCCTCATCTGAGAGCTTGCTTTAAGTCTTAAAAGGGCAATAAGAACCAAAGCACCCATAAGACTTCTTGTTCATTGGGTGTTTATCTTTATATTTATATAATTTTTGCATATTTTCTATATAGATACACAAAAATTTTTATGAGAACAATCGGTGCTCGAGCATCCGGGTGGATCCGCCCCTGTCTCCAATAATAATTAAAAAAAACACAAATACAAAACATTAAAAACTACAACATTGTTTCAACATATTTTACTGAAAGAATAAACAGACAACTCTCTGTCAACATGATTGCTTGAGCGGTCTGCTTTTACCCCTTTATCATATAGGGTCCATAAAAATATTGGGTGAACTTTTTAATTTAACTTTTTAAGCCAACTGCTTATTGACGCGCTTGCTTCAATTGCTTACTTATATTTCTTCATCTACTTCAACTATGATTTTACAATATTAACGTTAATAAATTATCTTTTCAGCTGCTTCAATTGTGATTTTACTATATCATCCTAATCAATTATTTTAAGTCATCCTAATCAATTATTTTAAGTCATGAAAATAGTAGAATTAAGATAAAAACAGACACCAAATCATGAATTAAGTCTTTCTTTTGAAGCTGAATAAATAAAATTAAATAATTATTTTGATATTTTTCAACGATTATATTTGTGTCAAAAAGAAAGTATTTGTTAAAAAAATATATAATATAAATAAACCAAAAGCTTTATATATATTACTTGGAATAATATAAATAGTACTATAGGTCATATTAATTGTTAATTTAGAATTTTGATTCTTAAAATTTTATCAATATCACATAAATTATGACAGAGAGAGTAACATTTGAGATTATAAATCTAATAATTAATAACTTAATATTTTTTAAAATATGCATAAAAAATTTATCAGCATCATAAATTAAAACAAGAAAACACATATATTACACACGCACTTATAACTAATTTATCCTTGACTTGAAAGTAGCCATGTCGTCTAGTTGCCTGCTAAGCGACTTTTTTGTTGCAGTAACGTAAAGTAATGTTGGGTATTTTTGGAAGTAGAACGTGGAGTGTGGGTAGCCCGCATTATTTTTGTAGAGGAGGCCCTTTCCGACAAAATAAAGTGCTACTTCGACCCATAGACTTTTCATTCACCATCACAAGATTTCAAGAATGCTCTGTTTGTCCTGTTTTTGCGCCATTTTCCAGTTGATTGTTTTAGCAGGCAGGCTGTGAATCTCGTACCCAAAGCTTTGGAAAAATAAAAAATTTATAGTCTAACTCTTGAGTTATTCTTCGTTTTCTTTTAATCGAATTGAGTGGATGGTTGGTGTTACTGCTCAATACCCATTTGGTATCTGCCCTCAATTCCATGGAATTTCAAGGTTACTTTCCCCAGAAACGGAGTTCTCTGCTCTGAATTTTCCTGGCAGAGTTGAATATTCAAGATTGAATCTTCGCTCAAAGGTTTTTCCTTCTTTTTATTATTTCACATGTGGTGTTGAGCTATTCTTTTCATTCATGTGCTGAATTAGTTACTTTGAAGTTTGCTGAATTAATTGTGTAAGAAAATACTTCTTGTTATATGGTAGAGTGAGTTAAAGTTCCGCGTTGGTTGGGGAATGGAGAGGTACTCTGCTTATAGGGACTTGAACAATCCCCCTCTTGAACCAGTCTTGAATTGGTTTTTGGGGTTGAGTTAGGGACAAGTGTCATATCTTTTTATGGTATGTCCATCTCCGTTTGGGCTCGCAGTCCACACCCCTGTTGGGCTTGGGCGTGAAGGGGGTGTTAGAGTGGGTTAATGTCCCACGTTGGTTGGGGAATGCACGGCGGGTGGCGATCGTGAGCTAGCTTTTGGGGTTGAGTTAGGTCCATGTGCCGCATCTTTTCATCATAAAGTTTTTCTTGATTCTGTTAGTTTTTTTGTCCAGAGGTTCAGTTCTATCCTATGTTGCTCGGACTCTTCAAAAGTGTCAACGGGTGCATGTCGTATTCGCCAAAAATACTGTATTTTCGGAGAATCTGACTCGGGTGCGGCATTGAAAGTGAAGAGTCCGCACAACTTAGGTTCTATCCATCTGTGTGCTTGTTCTGCATATTTCTTGAAAAGTGAAAGAAAAGAAGCATTAGCTACAGTTTGAGTGAGATTTAGTAGTGGTAAGGTTTCAAAAATTAGGGAATACGATGCAATCTAGTTTGGTGAGCATGTAAATGTACTCGTTATCCATAAGGTATCTGTTAGAAGTTGGGTAGTTGAAACATTTTTTAAACTCTAGCGTCCAAGTCAACTTGAGGGCACTTCGACTATTACTGTTATCTCTTACCAACAGAGTTATTGGGCAACTTTTCCCTCCAAGCTTAATCAGAATGAGAATACAAAGACATCACCTTACGTTTTTTGTCTCTGCTAGGATTTCAATCTTGGTCTCATATGGTTTTCAATTAACCGCTAGGCCACACTCTCGGGTGTTGGTTGGGTTGAATCATTTTAGAAGAGGAATTATATCTTGGACGGGAAGTTACAGTCTGGCTCTTAGAGTGGAAATGCATCTAAAGGTCCTTGTTCCTATAGTCGACTCCTAGCCTCAAGCTAAATTTATCTCATGCATGATTCAAGTGAGTTATCTCTAGTTTGGGTAGTAAATTTGTGTAGTTATGTGTGGGAAGACTTCTCAAGTAAGCATAATGAGGCTCTACAGTAGATGCAGCTAGTCGTTAGGAGCAGGTACACTGCCCTTTAGAAAAAGGGCAAGTCCGGTGCACTAAAACTTCCGCTATGCACCGGGTCCGGGGAAGGGCCAGACCACAAGGGTCTATTGTATGCATTGGTGGTGATCATAGTCAGGAATCAGAGTATAGGATCCTGTTCGACGACATGCTTTTACTAAATCAGAATTGAGAAAGTTGTATGTCTACATTTCATGTATTGGATTTTCTTGGAGTCAATGAAACTCTGTGTCTTTAATCCTAATATGTGTACACAATAAGTCAATAATAACAATCATCTGCCTATGCCAATGGCCTACACAATTTTAATATTCAATGTCATTGCTGATCTGTATGCCAAAAGCTTTGAAAAAACTGTTTTTTGGTCTTCAACTGTACTTATTGCAGGGTCATGTGGCTGAAATACATTCTTTGCCACATGTCGGTGATTTCACTTGTGAAAATGAGCCAACACCAATCCTTGATGCAATCGAAAGTCCCATGAACCTAAAGAATTTATCAACTAAGGTCAAATAATTAGCACTTCTCCTCATTTGAGTCTTGAAATTCATGAGCCATATTGGCTGACTATGACCAACTTGGTGCAGGAATTGAAACAACTAGCTAATGAAGTTCGATCAGAGTTATCTTTTATAATGGCAAAAGCTCAAAAACCTTCAAGATCCAGTCTGACCGTGGTGGAGCTGACTGTTGCTATTCATTATGTATTTCATGCCCCTGTGGACAAAATATTGTGGGATGAGGCTGAACAAGTAAGATCCACTTGGTAATATACCATAAAATGGTAGATTTCCAGTTCAAGTTATACTAAATAACATGTGAACCAGCTTAGTTATGCAACTCCCAATTCCAGTTCCAGTTTGGGAACTTTTTTCTCATGGTTAAGAATTGTATTCTGACATTTTGGACAGACAGTTGCACATAAACTTCTCACTGGAAGGAGGCTAATTATGCAAACACTTGGAGAACCAAATGGCCATCCTGTGGCAGCGCCAGATTTTGAGAGTGAATTTGATCCCTTTGGAGCAGGGCATGGATGCAACAGCATATCTGCTGGACTTGGTATAAACCATGCTTCTGCTTTTTCCTTTCTCAGCTCAGACTAACCTACTTCTGCTTCTTCAATTACTTTTCAAAATTCACCATGGAAGGTTACTATAGGAAGTGCTTACTTGTTTTATAATTTAATTCCTGTTACAAATTATTCCATAAAAAAGTGGCCTGCTAAACCTGTCAAAAATTTAAAATGTTTGTGCACTCTAGATTTGTATAATATTTTCATCAATCATGTAATATAGATACTTAGACTGTAGTGTCACCTTCAATAGGAATGGCCATTGCCCGAGATTTTATGGGGAAGCGTGATCGTGTAGTGGCAGTGATCAACAATGCCACAATTATGGCCGGCCAAGTTTATGAGGCAATGCGCAATTCAGGCTATTTGGACTCAAATATGATTGTGATATTAAATGATAGTCGGCATTCTTTACACTCAAAGGTTGAAGAGGCCTCTAAAACACCTATTAATGCTTTGTCAAGTACTCTGAGCAAACTTCAGTCAAGTAAACTTTTCAGGAGGTTTAGAGAACTTGCTAAGGTATGTCCCTGCTATATTTACAAAAGTAACAAAATGCTCCTATCCACATTAACCATTAAAGAGTTGGTTCAAATGCAAAATCCTAATTTGATATACACGCTGCACAAGTATTATGCGTTTTTCTAGCACGAGAAAGAAGAATTCAGGAATTAAATAAAACAGAAATGTTATGTTCTGGTTTCCAATGTTATGTTTTGGTTTTCTTCATCGAACTTAATTTTCAAAAAGAGACCAAGATACATCTATTGTGGCTTGCAGTTGAGGTTTTTAAAATAGGTTATACATAACTTATTAAACTCACAAAATCTAAAACAATAGCTTTCCGATTTCCACCACTTTTACTAACTAACCGAGGTCAGTCTTGCATCTCTTGGCTATTTTTTAACAAGGTAAAGTACATTTCATTATCCCACCATTATATATGGGATAAGACAGCTAATTGCATTAGGAAGTTGATAGAGAGGTGTTGGGGGTCTCAAGAGGTAACACTGGTGATCGTCGAGGGGACTAGTGGTGGAATGGAGCAGTCCAAGAGAAAGTGGATGCCATGAAGTTTTGCTTATATGAAGTTGATGGAGAGCAAAGATGCGGAGGAAAAGAGGCCTAGTAGGGGGAAGTATAAGGCGACGAAGATGGTAGTGAAGTTAGTGTTTACAAAGGTTAAAACGACAACATCTAAACGAGAACCAATTTGGAGGAAGAGTACAATGATCCCGTTGTACAAGAACAAGAGTGATATTTAGCAAATCAAAAAAAAAAGAACAAGAGTGATATTTAGAATTGCAACAATAGAGGTATCAAACTGCTAAGCCATACTATGAAAGTTTGTGAGAGAGTGGTGGAGATGAAGTGAGAAGGGGTTGGGTCTAATATCGAGAACCAATTTCGATTCATGCTAAGGTGTTCAACTACATTTATCTCATATGGAGATTGATGGAGCAATATAAGGAGAGGAAGATATACTTACATATGATTTTCATTGACCTAGAAAAAACATATGAGAAAGTCCATAAAGGGGTTCTATAGAGATGTTTGGAGGCTAAATGTGTACTTGTAGTGGACATTACGGCAATTAAAGGCATGTATGATGGAGCTAAAACTCGAGTGGAGATAGTGGGAGGAGACTCATAAGCACTTCCCCGTCATGATGGGGTTGCACCAGGGATCAACTTTTCGGCCGGTTTTATTTGTGTTCGTGATGGATGAACTTACGTGGTATCCAAAGGGGATGTGTCATGGTGTATGCTATTTGTAGATGACATAATATTGATTGGCAAGACATACAACATAGTTAATAATAGACTAGAGATTTGGAGAAAGACCCTAGAATTTAAAAGGTTCTGATTAAGATAAAGTACTTGGAGTTCAAGTTCAACGATAGACTAAAGGTCTGGAGACAGACCCTAAAGTTTAAAAGGTCCTGGTTAAGCAGGACTAAGATAGAGTATGTGGAGTTCAAGTTCAGTGATGTGACTCATGAGAAAGAGGTGGAAATGAGGGTTGATACACAAGTCATCTCCAAGAGAGAGTTTTAAGTATCTTGGGTTAATAATCCAAGAAAATGGAGAGATTAATGATGACACCGCACATCATATTGGAGTGTGATGCATGAAATAGAGGCTTGCATTATAAGAATGTGTTACCAAGACTCTATCAAGTGGTTTTCAGACCGGCTATGTTGTATGGAGCTGAGTGCTGGCCGGAAAGAATTCGCAGGTCTATAAGATGAAAATAGCGGGTATGAGGATGTTGAGATGAATGTGTGGCATGCTAGGACAGATAAGATTAGGAATGTAGATATTCTGGACAAGATGGGAGTGACCACTGTGATGGACAAGATGAGGGAGGCAAGACTGAGATATTTCAGGCATATGAAGAGGAGAGCACAGATGTCTCAGTGAAGAGGTGCGGGGGTTGACTATAGTGGGTCTTAGGAGAGGTAGACGTAAGCTGAAGAAGTTCTAGGGAGAGTTGATTAGCAACGGATGACACTTTTGTAGCTTACCGAGGACATGACCCAGATAGGAGAACAGGGAGGTCGTGAATTAGGGTAGTTTAGTAAATAATTGAGTGTGGTCTATTTTTCCAGTATTATTATTGAAATTCTCCAACTATTCGGTTTTACTATTACCTTATTTTCTTTTGGTCGTACTGTTTGTTGTTGCTATTGTTTCTTTCTCCATTATTTCTATGTGGTCCTTTACTGCTGTTTTTCCTTTTCATACTGATTTACTTGAGCCGAGGGTCTATTGGAAACAATCTCTTTACCTTCAGTAGGGTAAGATTATATACACACCACCCTCTCCGGACACCACTTGTGAGATTACAATGGTTATGGTGGCGTTGTTGTAAATTTCATTAATACCGAAGTACCAAGAAGGTACTAAAAGTACACAAATTACAGCACAGCTACAACTGTAACATTCTCAAAAGATCTATAAAATCCATGTATTGGTCTAGATTTTCTGTCATACTTTCCTTCACCAAAAGTAAATTTTTTGAAGACACCTATTCTTAATACTAGCTAAACATGCCTTACTCCTTTCCAACCAAATGATCTAAAAGATGCAAAGAGGTATTGTTTTCCAGATTTGCTTTTTATTTTTCCTGACTAGATCAAAGAGGTATCGTTTTCCAGATTTGCTTTTTATTTTTCCTGACTTTCGCATTCTGCCAACAAATCAATAGATCTTTCACCTTCTTTGGCATCACCATTGCACACCATCAGAGTTAATTAGAAACAGATCCCACAACTGCTTTGTATGATTCCAATGCAAGAAAAGATGTTCTGCAGATTCCTGAGAATTTTCACAAAAAAAGCATCTACTGCACAAAGGACTTCCTCCTCTGCAACATATCTTGAGTTAAACATGCATTTCTTGCTACAATCCAGCAACACAAGCTACTATAGGAGGTGCTCATAATTTTCGCAATGTCTTCCATGGCCAAGTCAAGTCCCAGTGGCCTAGCTCTGTGCCATTAAATCTGAAGGTTGATGGTAGTTATATTGATCTACGGATTCTGACAGAACACTTTCTCGGGATTTTTCTTCTTTTTGATGACTGAACAATCTATCTGGAACCAATTCTTTCGGTCAACGGCAATATATTTCTTGGGAATATTCTCTTCAGTTATCCCTTTTTTACTTTTTAACTTAAAGATGGAAAATGATCTCACATGCTTACCCGAACAACTTAAAGATGGTAATTTGTTTGCTGTTTCTTTTTGAACGTAAATTGTCTCCATACTCACTTTGTGAAAGACCTTTCAGGAAGTGTCAGGTAGTTTTTGGGTCCTTGTGCTAGCTATTTATGTGTGGTATATTAATGAGATGATTTGAAGCATAACTATGTTACTTCATTAACAAAATTTTCTAGGTGTTTAACAGGTTGTCGTTATAGTTCTGTTTATTGTTATGTTACATGAATTTTTTTCATTTAACAGGTTGTCGTTATAGTTCTGTTTATTGTTATGTTACATGAATTTTTTTCATTTGTTTTGATGTACCAATGTTGAACTGGAAAATAGTATTTCGTGTGGAATTTTGGAAGTACACGAAATTTAGGAAAAAACTAGATGTACCTGTATTTTCGCTTACACATATACCAGATAAGTACATGTAGACGAGTCTATTTTGTTTAGAAGGAACGTGTAGGCGAATCTCTTGGACATGGGTTATTATCATTGTTACAAATAGTGATAAACTTCTGTTATTTCTGACAAAGTTATAGTGGTAAAATTCTTGTCTTATCTTGTGTTTCTACACTGTCATATTCCAAATATCTGCTGCTCTTTATAGGTATTAACTAAGAAAATCGGGAAAGGCATGTACGAATGGGCAGCCAAGGTTGATGAGTATGCACGTGGTATGATTGGCCCACCAGGATCAACCCTCTTTGAAGAGCTTGGCCTTTACTACATTGGGCCTGTTGATGGACACAATATTGAAGATCTAGTATGTGTTCTGAATGAAGTGGCATCGTTGGATTCAATGGGTCCTGTTTTAGTTCATGTTATAACCAAGGAAGAGCTGGAAGTAGGAGACAATCAAATGAATGCAGTTGAAAATAAAATTATGGAAGGTTTAACCCTGATCTCCTATCTTTTCCTTTTTTCACACTAAGCGTTATTCGGTAGGGTGTATAAGAATATTGTTGAATAATGTTTAATTGTGAATAGCAATGCTAGCATTAGTAATGTTGGTATTAGTAATGAGGAGATTATTTCTTATGCATTGTTTAGTGTGGTGTATTAAAAATAACATGCTTGCATAATTTCTAAGACAAATTATTTAGTTACCAAAATATCCCCCACAAATATGGTGGGAAGGATGTGGAAAAGGTTTTGAGGGACAATTGTGTCTTTAACCATACAATGCATGCATTAAAAACCCTTGCATTGCTAGTACTATGGTTTGCCATGTATTAGTTATACATAGCATAATACCAAATAGAGTATAAATAATGTTTGCATTAGTTATACATAAGTTTTGAAATAGTGTATCAAACAAAGTATTAGTAATACATAAAATTACTGCTTACATTATTTTTTCTAATGCATACTACCCAACGAAAAGGACAGGGATATTAAACCTTCTGGTAAGCTCCTCTAATGCAGATGTAGAGGGAGCAGAGTTGATATAACATTTGAAGTTGGATGTTATGTGTTTTTTGGGGATAAATTTGATTTAAAAATTTGAAATTTTGACCAAGTTTTGCTCCAAGGGTACTCGTAACAAGCTCAGTTAAGATTCGGGCTTGCTCTTAAAAGTTCTTCATCTGTATTTCATATTCTATGGCGTTGTATGCATATGTATATCTTATTAATAATTGTCTTATATTGCACTATTTTCATACTAAATAATTTAGAAGACATGGATGAACTTAAATGGACTGCATGGTTTGTGAGGATTCATATATCCGAGCCCAACTTGCTGGGGATTGAGGCATACTTGTATAATTTAGAAAACATCTTTCATCTGGCTTCTAAAAACTAATTTTGATCAATTGATTTTCCAAATAAGGGCTGAATAAAATCCTGATTATCATCACCATTCAGATCAATTTTAGAGTAGATTTCAAAGGTCAGGTAAGATCTAATCGTGATAAAGTATCCCTTATTTCCATCAGAAGTAATTTGAAGTTCTACCTTTCCATATATTTGGAAGTGTTGTGAGTATTGTGAGGTGATCTGTAGCACTTAATGAATACTAGCTGCCCTACCTTAATCTTTCAATAAGTATTTCCTGAGTGAAGTTCATGAAAAAATAAAAAACTGGGTATCAATGAAGCTGTTTCTGGCTCATTAAGCAGGTCCAAGTGGAAGCTGATAGTTTTCAGATGGAACTCGGGAAGTTCAAAAATGTAGTAGCGAAGTTATCCTGAATGGCAAAGCTATGTATTGTCAATATAAGTGCTACTAATGGTTCACCTTCTTTTTATGGTCAAAGCAGGTGTATCTAGCTCAGACACTGTACCTTGTGGCGCTCGAACATATAGCGATTGCTTTGTGGAGGCCTTGATATCAGAGGCAGAGAGACACAAAGATATTGTCGCTGTTCATGCAGGCATGGGAATGGAACCATCACTTCACCTGCTGAAGAATGTCTTTGCAGAGAAGTTTTTTGATGTTGGGATGGCCGAACAACATGCGGTGACATTTGCAGCTGGATTAGCATGTGGAGGACTGAAGCCCTTCTGCATAATTCCTTCAGCTTTCCTGCAAAGAGCCTATGACCAGGTTTCTCTCTCTCTCTCTCTCTCTCTCTCTCTCTCTCTCTCGCTATCACACACACACACACACACACACACACACACACACAGTGTAAGAAGACACAGGGCAGCTAGTGCAAATATCTAATAAATGATCTGGTTCTGTCTCCACCGACCATGAAATAAGAGGAAGGGTCCTATGTATCAACAACCATCACTTTTTAGCTGTGCACCTTTCTAGCTGTAGCAAGTAAAGGATCAATTTATACAAGAAACACCCTAAATAGTTGGTTTAGAATTTGTTCAGTGGATTGAAAACCACTGAATTGTAGGTCTAGTCATTGAGTCATAGTGTTACGACCTTAGAACTTATGCTAAGAAGTCGTACGGCACTAGACGGTTTGCTTGAACTCTTGCAAACTCTAG
>JAPFFP010000103.1:13234967-13273261 GCA_026153255.1 Solanum medicagineum
ATTTCTCCAAATTGCAACATAAGGGCTCCTAGTTGCTTATAGATCAATTAGGTCCCCAAACTTTTCTATTTAAATCCCATTGAAGACTCCCGACACCAAATTAAACTATACACTCCCATTATAATTCAGCACCGCAAACTTACTTAATTTAAATTACGTCATGTTGGCCATAACTTTACCAATTGCACGATTTACCTTGATTGAATTAATTACGGGGTCTAACAAAGAGCTTAATTTGAGGTAGGTTATGGTTGTTTGTTTTCAATATATGTAATGTTTGAAAATTAACCATTTTATAGTATTACTTGTGCACTGCATGTTGGGAAAAACATATGGATGTGTATGAAATGACATCATGTTGATAGTCTCATTTAATCATGAACTTATTTATTTTACTTGTGACTTTAAGTGTGATTGTTTATTGTGATTGTGATTATGCTTGTTGTTTGTGATTGTTGTTGACTCAGATACCACATCTAGTATGTACTAATGGTTGGTTCAAATATCATGCATGGTATGAATATCTATATAGTTAGCTCAAGTATTACGCTGTTACAATTTACTGACAATGATTAGTTTGAGTATCACGTCGGTACACTAACGATTTGGGTGTGAATTTCATGAGAGAATTGAGTATGTGTTATTGTGATCATGTGGGACATATTTCAGGCATTTTTTTACATCAATATTGGTGATGGAAATTCTTTTTCTACTATGAATTGGTGATATTTATATGTGTTGACTTGTGCTGCTATATTGTGGTTAGTTGTTTTACATTCTTATCTTGGAACTGGCCATGTGATCCTCTAACTATATTGTGTTTGTATATTGATATTTTACTTACTCTTTCTTTGTTGAGTACAAAATATATTCAGGTGCTTATTTTGAGACCTCAGTTATAAACATACGTGATCTGAATTCAAGAATGAATTGCTTCTTCTGGACTATCAAGGATTCATCAATAGATTTGTCTCCATCTTTTCGAACTTCGGCATTTTAAAATTTTAATTTATATTTTTCTTGTTTGGGATTGCATCCCATAATATAGACGTTAGAATTATGTTATTATGAGTTACAAGTTCTACAGTTGTTGTTTCTGCAAAGGAAACCCACTTTTCTTGAAAAACAAGAAACTAATATGTGTCCTTCTTTTATTAGAAATAGGACATTGAGTTCCAGTTAAATATGAACACTGTGGGGATCACGAATTAATTACTGAGGCTCCCTGTAAATAATTCAAATAATTAATTTGAAATCATTCTTACCATGATAAGTTGCAAATCATTCCATTAAAAATTTATAATTCCACTCCTCTATTTAAATTTTGAAATTTCCCATTAAACACTTATTTAATTCTCATGTTAAGATTACAGATACTAATTAATAAATTAAATTATTGACTAATTTAAGTTAAAAATTAATTTTCTTTAGAGACCTGCTTAACTTATTTCATGTGTTGGATTTATAAATCCACTTGCAAGATTTGACACAATGAAAACATTAAGTCTCTCAAAAAGGTGTATCATCAATCTCTATATCGAGAACTAGATTCCATCAATAAACTTATTATTTCATCAATATATTATTATCATCTAATCTACCAGACATATTGATCGATCTCAGAATCTCACCTTTTAATAAATTAAAATGATAATTAATATATACAGATCATAATATAGTTATATCAGGATTGATAATATAAGTGCATTTAAAAATTTAGAGAATATGTTTTATCCGTCAGTCTAAAACAACTATCTCTACTCGGCCTCGTTCAATACATACAATATACACTAGTACAAGGACTTGAAACTACGCCATTCCCATAATCAAGATAAATTATATAATCTTGTGCTACAATCATACTGATGGTTTGTCCAATTTTCATCTCAGATTGTGAATGAAAAATTTTATACTTGTAAGAACCGATGATTTAATGTTCTATGTATAAGCTAAAACTCTATAAACTAAATCATCTACTATATAAGTAAATGGATACATAAACGATTATATGATCTATTAAAACTTTTATTAAAATTGAATAAATAATTGTTTATAATAAATACTATATCTAAACTCATGGTTAATAATATATATCCCAACAGTATTTGATTCTTCCACCGGCGAGTTAGTGGAATCCCACACTCAGTTGGTAGGGATCGTGATAATTGTAATCTTGAGATAAATTATTTCATACTTTGTAACCAAATAAGAAATTAAATGGCACTCAAAATTTATTTGAGATTAACTCTTCTTATCCATCATATCAAACGAGCTCTAAGCAGCGATACGATTGGTGGGATAAAGATAATAATTTGAAGATATTTTATGAAATTATTTTATTTTGAGTATGATAATGATTTTATTTAATCAGATATTATTTTGTTCTATTATATTTTAGTATAAATTTTAAAGTAAATCACCCCATACAAAAGTTGGGAGATATTTTTCTATCCCATGCCATCTCATCAACCATATGATCACTAAGGGGGCGTTTGGTAGCTGGACAAGATTCAATCTAATATATGAATAACTTGTCTATTCATTATTCATGTATTATTTTTATACACTGTTTGATTTGTAAATAGAATAAATTTTATTTTTGTATTAATTTTATACAATGTTTAGTTGATAGGTTTCAAATATTATAGAAAAATTATTCATACAGTAATTTTATATAGTATTTTCGTTGTATGTTAATAATTCTACATAATTATTACTCACGTAGCTTATGAGGAAATACATGTATAATTTCGTGCAAGATAAAATATGGAATAAGTTATGTTGATATTAATTACACGTAAATTGAAATAATCAAATTTCCTATTTATCCCTATTAATTTACTTTCAAAATCATTTTTGTGTGTTCTTACTTTCCAAAATAGTTTTGTTCTGCCTGAACTCAAAAATTTTTGGCTGATTAATTTGATGGTAATGGCAACCAACGAGGTCCTTCAATCCAAAAGAACTTGCCTCTCATTAGAAACACTAGTATATGTATCAGCACGATGCTTGGTTTATTAAAAGAATTAGTAATATAGAAAAAATTATTTTATTAAAGGATATCACTATTTCTTTAGAATAAAAACCAAAGTATAAAGACCATCTAAATTCATTGTCTTTAAATTTTAGTGTAACACCCCCATGAAATAACGAAAATACCCCTAGACTTGACCTTGAGCATAACGTACCTTCCCTTGCTCCATTTGCAAATCCGAGATTGAATTTTGTGATCAGTGCAAAAATTGAGTCGGAAAATGGTCTCGACTCGACAAAATCTCGAAAAAACGCAAATTATTTTTTCCCAAAAAAATTCAAAAACAGTGAGGGTCTGCGTCCTCTCCGCGACACGGAGAGAATGTGGAGTTACACTTAGTGTTTTCTGGAACTTCGATGAAAAGCTGAAATTCGTGAAATAACACTAGTGCACGTCGCGCACTAGTGTAAAAAAGAGGCAGTTTCATTCTTTTTAATAGGGAAAGGCAAATCTGACTGTTTTCATATCCCATATCCTAAACTAAGTTAGTTATAATACGATTTAAGTTCAGAAAATATTATGTTCTCCATTCATATGTTCAAGCAAGAAACCCTCCCTAGAAAATTCAAGCGTAAGATCAAGAACGGGTGGAACCTCCAGGAAAATTTCTTCAATTCTTCAAGAATCCTTTCTTAGGTATGTAAGGCCACCTAAAAGTAATTATTTTGCAAATAATTGTAGAAACTGAAATCAGTTTTCACCCATGAACCTTTAAATATCAAAATTTACCGTAAATTTTGTAAGTATGTTAATTTCCATGACAATTCCATATATTCTTGATGAAGTTTTATGAAACCTTGGCCTTATTAGCATCCAATTCAAGATTTGTTATTTAGTTTATGTACAATTATGATCAAGATTTATTATTGCTGAGTTTTCTTGAAATCTTGACAGTTTCTTTTTTTTCCAAGAAAAGGAAAGACTAGTTTGAGTACCTTTAAGTTAAGCTCAAGAAGTGCATTTTAAAGACTTACCTTGCATATTAGCCAAGAAATTTTAGCATCATTTGAGCCACCGAGTTGATTCTAGTTTTAGTAAAGTTAAAAGAAGTCATATGAGTAAGCTATGTAGTAAGCTGGGCTAAGTCCCCAAGAAAGCTAGATTTCAAGAGTTTATGATCTAGTAAGTATGAGCCATATAAAGTGTCTTGGGAGTAATATTGAGCACCGATATGGGTGAGAGTAGAATAGGATAGGATCGTACCACAGTACCTTCCTCATTAGCCACTGAGATGGACTAGTTTTGGGATGGTTCCACTCTCTTAGTTATTCGCCCCCTACCTCGGCAAAGTACGGGATGACTCTGGCAGCGTGAGTAAGACGCTGTATCACCACGGGGTGCATAGTAGTGGTGTTAGAGAAACTGTCCAAGCTAAGATACTATGTTTTACTTATCAGTTTCAGCATATTATTTTCAGCATGTTACTTTCAACATACAAGTAGTTATGATTATTGTCAGTTCCTTTATTAAATATGAGTAAGTCTTTTGAGATATATTATGCTATTTGGATTAAATGTTTTGGCCATCTTACATATAGTACATCCACGTCTGACATCCTTAGGACCTGCATCATCTTATGATGTAGACGCAGGTGACAGAGTTCCTCCATTGCCGCTTCGTTGAGAACCTGCCAACTTTCAGACTCTTGGTGAGGCCTCTTCTCAGTCCGAGGCCCATGGCTTATGATATTTTATTTTAGTCTTCACTTTCCTTGTTTTGGCTACTTGGGGCTTGTCCCAATAGTCCTTTCAAACAATTGTTGTAGAGGTTCCATGGACTATGAGTCAGTATTTTTAGTTTTAGTTTATTCAGACAGTATTCATGACTTTACATTCGGTTATTCATTCTATTCATAAGTTAGTTTGATGCTTTGACAACCTTTTTCCACTATTATGAATCTTCCACTGAGTAAGCAGCAAGGCCAAGTGGTTCGCTTGGGACCAGAAATGGTTTTTGAGTGTCGGCCACGTCCAGGGTGTAGGCTTAGAGCGTGACAAACTTTGTAACAAAGCACAAAGTTAAACGTCCTAGGGAGTCTATGGAACTGTGTCTAATAAAGTCCGTATTATGGGTGTGAAGCGCACCACATCTATAATAGGGAGGCTATGGGACATTAGGAAGTGTCATCCTTTTCTTGTTATCCTTGTCTCGAGCTTCAGAATATATCTCTGTGAAATTCCTTCTAACTCGTGCGTTCACACCGTGTTTTCAGATCATGCCTCCCCGTAGAGCTATCGAACCAGTCAGGGGCAGAGGACGCCCATCCAGAAGGAATGCAAACCAGCCTGGCAGAATTCTTGACGAACCTAGAGGCCTAGTTATGCCTCTGGACCAGGCACAATAGGAAGACATTTCTAATGCTGAGCTTTGCCAGTCCATTTAGACTTTGGCTCAGGCAGTCACTAACCAGGGAGGTCTCCAGGGAGATGGCAGGAATGATGGGGTGGATACCGCCAGAGTTTGTGAGTTCCTGAGGATGAACCTACCAGAGTTCATGGGGTCCAAGGTGAAAGAGGATCCTGAGAACTTCATTAGGAGCTTCAGAAGGTGTTCCAGGTGATGCGGATAGCTGATACTAGCGGGTCGAGTTGGCTACCTACCAGCTCAAGGGGGTAGTTAGACTCTAGTTTGACCAGTAGAAAGGGAGTAAGACAGAAGGGGAGCCCACAATTACTTGGGCAGCGTTTGAGGAGGCCTTTCTGGGATAGTACTTTCCTAGAGAGATGAGGCAGGCTAAGGTAAGAGAGTTTCTGAACTCGAAGCAGGAGAATATGAGTGTATGGGAGTACAGCCTCAAGTTTACTCGGCTATCCCGTTACGCTCTAGCGATGGTGGTAAATATGAGGACTAGGATGGATCTCTTCGTGTCCAGGCCCTCTAGAATGACCAAGAGAGAGGGCAGGAGTGTGATGTTGATTGGAGATATGGATATAGCTCGGTTGATGATGTATGTGCAGAAGGTGAAGGAGGAGAAGATGCAAGATAGGGAGGATTTCAAGAGAAAGAGGGCCAAGACATCAGACTAGGAGTCGGGCAAGAGAGGGACCGGAGGTGGAGGTCATTCATCCTTCCAGCCTAACATAGCCAGACCAACACCTTCATCCGCCAGTGCACCTGCACCAAGAGTTAGGAATGAGCAGGCATCACAGTAACGCAGATTTCCGGGCAGCCAGTCACAAGGTAGCATAGCTCCATCAAACTGTTATTCTACTTGTGGTAAGTGTGGTAAGTAACACCCTGGAGAGTGCCTTCTTGGCACGAATGGTTGTTTCAAATATGGTCATGTCGGGCATTTCTTGAAGGATTGTCTTATGGGGAAGCAAAATATAAGAGACTCTAGGTCACAGACAGTCTCTTCGGCACCATAGGGTAAGCCACCTCACAGGGGTACTACAATAGGGACAAGCGGGGGCACAAACCGCTTGTATGTCATGGGCACTAAAAAAGAGCAAGAGAACCCACTAGATGTAGTTACAGGTATGCTCAGAATCTTTACTCATGATATCTATACATTATTAGACCTGGGAGCCACATTGTCTTTTGTAACCCCATATGTAGCTGTGAAGTTTGGGATCAACCCAAAATGTCTTCTTGAGCCTTTCAGTGTTTCTACTCCTATTGGAGAGTCGATTTTAGCCCAAAGAATTTATAGGGGTTGTCCAGTCTCTGTTTATCATAAGAATATTGTAGCTGATTTGGTAGAGTTAGTTATGGTAGAGTTTGATGTCATCATAGGCATGGATTGGCTTCATGCTGGGTATGCCTCCGTAGATTGCAAAACCAGAGTAGTCAAGTTTTAGTTTCCTAACGAACCAGTCTTAGAGTGAAGGGGTAGCTCAGTTTTCCCTAAAGGCCAGTTTGCTTCATATCTCAAAGCTAGAAAGTTAATCTCCTAGGGGTGTATATATCACCTAGTCAGAGTTCAGGATTCTCGTGCCGAGGCACCATCTTTTCAGTTTGTTCCAATTGTGAATGAGTTCCCAGAAGACTTTTTCGAGGATCTTCCCAGAGTCCCTCCTAATAGGGAGATAGACTTTGGGATAGATACTATTCAAGATACCCAGCCCATATTTATTCCTCCATAACAAATGGCTCCTTCAGAGCTAAAAGAGTTAAAGTTGCAACTAAAAGATCTCTTAAATAACGGTTTCATTAGACCAAGCATATTACCTTGGGGTGCTCCAGTTTTTTTCGTGCATAAAAAGGACGGTTCTCTTCGGATGTGCATAGATTACCTTCAGTTAAACAAGATACCATTAAGAACAAGTATCCTCTTCCTATAATTGATGACTTATTCAACCAACATCAGGGTGCTACCTGTTTTTCCAAGATAGATCTTAGATCTGGGTATCATCAGCTTAAAGTTAGAGAGAAAGACACTCCTAAGACAGCTTTCAAAACCCGATATGGTCATTATGAGTTTTTGGTTTATGTTCTTTGGGTTGACAAATGCACTAGCAACTTTCATGGACCTTATGAACAGGGTATTGAGGCATACCTAGATATGTTTGTTATCGTATTCATAGATGATATTATGATTTACTCCTGTAGTAGGGAGGAGCATGCAGACCATCTTAAAGTTATCCTTCAGACCCTTAAGGATCAGCAGCTATATGCCAAGTTTTCTAAGTGTGAGTTCTGATTGAGTCTGTGGCATTTCTGGGGCATATTGTGTCTGGTGAGGGTATCCAGGTTGATTCCCAAAATATTGAAACAGTGAAGAATTGGCCAAGGCCCATAACTTCCACATAGATAAGGAGTTTCTTGGGCTTAGTGGGGTACTACAAACGGTTTGTAGAGGGGTTTTCTTCTATTTTAGCTCCCTTGACCAAGCTAACTCTGAAGAAGACCAAGTTTGAATGGTCAGAAGCTTGTGAGAAGAGCTTTCAAGAGCTAAAGACTAGGCTGACTATAGCCCCAGTCTTATCCCTACCAGATGGAGTTGATGATTTTGTAGTATATTGTGATGCTTCCAGAGTTGGCTTGGGTTGTGTATTAATGCAGAGAGGCAAGGTGATAGCATATGCCTCCAGACAGCTTAAAATTCATGAGAAGAACTACCCAACTCAAGATCTTGAGCTTACTGTGGTGGTTTTTGCTTTCAAGATCTAGAGACACTATCTTTATAGTGAGCACGTGGATGTATTCACGGACCACAAGAATTTGCAGTATGTGTTCGGCTAGAAGGAGATGAATTTGAAACAGAGGAGATGGTTGGAGATATTGAAAGACTATGATATGAGTATCCTCTATCATCCAGGTAAAGCTAATGTGGTTGTTGATACTCTTAGTAGGGTGACCATGGGGAGCACAACCCATGATGAGGCTGAAAAGAAAGAGTTAGCTAAGGAGGTCCACAGAGTAGCCCGTTTAGGGGTTTAGATTGAAGATTCTGACGAAGGCGGGGCCATTGTCAGAAATGGGTCAGAGTCATCTTTGATGGTCGAAGTGAAAGAAAAGTAAGACGAGGATCCCATCCTTCTCCATTTGAAAGAAGATGTTCAAAAGCCGAAAGTATTAGTATTCTCAATAGGGGCATATGATGTACTGAGATACCAAGGCAGGTTGTGTGTGCCAAATATTGACGGCCTTAGAGAAAAAATCTTGGTTGAGTCTCATAATGCCAGATACTCTATCCACCCTGGTGCAACAAAGATGTATAGAAACTTGCGAGAAGTCTATTGGTAGGGTGGTATGACTAATGACATTGCAGAGTTTATGTCTAGATGCCCAAACTGCCAGCAACTTAAGGTTGAGCACCAAAGGCCTTGTGGTGTAGCCCAGAACATAGAGATTCCGGAATGAAAATGGGAGATGATTAAATGGACTTCATAATAAGCTTACCTCGATCCTATAGACAACATGATTCGATATGTGTCATAGTAGACAGAATGACCAAATCAGCTCACTTCCTACACGTTAAGACAACTAATATAGATGAGGGCTACGCCAGACTCTATCTTAAGGAGATTGTTAGGCTGCATGGGGTCCCTATATCCATTATTTCAGACAGAAGATCCCAGTTTACAGCACAGTTTTGTAAGTCCTTTCAGAAAAGGCTTGGTACAAAGGTGAATCTTAGCACAACCTTCCATCCACAGACAGACGAGCAAGCAGAACATACTATACAGACCATGGAATATATGTTGAGAGCTTGTGTAATAGACCTTAAAGGTAATTAGGACGATCATTTACCTTTGATTGAGTTCTTTTAGAATAATAGTTTTCAGGCCAGCATACAGATGGCACCCATACGAAGCTCTTTATGAGAGAACCCATAGGATGATTTGAAGTTGGTGAGGTAGAGTTGATAGGACCTGATCTAGTCCATCAGGCCATGAAAAAAGTAAAGGTTATCCAGGAGTGGCTCAAGACAGCTCAGAGCAGACAAAAGTATTACACAGATGTTAGAAGAAGATATTTAGAGTTTGAGATAGACGACTGGGTATACCTGAAGGTATCTACAATGAGGAGTTAGGAGATTCGGGAAGGAGGGGAAGCTCAGCCCACGATATATTGGGCCTTACCAGATTCTGAGAAGAGTGGATAGCGTTGCTTACGAGTTAGAGTTACCAGCAGAGTTAAGTGCTACACACCTGGTGTTTCATATCTCCATGCTTAAGAAGTGCTTGGGAGATCCCTCTTTAGTTGTCCCGGTTGAAAGTGTTGGGATTAAGGATAATTTGTCATATGAAGAGATTTCGGTGCAGGTATTAGACCGAAAAGTTCGTGAATTGAGGACCAAGGAGATTGCTTTGGTGAAAGTTTTGTGGATGAACCAATTCATGGAAGAAGCCACATGGGAAGCAGAAGCAGACATGAAGGCCAAGTATCCATACTTGTTCGTTGGCCTACATGAGGACTTTGAAGGTAACTTTCATTTTTTCACCTCGAAGAATTATGTTTGTTAAGTTCGAAAATCATTTGTTTTGAGCTAATTTGTACGTATCTTTATCATTCGAGGACGAGTGATCCCAAGGGGGAGATATTGTAACACCCCTGTGAAATGACGAAAATACCTCTAAACTTGAACTTGAGCGTAATGTATCTCCCTTGCTCTGTTTGCAAATTCGAGACCGAATTTGTGATCAATGCAAAAAATCAAATTGAAAAATTATCTCGACTCGACAAAAACTCAAAAAAAAAACGTGGATTATTTTTTTCAAAAAATTTCAGAAACAATTAGGGTCCTCGTCCTTTCTGCGACGCCAAGAGAATACGGAGTTACACTTAATGTTTTTCAAAATTTCGACGAAGAGCTGAAATTCACGAAATAACACTAGTGCACGTTGCGCACTAGTGTAAAAATGAGGCAGTTTCGTTCTTTTTAATAGGGAAGGGCAAATCCGACTTTTCCCACACCTCATATCCTAAACTAAGTCAGTTTTAATACAATTTAAATTTACAAAACATTATTTTTCTCTATTCATACGTTCAAGCAAGAAACCCTCCCTAGAAAATTCAAGCGTAAGATCAAGAACAGGTAGAACCTCCAAGAAAATTTCTTCAATTCTTCAAGAATCCTTTCTTAGGTATGTAAGGCCACCTAAACTTAATTATTTTGCAAATAATTGTAGAAATTGAAACCAGTTTTCACCCATGAACCTTTAAGTATCAAATTTTACCGTAAACTTTGTAAGTATGTTAATTTCCATGACAATTCCATATATTCTTGATGAAATTTTATGAAACCTTGGTCTTATTAGCATCCAATTCAAGATTTGTTATTTAGTTTATGTACAATTATGATCAAGATTTATTATTATTAAGTTTTCTTGAAATCTTGACAATTTCCTTTTTATTTTCCCAAGAAAAGGAAAGACTAGTTTGAGTACCTGTAAGTTAAGTTCAAAAAGTGCATTTTAAAGACTTACCTTGCATATTAGCCAAGAAATTTTAGCATGATTTGAGTCACCGAGTTGATTCTAGTTTTAGTAAAGTTAAAAGAAGTCATATGAGTAAGCTATGTAGTAAGTTGGGCTAAGTCCCCAAGAAAGCCAGATTTCAAGAGTTTATGATCTAGTAAGTATGAGCTATATAAAGTGTTTTGGGAGTATTATTTAGCACTCATATGGGTGAGAGTAGAATAAATTACTCAAACCCATAAAATATGCAGCCATTATAGGATAGGATCGTACCATGATACTTCCTTATTAGCCACTGAGATGGCTCAGTTTTGGGATGGATTCACTCCCCTAGTTATTCGTCCCCTACCCGGCAAAGTAAGGGACGGCTCTGACAGCATAGCAAGACATTGTATCACCACGGAGCTCATAGTGGTGGTTGTCGGTTAGAGAAACTCCCCAAGCTAAGAGACTATGTTTTACTTATCAGTTTCAGCATATTATTTTCAGCATGTTACTTTCAGCATACAAGTCTTATGATTACTGTCAGTTCCTTTATGAAATATAAGTAAGTCTTTTGAGATATATTATGCTATTTGGATTTAAATGTTTTGGCCATCTTGAATATCGTACATTCCACACACTGACGTCCTTAGGACCTACATCGTTTTATGATGCAAATGCAGGTGACAGAGTTCCTCCGTCGCCGCTTCGTTGAGAACCTGCCAGCTTTCAGATTCTTGGTGAGGCCTCTTCTTAGCCCTAGGCCCATGGTTTATGTTATTTTATTTCAGTCTTTACTTTTCTTGTTTTGGCTACTTGGGGCTCGTCCCAATAGTCCTTTCAGACAGTTGTAGTAGAGGTTCCATGGACTATGAGTCAGTATTTTTAGTTTCAATTTATTCAGACAGTATTCATGACTTTACATTCGGTTATTCAGTCTATTCATGAGTTAGTTTGATGCTTTAACAACCTTTTTCCTTTATTATGAGTCTTCCGCTGAGCAAGCAACCAAGCCAAATGGTTCGCTTGGGACCAGAAATAGTTTCCGAGTGCCGGCCACGTCCAAGGTGTAGGCTCGGGGCGTGACATTTAGTTTTTTAACTTTTATCTTATGAAGATTTTAGATATATGATTGTATTATCTACTTTTCTTGTTATAATTTAAAATTTTCTCATTCCAAATTCAAACTATACAAACTATGTCAATAACCATCTATGAAATAATTTTTGATTTGGAGTTCCATAAAGAGTTCACGTTCATTTTTTTAATGTTAAAATATACAATAGTTATTCTTTTTAACTTATTTAATCCTTTGTTCGAATAATACAAAGATAAAATAGTAGTATAATATTGCAATTGGTCATAATAAATATAAATATTTCGAGTTTCAATCATTTTTAATTTATTATTTGAAATATTTAAGTTTAACAAAACACACACACACATATAAATTTATTTCCAAATCAAATTAAAAAATATTAACGACAAATAATTTAAAAATTTATCCTATCTAAGTTTATAAAAAATAATAACATTTAATTTAAGATAAATTGAAGATTATGTGAAGGAATCATTCAGTGATACTCCATATAAAACAAATCCTTTTTTTAAAAGAAAAGATTATTAAATATAGCTATTAATAATTTTGAATAAAATAATAGGAGAAGTTATACAAAATTTAGACAATAATTTACTCAATAATTAACCTTCCATAACATAAAGAGAGGAGCCATATATAAAATAAAATTATAGAAGCAAAAAGGTAGATGACAATAAGAACGTGAATTAGAGATTTAGGTTAAATGTCTCTCTAGTTTTTATTTCTTATTTTGTCCTTTTTTCGTTTTTGACTAACGAAATAAAATTTAAAAACACTATAAGTATTATCGAACAAATTTTAGACCAACAAAATAATAAAAAATAAATAGTTAAATTGACTTAAAATCACAACTAAAAAAATACAAAACTATGAAGTTATTTATTATTATTACCATAGAAAAGAATTCTTCGTATTTATATCCAGTATATTTTGTGATTTTTTTTTGTTAAAATTCAACATTAAAAAAAAAAAGTCACATTGTTTACCCTATTATGAGATCTTAACATTTGCAACATTTCATGTATTTCAAAAGGAAAAAAAAAAAGCACTTTACTTAGCATTAATTAAAGTAAATTTTAGCAACGATTTTAAAACACTCCAGAAAAAGAAAAAAATATTTTACTGCTTCATTCAAAAATTATTCCATAATTCAAAGATCTTCAAATTGAAATTAGAAATTAACCTACCATATTCAATATTAATTCAAAAATCTTATATTACTATAGTATTATCATAAAAAAGAATACTAATACCTTGTATTAATTAATTAACACATAAGCATATTTTTAGTAGAATGATTAAAAAAATAACTTATTGAATTGGTAAACAAACTTACCTTAATATCTTGTTGAGAGGCATGATATAGTGATTTTACATAATTTTATGTGCATCTGTAAAATTTGAAGTCGAAAAAATTTAGCATTAAATGTAAAATAGAAAAGTAATCTTTAAATAATGTGTTGTTTCAAATTCTCTCTCACCTAAACAAAGACAATATCAACTCATTTGTTAGTCCTTAAAAGATTAGAATCTAGAATTTAGAATCCATAACATTTCATATCCTAGTAGAGTCGTGTCATTAAACTGCTAATGAAATTTATACATAATAAAAAATATCTATCTAAAGAGAGTGTTTTCATCGCATTTTGCCATATGTTGTTGTTCAAAAATAGAAGAAATACAAAGTTAACCTCAAGAAATGAACTTGAAGACTTGTGAACAGAGAAAAAATGACATAAACAACACGTAAGTATGACAAATGAAAATTTAAAAGCAATACATGTTTATAATTGAAAAACAAACTCAAAATATCACTGTATGATATGGGTACAGAACAAAACCTTATTCTTGAGCAAAGTCGAAAGACCATAATGGTCTTGAAACCATGTGTCGACAAAAGCGAAAAAAAAAACTACGCAATAAAGGGCTCCAACCATAAGGGCAGTTTAAGAGTAACCCACTTTTGATTTTGTTGATATCATAAGTAAACTATTTTGTTACCGTCAAGATTTAAATTTTAAAAAAATAATCGATGAATTTAAATCATTTGTTAAAATTGAATTAAAATCTAGCATGTAATGTGTGCGTGATTAATGGGGTCATAGGAAATGGGGTGTCCAATTTTTTTCTCTTTCTATTTTAGCTTTTGTCCTTTTTTAATATTTATGTTTTTCTTTAAAAATTAAAATAATGAAATGTTAACTAACTATGAAAATACAGAAAACATTAAAAGATAGATCTTAATGAAATATGATTAAGAAAAATATTAAAATTATTAACTTATTCATTAAAGCATGAAAAAAAAAAGAAAACATATTTTTTTTTCTTTTGTAAAATTAAAATATATATTCTAAAATATGAGTATATTTTATAGTTTTAAATTTTTAAAAGTAAAAGTTACTAAATATATAATAAAACTTAAAATATCTAATTTAAAAACCTAAAAGAACTATTTAATAAAACTAAAATGATAGAAAATATCAGATATGATTAAAAAGATTAAGTTTTCACCCTAAGAAGGTGGATAAAGCAGTTGTTTGTTATTTTAATTAAGATATTTATAATTAATAATATGTAAGTATTATAAAAGTATAATTTATAATAATTTTTCTAGATAACTAATGATTATTATACTTGGAAATTTTAGACGTATTTAATATATTCCTATCAAAAAAAAAATTCTAATGTACTTGTTTCAAATTTTATTGTTTATTTTTTCACTGATGCTTGAAAGATAATTTTCCGTAGCCGGAAACTCCTTTATAAAAATGGTTTTTTCACAAAAATTGTAATTTAATGGTTCAGTTTCATATATTATTTATTTAATCATCTGCATTTTTTTTATAAGAAATTGTAAAAAAAAAAAAAAATCAACTGATTGTATAAATTTATAAAAAAAGTTGTATAAAAATTTTAAATTTAGTTAATTAGTACCTAACTTAACTAAATTAACTTATAATCAACACATATCGTGATCTTAGGCTGCCACTTGGTATGATTTTAGGCCAAACTTTCTTTCTTTTAATAATATATAGAATATAGATATAGATTTGGTCATGAAACAACTTTTAAAAAACACATATAAAAAAAAATTACTTTCAATTTTTTTTTATTGTGTAGTTTTTAAAAACTATATTATTTATTTACTTTTTTCCCCTTCTTTTTTATTTAAAGAAGAGTTAGAAGTCTTTCTACCAAATTAATTAAATAAATAATAGTTTTATATCTTATAATTCCTACATAATAAAATCATACATAAATAATAACTACGTAACTAATACTACTTATATAACTAATACCATAACTAATAGTACTTGCATAACTAATTCCTACGTAACTTAATTCTAACAAAATACCAAACAACTCCAAATGTATCTTTCAAAGGAATAAGTTAGCAGAAGGGAAAGAGAACATAGGAAGAGAAATATATCTTATAAATAAATTAAATTCAGCATACTTATTAAAAAGCGCCTGTAGCTCAGTGGATAGAGCGTCTGTTTCCTAAGCAGAAGGTCGTAGGTTCGACCCCTACCTGGCGCGTTATACCAATGTTATTTTTGGTTAATTTTTATTTAATAACTAATGAAGCATTAGTTATACATCATATTATGTATTAAGATGTGTATTACAAATACCATAAATTTCTATATACTAGTAACGCGATCGAATTTAGTGCACATATTAACATGTTAAAGACCTAATTGTCCCTTAATTTTTTTTAAAATACTTTTTCCATCATATTTGTAAAGAGTGTCATTATAAATAAATATTTTTAAAAATTATGTAATGCGCATTATTTTTAATATACCAAAACCAAATAATGAATAAGATACATCTCTTCATAGTTAATGCAAGAATAAATAATATAATCATTACTAATACACTTTCTTTAGTACTTCGATTTTTAGGGTAAATTTTGAACCCCTAAATTTATTAAGCCAATCTCTAATCTTGTGTCAAGGGATTCAACATCTAAATATACTTTATATATATGATATATTTTTTTATTAAGGGGCCCGACCTGATATCCCCATGGATGGACAAAGTGTCCGTTTGAATTGACATATTTTAGATGGTTTTATGTCAAAATAACTTTTAATTAGTTTTAAAATAACAAAAATTAAAAGTTAAGAATCCTAAGTTATAATCAAAAGTCAATCCAAACGAACTTAAAGGTAGTTTAATAGCAGAAATATAAGGTCATTTGCATTAAGAATATCTTAGGAAATATTCTAAGTTGATAAACACTTGTGGCAAAAATGAATTAATTTGAGATAATACAAAAGAAGAATTCACAATGGAGAATCGAAAATAGTACATTTATTTTCCTCTTTCACAACAGCACTCACATTAAAATGAGGATTTTTAACTCTATTCGAGTAAGCCTGTTAGGCGGCTTGTGGGTCACAAAAATATTAAAAAATAGAATCATAAAAATTAATAAGATGGGATCAAACTCAAAACCTACTTATAATAGATAAAATCCTTTTTTGGTATGTTTTATAGTGGGGTTGAAACACAACTACGTTAATAATTCTAGTTAGCTAGTTGTTACTCATTAAATGTTTAATTTTCTTCCAGTATCTCTATTTAATTCGACTAATATTAGTTGTTAATTTGCTCACAAATGTAAAAAATCATTTAGTTTTGTAAAAGCTTTATGTCCAACAACATCATTTTCTTGTAGTTTGTATAGAGAATAAATCCTTTTCGCCTTTATATTGAATGTAATCAACTATTTTAGTAGCTCTTTTCTTTACAATCTTTCTTCCAGTTATTAGTAGTTAATTGAGGTAGTCCTGGGCTTGTCTATACACCTTCTTACGAGTTAGTTAAACGCTTCATAGACAGAGTACATGTTGGTCAGAATGATCTTTTAGTGTTTGTTTTAAAAATATAATTTCATTATTGAGTTTATGACATTGAGTTCATTATACTGAGAGTACTTTCAATCTATATATTATTTACTTATCGATGATGATATTTTTAAATGTGTACTTGAGTTAACTTCATATTGACTCGAGTCTTCCATTAAGTGAACTTTATATTGACTCGAGTCTATTAAGTGGGTTAGCCCAACCAAACGTTTTTGACCAGCAAGGATTTCTGAGTGTCAATCCCACCTACGATATACTCTCAGGACATGAAAAGCTTAGTACCAAAGCATAGAATTCAAGGTCTAAGGGTGTTTATGAAGCTGTGTCAGTAGGATCTTATTTATGATTGTGAGGGTCTCATTTCTATAAATGAGGAACTATGGACATTGAAGAAAATTTTTGCTTCTTTCAAATTAAAGATTGTGCAATAGAGTTTCCTCTTAAGAGACTTATTCAAATTCATGCGTTGCTCAAAGTTGTTAGACTACTCCTCATATTTAAAGTGGTTAGAACAGAAAACTCAGATCCTTATCAATGAGTTACCCTCAGTTAAAGTATTCAAAAGTAAAAGACTTCATCAGGCTTGAGAGGAGCCAATTTGGATGCTTAAGTTTATTAATTCAGAAGAATGCACTCTTATTCATATGAATCATGCATTGAGTTAGAGGAGGATGTATTTCCAGCCCTCTTCTCTAAACCTTGCTTCATATGTTATCATTGGGAAAATTATGTCTCCAAATATTCAGTGTTACCACCTGAGATAATGTGATTTGTGGCTTTATAAATCATAAGTCATAGAAACATCCTAAAGCTAGAAAGGCAAAGATCGAAGAGTAGAAATGAAATAGTGAGAAAGGTGGTTGATTGAGACTTGTAACTAGGATTATGTATCTATAAGGTAAGTAATGAGGTGATAAGGTGAGTCTCTTTGAATTTGACTATGTATCATCTGTGTTACATGATATGATGTGTATATATAGAGAAAAAGCATTGTAGTGAGTATGAATCAGAATACACTCTAACCAAGTGTAACACCTCCCAAAGTACGTTAGAATGCCCTCAGACTATATATCTTGCATAAACCATCATCCGTTGTGTTTTTGATAAATCTGAGGCCGAATTCTTAATCGGGGGACAAAATTGTGTGAAAAAATGATTTCGTTCAATTTTTTAGGTCAACCTATCTAAAAATAGTGTTCTGTAAGTTTTTGCACTTTCTAGAGGCATCTACATAATGAAGAGGGTTCATTTTAGTACAAAAATGATCGAAACTCATTCCAGGGTCAAATCAGAAGAAAATTAAACGTTGCACAAAAATAAACCATCTCGAAACAAGTCTGTGTCATGCTATGGTTGTCCAACTATACATACAATTTATTTTATTTTTTTTGAAAATTTTCATATTTAAGTAAAGGGCATTAGGACAAATCCCTGAACCTTTATAGACTGGAATTCACAAAAATTTCTTCTATTTTGGACCTATTTCACTCATCAAAACTTCTAAATTCCTCTCAAAACCTTCCAAGACTCCTTTATTAAATTTTTCCTAAATTCTAGGTTTTCAAGACTCCTCCATTAAAAGTCAAGCTTCAAGGTGATTTCCAAGCTTATTCAAGTTTCTCCTACCTTTCTCAAGACTGTTAAGGTATGTGAGTGTCACGCCCCGGGAGGGTACTTTAGACATAATCGACACTCAGAGAATATGTTAGTCCCTAATCGAATTACTTGGCCTCATCACATTCATTCATTCAATAAACTCAAGACAATCAGCAGAAGACTAAAGAAAGTAATGGGCATATCTCATCTAGTCTCAAAAATAATATTATAAATAAAAAGGCTAGTAGAAAAAAACTAGCTCAACAACTTTTAACATCAACATTCAACTCTAGTCTATGAAGCCTCTATCACTACTAGGTGGTGCCAATGACAGACCCATGGCTACCTCAATCAAAATAAAGCTAATAAGTGTCTAACTCTAAAGCAAAATGAAATAAATATAATGAATCCTCCGAAGTAGGGGAGGCTCACCAATAAGCTGAATGTCTCAAATCCTCAACGATGCGCCTGTTTGACGATCTCCAAATCTTATATCTACATCATGAAATGATGCAGCGCCAGGTAGAGAACGAATCAAAACCATAATGAACAAGTCCAAATGGAGACGACAATCTATAAATCCTCTATTGATTTCAGGGACTTCTAATTAGAGAGAACCTCAACATAATATGATGTGATGGTCCTAATCCTCACCTACACTTGGCTACGTAGTTTGATGAGTACGAATTGGGTTAATCCTTACTCTTTCGGTGCTCGATACTCTTCGAATGACTCAATGCTTATAAACAATCCATCCAATCAAACTATCTCAATCAACCTCATAGAGGCTCTCATCATTCAATCGGTCTCATAGAGACTCCAATCATACTATCAATTCATCTCTCATCAATAGCTCAAAGCTTACAACAATCATTAGGAAATAATCGAATAGACAAATCATTAGAGTTTATTTGGGAAGACTCACGTACCATCAAGTATATCAACCTATCATCATTCTCACATTCACAATCTCAATCACTATCAACATTCTCAATCAAGGCTCTAGACTCAATCCCTATCTTCATTCATGCATGCTTTATGAAATAATAAGTAGAGTTTATGCAATAATTCATGTAAAATATCCAATTCAAGAAAAGAATTTATGATGATCATCAACATACGAAAATACATGTAAGTAATATAATTTGCAAGAAAATCTTCAAGAAACCATTCAAGAATCATGTATATAGACTCATTGGACCTTCAACTCTTCTATGACCATCTATGGAGCAGATGAGAGAATAATCACATGCTTTTAGTTTAGCCTTACATGCCTGAAAAATTGATATTACAATCAAAATTTGATGAATACTAGCTTTCTTGGAGAAAATCCTCGATCTCGATAGTTCTTTTAGAGTGGAAGAACTTGGAAAGACATTGTTTGAAGAGCTTATCTTTGATTCTTGAATTCTTGATTTAGAATATTTAGAGTTCTTGATGAAGAACCCTAATTCTTGAAGGAGAAGAAGAATCAATAAATCCTTTCTTGAGAATTCTTGAATTCGTTTTCTTGAAATCCTAGGTAATGATTTAAGATTCTATTAGTGATTCATGAATAGATGAAGAAATTTGGGTTGGGTAGATTGAAAATTATAAAGAATTACTCACCTTGAGGATGAATCTTGAAAGCTAATCCTAACTTGATGACTTTCTTGATGATTCTTGAGTGTTTATGTTTAGGAGTAAAGGAGAGGATCTTTTATTATGAAAACAGACGTTTTATGCATTTTGGGACCTTAAATAGAGCCCCAAAGGTTTTAGGATGAAAGCACCCTCAAAATAAGAAGGAGAAACGCCATTTATCTCATCCATAAAGGGTCCCCATTGGGTCCAAGACGTGCTCCAGGTGTGGACCTTCAGATAGCTCTGCACTCCTTCTCTAAAATGGTCATAACATTCTATCCCGAACTCTGATTAAGGCGAAATGCGTTGGAAAGCTAATTCAAGTACCTTCGATTTGATATATTATGGGTTACCTAAATCATTATACTTCAGGAGATATGAGCATATGAAGTTGACCCTTCTATCAACTCATATGAAAACTTAGTTGGTAAAAATTCTTTAGATTTGACTTGATATAAAAGATCTCTTATATTTGTTTATTGAACTTAGGAAGGGTTGGGAATCGACTAGAATTCTCCTCAAATTAAAACAAAAAATTTACTTCGGAATGACCCAGTCCGGATGTAGAGGGGGCGCGCACTAGTGTATATTTTTTCTTAAATTTTTCTGAACTAGTTTTCAATTTCCCGTCGAAAAATTTAAGAAAAACACAAGGCATGTCCGCGTCCCAAGGGACTCGCACCTTGGGCGCGCACAGCCTCTGAAAATCATTTTGGATCGAAAAATTATTTTTCGATCTGATGGCTCTAAAATTCGAACGAGACCATTTTTTCACTTAATTTTCTATGTTGGTTGCATATCAAGTCTCGAATAAATAAACAGAGCATAGGAAGACGCATTACGCGCACATCTCTATTCTAGGGGTATTTTGGTAATTTTACCGGGCGTTACATCATCTCCCCCTTGGGATCATTCGTGCTCGAATGATGAGTAAAGGTGGATATCATGGCACGAATTGACTCAAAACTCATCTTAACATTCACATCTATCAACCTATCTTTCGACTCCTCATCACTATCAACAATCTCTATTCAGACTCAAAAATAGACAATCAACTCAAGAAAAGACAATTAATTTAGTTAAGGGCAAGGACATTACCTTCAACATTCTTATCATCAGGCACGAATAACGATTAAGACTCCTTTCAATACTCAATCAATCAATCTTGGACAATCACAAGTCACTCAAATAGACAAATCAGTTCAGATCAAGAGTAGAGATTCTCTTTTAGACATTTTCCAAATTAAGCATGAATGGAACGTCGCAATTCAATCACTTCGAATTGTTTAAACACTTCGACAATCAATGCTTCGAACTCAGGAAGGAAACCATCAAATCTAATCAAGAATGAGACCATCGATATATAAGACTCGATGTACAACTCTCAAGCTTAGCACCTCATCTCAATTGTGCTCCTCTTCATGACACTTTACTCTATCAACTTAAGCTTGTAGCTCCTATTCAACTCTCTACCTATCCACATCATCGTATTCCATTCAAAACCTACTTCTGAGCCTCAAGGTGCTACCCTTCAGACAATCATATTCATATAAAGCTAATCCTCAATACTTAGCTCTATACTTCCACCGGGCTTTCATTAAAGGATCATTGTTTCTCTTCACTACTTCATTATCATGAAGTCTTTGATAGTCTATCATCAATACTCGCATAACAATAACCACGCATTCAAGCCTATCACTCTAACCATTTCAACTCTGTCTTAGAATTTTCGAGCCTACTTAGCACTTCTACCTCCACCATTCAATGAGCTCCCACTCAAAGACACACTAACATACTCTTACCTATCTATTACACATCATAAGATCTCATCTCTCTCCTCCTCCCTATCCCTATCCTTACATGAGACAAGTAAAAAACCAATGTTGCAATAAGGATACGTTCACTCCTCCTCATCTACCCTCTTTCTTCGTCTACTACTATCAGCATCACAATTTGGACCAAGGGAAACTCATCATCTCTACATCCTACCATCAAAAATGGCATAACAGGCCGAAGGTCAGTGCATGAGTAAGATAGCATCAGAATGAAGAACTCTTACTCTCTCCCATCAACCATTACTTTTCTACTATCATCAACATTTCTATCAATAAATGGGAAGACAGGATCACTCAAAGAACTTGAAATGAATAATCATTAGCATGACTCAATTGAGAAATCGTATCTAAGGACATTCATATATTACAATCTCTCTCGTCTATCAATCTCATTCTGAGTTCACAGAATTATACGTAGTGTAAAACTTAGGTCACATCTCATTCAACAAAGGACTGAAAACTTTTAGATCCATGGGGTTAGATCAAAATTGATGAATAAATTCATCACATTTTCGTTCTCACAATTTAACATGAATAACAATCAACAAATGGTATATGGGACTAGGCCACAAATATGGTAGTCGCATACTAGACGGGAATAGACTATCACCTTAATGGAAGAGCAAGAAACGTATGATATGACAAGGAAATGATGTCTCATCTCGATCAGTCCATCTATATCAAACTCAAGATCTACTTCAGTTTCTCACGTCATCTCCCCCTTAGATCAAAGTTCGTCTCTTTAAGTTTGGAATCAATTTACCTTTCTAAGATATTCGTACATATCTCCACATGGTCAGGGAATCACTATACACAAGAATAGGCATCTTACATTCTTCTATCATACTATAGTCATATATATAAAATAGCCACTAAGACTCTCTTCAAGGATACTACTCTTAGCTTCCTTCTGTAGCTATGTAAATCTCTCTATATTTGCTGCTCTTAAAGGTGTATATAACCACTTTTCACAACTCTTACAATCTAGCCTATTCTTTTTACCTACTAATGCTCAACTTTTGTGCTCCTATAAACTCATCTATATAAGACTTAGACTATGATGGAAAACTCCTTATCATCTATCCAAAAACCCCAATCAACTTAGTTGCTCAGAATGACATTGAATGCTTACCTCAGCCTACTCCACATTGACAACTCAAATAAACTATCTACATTCTTATAACAGTTATAACTTAGAGCTTCACATACCTTTACACAATCATGGATACACATCTCAATTCTCTTTTTATTTATTGAGTTATCCTCATTTTTCTCGTCTTACCTAAGGGGCACTTGTACTCTGCCCATAGCATCACTTTCTTTACAACTCAGTACCACTCACTTATTCAGTCATATCTCCTTATCTGACTAAGGCTCATAACTCAATGAATTTTATGAACTCTCACTTAAAAATCAGAAGCCTAATTTAGATCTACCACATTTAAAGCACTTTGTTCCCTTATTCAACAACTATACTTAACCCTCAATAATATGAATACTACAACACATCAACATAAACCTCCTTCTAGTCTTGAGCATGCTCTAACACATTCTGATAATAACTTTTTCTCTATACCTCATCATGAAAATCAAAGGGTACTTACTACTCTTTCGCCAAAACTTATGGCAACTGACTCATCACCCCATTACTTAACTATTAGATAATAACTCTACTTACAAAACTCAACCAGCTATCACTCTCACTTTCTCATCCTTTTCTTTATCAGCTCTTCTTAGAAACATGATCGCAATTTTATAATGTGTAGAGCACGAATTAGAAAAGAAATTTTCATAAAGTATAACTCTATCGCACGATTTAAAACATGAAAGAAGTGAAACAATTCCTAAATGTCCTATAGCCTACAAATTATGGATGTAGAGCTCTTCACACCAATAATAAGGACTCTACTAGATAAGACTTCATACACTCCCTAGGACACTTGAACTCTGTGCTCCGATCTACTAGACAAGACTTCATACACTCCCTAGGACACTTGAACTCTATGCTCCGATACCAAGTTTGTCACGCCTTGGGAGGGTACCCTAGACGTAACTGGTACCCAGAAACTACTTCTAGTCCCCAAGCGAACCAATTGGGCACATCACATTCATTCAATCAATAAACTCAAGACAATCAGTAGAAGACTAAAGAAATTAATGAGTATATCTCATCTAGTCTCAAAAATAATATTATAAATAAATAGGCAAGTAGAAAGAAACTAGCTCAATAAGTCTTAACATCAACATTCAACTCTAGTTTATAAAGCCTCTATCACTATCAGGTGGTGCCAATGACAGATCCATGGCTACCTCAATCAAAATAAAGCTAATAAGTGTCTAACTCTAAATCAAGATGAAATAAATATAATGAATCCTCCGAAGTAGGGGAGGCTCACCAATTAACTAAACGTCTCAAATCCTCAACGATGCGTCTGTTGACGATCTCCAAATCTTGTATCTACGTCATGAAATGATGTAGCACCATAACGGTGTCAGTACGTAGAATGTACGGTATGTTAAATAGCTGAATGAAACCAAAATAGGTAGAATAATATAGAAACAACAATCAACTCAAAATAATAACAATCAACATGTCAAATTTCTATCTAAAGCAAGAATAAAAGAGTAGATAAATGACCTATCAACCAATTAAACCTCATCAATCAAATCATGACTCATCTCAAAGGAACTCAACTCAACTCATCTCATCATATCTCATCTCATCTCGACTCAGAGTTCTTAAGGTAGAAATATTTTGGGAGTTTCTCTTATCCAACAATAATCACTTATGAGCCAGTGATTGTACAACAATCACGTTGATGTTGCCACAGCCTTTTTGTACTTGCCAGGTAGAGAATGAATCAAAACCATAATGGACAAGTCCAAATGGAGACGACAATCTAGTCCTCTCTTAATTTCAGGGACTTCTAATCAGAGGGAACCTCAACATAATGTGATGTGATAATCCTAATCATCACCTACGCTTGGCTACGTAGTTTGATGAGTGCGAGTTGGGTTAACTCTTACTCTTTCGGTGCTCGATACTCCTCCCATAACTCAATTCTCATAAAATAATCCATCCAATCAAACTATCTCAATCAACCCCGTAGAGACTCTCATCATTCAATTGGTCTTACAGAGACTCCAATCATACTACCAATTCATCTCTCAATCAATAGCTCAAGGCTTAGAACATTCATTAGGAAACAATTGAATAGACAAATCATTAGAGTTTATTTGCAAAGACTAATGAACCATCAAGTACTGCCAACCTATCATCATTCCCACATTCACAATCTCAATCACTATCAATATTCTTAATCAAGGCTCTAGACTCAATCTGTATCTTCATTCATGCATGCTTGATGAAATAATAAGTAGGGTTTATACAATAATTCACATAAAATATCCAATTCAAGAAAAGAATTTATGATGATCATCAACATACGAAAATATATGTAAGTAGTATAATTTTCAAGAAAATCTTCAAGAAACCATTCGAGAATCATGTATATAGATTCATTAGACTTTTAACTCTTCTATGACCATCTATGGATCACATGAGAGAACAATCACATGCTTTTAGTTTAGCCTTGCATACCTAGAAAGTTTATATTACAATCAAAATCTGATGAATAATAGCTTTCTTGAAGAAAGTCATCGATCTCGGTTGTTCTTTTAGAGTGTAAGAACTTGGAAAGACATTGTTTGAAGAGCTCTATTTGATTCTTGAATTCTTGATTTAGAATATTTAGAGTTCTTGATGAAGAACCTTAATTCTTGAAGAAGAAGAATCAATAAATCCTTTCTTGAAAATTCTTGAATTCGTTTTCTTGAAATCCTAGGTTATGATTTAAGATTCCATTAGAGATTCATGAATAGATGAAGAAATTTGGGTTGAGTAGATTGAAATTTATGAAGAATAATTCACCTTGAGGATGAATCTTGAAAGTTCATCCTAACTTGATGACTTTCTTGATGATTCTCAAACGTTTATGTTTAGGAGTGAAGGAGAGGGTTTTTGATTATGAAAACTGACATTTTAGGTGTTTTGGGACCTTAATTAGACCTCCAAAGGTTTTACCCTTAAAAATAAGAAGGAGAAACGTCATTTATCTCATCCATAAAGGTTTCACGTCGGATCCGTGACACATTCCGAGCGCGGACCTTCAGACAGCTCTGCACTCCTTCATTAAAATGGTCATAAATTTGTACTCCTAATTCTGATTAAGGCAAAACTAGATGCTTTGGAACGCTAATTCAAATATATTTGATTTGATATATTGTGGGTCACCTAACTCATTATACGTTAGGAGATATGATCATTTGAAGTTAACCCGTTCATCAACTCATACGAAAACTTAGTTGGTAAAAATTCTTTAGACTTGACTTGATATAAAAGATCCCTTATATTCATTTATTGAACTTAGGAGGGGTTAAAAATTGACCAAAATGTCCCTCAAATTAAAACAAAAATTTTACTTCGGAATGGCCCAGTCCGCAACGCGGAGGGGGTGCGCACTAGTGTATTTTTTTCCTTAAAATTTTCTGAACTAGTTTTCAATTTCCCGTCAAAAAATTTAAGAAAAACACAAGGCATGTCCGTGTCACAGGCGTGTTGTGCCTTCGGTGCGCACAACCTCTGGAAATCGATTTGGATCGAAAAATTATTTTTCGATCCAATGGCTCTAAAATTTGAAAGAGACCATTTTCCCACTCAATTTTCCATGTTGGTTGTATATCGGATCTCGGATTCACAAATGGAGGATGGGAAGATGCATTACATGCACATCTCTATTCTAGGAGTATTTTGGTAATTTTACCGGGTGTTACAGTGAGTTTCTTCATCTATGGGTGCCTCCACCCATTAAGTCCAAAACCTTTTCCAAACTACATCATAATGGTTTTATCCGCGATTCAAGGTTTGGACTTTGTACTTTTTGTTTTCAATTAGTTATATCCTTTTATAACGGAGGCAACACACAGAGTCCGTCTGCTTTAATCTCATCGCTACATTTACAGAAAGGGGAAATCTGTTATTCGAACTCCTAGCTCTGCGCTAATCCTTTTAGAGCTTGATTTTATTTACACATCTATTGTAGAGAGAGTGACCTGTGGTTTGAGGTACGAGCTCTATGATTTCCCCATTTCAAAGCTCGAGACTATTGTCATTTCTGAAATAACTTGATTCCAGGTGATTCCCTTGTTCTTAGTTTAGCTTTTCTATGTATCTATCAGGCTTATAAACATCTGTTCGGATTTTTATTTTAACTTGTGCACGATTGTACCTTTGTGGCTTATAGGGGCTAGTAAGGTTTAGTTACTTTAAGTCTTGTTTATTTTTGTACACTCGTGTGCATATCTTGGCTATTTTTTATTCTTGACCTTTATTTGTTTTTTATTTTAGTATTTCCTATTGCATTTACTATTCTTACTCAGATGTCTGCTGGGTACCTATTTATTGATACTTATATTACACTCTGCATCTATATTCGTGATGCAGGACCGAGCATCAGTTACCACTGCCGTCATTCGAGCCAGTAGCAGCAAGTACTCGGAGGCGAGGGTGAGGATACAACATTTTGGATCGTGTTATCTACTTCTATTTGTATTTTTGTGGGTCATCTTTTGTATTTGAAATAAGTAGTTATGTATATTTGTATATTTTGGTCTACTTTTGGGCCTTGTACTTTAGTGGCTCTGTACATGTGACTTCCAAGTTCTGGGAGAAATTTCATTTTATTTATGTATATTTTAGCTTATCTCATAGTGTTGTCCCACATTGTTTCTGCTATATTATCATTTTGTTGTTTAGCTTCTGCCTATTTATCCATTACCAGTTATTTTAGGTTACGTTTCGGATTGGCTTATCTACTAGTTGGACATAGTAGATGCCATAACAGCTCGAGAAATCGAATTGTGACATTTGCCAAAATTCTTGTAAATTCCTTATTGTCGTTTTTACTTTTTCGAATTCATTCTTGCTTTCTCTCTTTTGTGTTCATTGCTGCTTTGTACATCTAATTTAGTTAATATATCGTTGAATTTTGTTGATTCGATGCATGATAGAAGTTTCATTTATATCGGATTAATGAGATTGATAGGAATAAAGTATAGCTACGAAAAAGCAAAAGATAGATAATTAAAGGGAAAAAAAAAAGAAAAAAATATATATATACATTCATATTATTTTTCACTTTGCTGTACTCTCGATGCCACGTCTAATATCACTTTTAAATAGTTGAAGGGCCTAACAAAACCTAAACTTAAATATGTAATTGAAAATTGTATTGAATGGCTTTTGACTATTTTCTCCTTGACAACAATATATAAATAGTACATAATAAAAATCAATAATCCAAGTAGAAGTGAAACAAAAAGGGTAAATAAAAGGCCCTACACGAACCGCGCGCGGCCATGCGCATATAACAGTGTGTTTAAACAGAACATAAAAGAAAGGATGAAAAATAAAAACTCTCTTCCTCTACTTGGTCCGCCATTAACGGACGTCCAGAAAATAGGAAGAGAGTGAAGGGTAAAGAGACCAAAGGCATTATTTCTCCTCTTATAACATTTATTATTAGACTCTCTCCGTCTTCTTTTCCAGGCGGCAGGTTTTGCCGCCGGATTAGAAAAGAAAAAAAAAATAATTGTACCATTCTTCAGAAAAACCATATCACCCGTTTGGTGCCCCTTTCCGTTCCCTTTTTTAATCTCCTCTATTCCTTTCCTGCGTCATCTTTGATTTTGGTAATACTATTATTCTTCCCTGTCATTCTGTATGCTTGTTCATGTTCTGTTGTGTCGTGTTGGGGGTTATGTGAACATGCGGTTTCGTCTTTATCATAAATGGGTAATGTGTGTCTTTTTGATAAAACTTTTGAAAATATTCTCAATGGAAAAACAGAAACATCATATATGAATTGTTCTAGGGTGCCTGGGGATTTTGCATGGATTGTTTTTACCTCTTGCTTGGATAGTTGTTAGCCGTTATAGTTTAAATATTATATTTGTTTTGATTGTTACATATTGTATGTTTAATTTTATCATAGGATAATGACGAAAAGACTCATTTTATATAATGATGTGGTTGTGTCACTACTTTAATACTTCATGTTATTTTTAATAATTCTACTTTACCATTTACTCTTATCTTTTTCATGGAATCTACCATATACCCTTCAATTTCTTGTAGATTTATAATTCAAATTATGGATGTATGACATTATGTAGCGGCAAATAACAATACAATCTATGCAAATATTGTAGTCATTGTAACAATTCAGTACTACACAATACATTATGAAAAAATACATAATAACCATCCAAACAAAGTGTTAACTTAGCAGTAGGCACTGCATGATTTGCAGCAAAGTTTAATTTGATCGACATTCTGGGAAATGGAGGGAGCTAATAGTTTTCATGGTTGTGATTACTACTCGTACAAGTTTTTATGTGTTTAACCAGTTGAACTTCTTAGAGTGCAGTTTCATCTATGGAGAAACCGAGGACTCCCTTCAAGGGAGTCACTGATGATGTTAAAGGAAGGATACCATGCTATAAACGTGATTGGCTCAACTCATGTGGTACAGGCGTGAGGTATTCTTATCTTATGTTTGAGCTGAATATGAAATGGCACATTAATTTGTATAAATGAAGGTGTTGGGTTTATTGTGTAAACCAATTTTAGGATACTGGCTCCAACAGCATACATTTTCTTTGCTTCTGCTCTTCCTGTAATTGCTTTCGGGGAGCAATTGAGTAGAGAAACAGGTCCGTGCTGATTTTTTTTTTCATATATGCAGTAATCATGTAGTGTAAGTTGGATTAATTAGTTGATCTATTTAATTGACAGATGGAGCTATGAGCACAGTTGAAACTCTTGCTTCTACTGCGATTTGTGGAATCATCCATTCAATTTTTGGTGGACAGCCTCTCTTGATCTTAGGAGTTGCAGAGCCAACCATCATCATGTACACCTACTTGTATAATTTTGTGAAGGGTAGACCAGAGATGGGGCCAGGTCTATTTGTCGCCTGGGCAGGATGGTGTGGAATCTACTTTTTCCTCTGTTACTTCCTGGGGTTACCAAATGCATAAATGTTACTGACCATATGTTTGACAGGGTTTGTGTCTGGACTGCGTTGATGCTGTTTCTTCTTGCTATATTCAATGCTTGCAATATCATCCCTAGGTTTACGAGGCTCTCAGGGGAACTCTTTGGCATGTTAATCACAGTTCTTTTCCTCCAAGAGGCTATTAAGGTACTTGTTGTTGTACCTCCTTTTGAGAGTGTACTTAAAGAGTCTATTCAAAAAAAAGAACGAACTGGAAAAAACTTTCATTTAAACTAGAAGAAATACCATGCTCCTCATACCTTTTGTCTTCGAGTCGCAGGGAGTAATCAGTGAATTTGCAATTCCAAAAGGTGAAAATCCAGAACGAGAGGAGTTCCACTTTGAATGGCTCTACACAAATGGGTTACTGGCAGTTATTTTCTCGTTTGGTGTTCTTTTAGCTTCTCTTAAAAGTAGAGGAGCTAGATCATGGCGTTATGGTACAGGTATGTGATGACATCTGCTTTATAGAAAGGTGAATTACATATTATTGTCTGTTAAAAGTCAAAATCTCTCATACATCGACTACTACGAACAGGTTGGATGCGAAGTTTTATAGCCGACTATGGGGTTCCCCTTATGGTTGTTTTGTGGACAGCAATGTCTTTCGGTGTGCCTGGAAAAATTCCCTCTGAAGTCCCTCGAAGGCTCGTTTGTCCTCTCCCTTGGGAGGCTAAATCATTATACCACTGGACTGTGATCAAGGTACTCTAAATTTCAGGATGACACCCTTATTCATCCAGGCTTCTTGAGTTCTACAACTGGAGTGGCCAATAAGATCTGGACTGCTTCTATATTCTTTTCAGAGAATGTCTTGCTCCTTTAATTGAGGTTTCATAAAAGGGACCTCGTAAAACAAAACAGAGACATTATAATTCATTATCTACATCTTTGTTTTTATATATGTTCTTTCTTAGGATTGGTAAACATGATATTCTTCAACAAAAAGCTTTTGAAAGTGGGCTATACAAATAGCTTGTGGTACATGACCTTTCTCCTATAGTAACTCAGAAGTTAGTACGATACAGGTCAAGATATTGTTAGGCACCTCTTTGTATTTATTGTGAAAAAAGAATTTTGAACCAAATTTATGGAAAAGCTTTATGTATGTCAACTAAGTCGGAAACATTCCTGTTCTGTCTAATTTAATTTATGCACTTAATTGCAGGATATGGTAAGGGTCCCGCCGTTGTATATCTTTGCTGCCATCATTCCAGCTGTGATGATAGCTGGTCTATACTTCTTCGATCATAGTGTTGCTGCACAGATGGCACAACAACCGGAGTTTAATCTTAAGAACCCATCCGCTTATCATTATGATTTGTTTTTGCTTGGAGTCATGGTATAGATTTTCAGAAAATTTTTCTATGTAGAGTTGGAAGATTTAATTCACTTGAGGTCTTCTACTCTGGCTCATTCTTCATCCTGAATTTTATGGTTGCAGACTTTGATATGCGGATTACTTGGAATTCCCCCTTCAAATGGGGTACTTCCACAATCACCAATGCATACAAAGAGCCTTGCTGTACTCAAGAGACAGGTAGATAATGCAATGATATGTTCTCTGTTTAGTCTCGTCTGCGTGATTAATTGTCCTATTAACACTACTTGGTCCCTCATGTGCAGTTAATTCGGAAGAAAATGGTGAAGACTGCAAAGGAAGGTATTAAGCAGAATGCAACAAAATCAGAGATATATGGAAAGATGCATGCCGTCTTTGTTGAGATGGATGCTACGTCAAAGGTAAAACTGTTGCCAATCAGGGATGCATAAGTCAAATGTCCATACGACCTATTAATTTGCTGAAAAATGTGTTTATTTATTTTCAGTACCTCTAAACTAGTTTGGGTTGAGGCATTGTTGTTGGATTATAAGAAATTTGTATACATTATGCAGCGAACAGCAGATAAGGATTTGGAGAACTTGAAGGCAGCTGTAATGAATCATGACGATGGAGAAAATGGAACAAACGAAAAATTTGATCCTGCGAAACACATTGATGCCCACTTGCCTGTCCGAGTAAATGAGCAAAGAGTTAGCAACTTTTTGCAATCTATACTTGTTGGATGTAGTGTGCTTGCTATACCTGTAATCCGGATGATACCCACCTCAGTTCTTTGGGGATATTTTGCCTACATGGCCATTGACAGTCTCCCTGGTAATCAATTCTGGGAGAGGCTGCAGCTGCTTTTTATTCCTTCAGGGAGAAGATTCAAGTGAGTCACGAATAACCATTCCTCGTAACTAAGTCTCGAAAAGTCCCTCAAAACTTTTGGAATCGTTGTTATTGGTCTCAAACTACTTTTGTGTTTCACTTTTAAGAATGACCATGTCATAGTTATATACATTAGATTATTCAAGTGATAGTAATTAATCGGTTAAACAGTAGCATCTTTCAAGTCAATTTTGTGATGGTTCTTTTGACAGGGTCCTTCAAGAGCTCCATGCCCCCTATGTTGAGTTGGTCCCATTCAAATACATTGTCACGTTTACTATGCTCCAAGTCGTGTATTTCTTGATTTGCTTTGGAGTAACATGGATACCTATTGCTGGTGTACTATTCCCTCTGCTTTTCTTCATTCTCATTGCCATAAGAGAGCATGTTCTTCCCAAGTTTTTCCCGCCCGAGTATCTTAAGGAATTAGATGCAGCTGAGTACGAAGAAATTGCTGGTGTTCCAAAGGTAAATTATGTTTCCTACCTTTCCTGCATCCTCCTTTGCAAGTGCAATTGCTATGTACTCTGTCTATCCCCTGAAACAAGAGTAGAACAAACCTTTCCACCACTGGCACAATTTCAATTTCCAATGAAGCCAAGCTTAATTATCTAACAGAATCATGAGCATCTAAATAGATTTAGATCATGTTTTACTAAAAGGATGCTATAGTTTTTCTGTTGCATTCAATTTTCTTACCAGTTCTTCTATGTAATACAAACAACTGAAGTGTCTTCTAGAGGAGAACTTTGAGGGTCTCTTAGAATACCGGTACTCATAAGGGCTAATGTATCTATCTGCAGGAGAGAGAGGGCGATGATGAAGATAATGGCGATGATCTCTCGGATGCTGAGATATTGGATGAGATGACAACACATAGAGGTGAATTAAAACACAGATCTGTCAGCCGCACCGAAAGGCATCATCAGGTAAATTGGCTTTGCCCAATCATCCAACATTTGCAGCTTCCATTTTATTACATTGGAAGAAATTGACAATGACCCTATGTATTATGTCAGGTTTATCCACATGAGTCTTCTGGAGTGTAATACATGGATGTAAAATGATACCAAATTCCTCCCCGGGAGGTCATTAATTTTGACAAATCCTCTCTGTCGTCGAAAAGAAAGTTGAGAGTAGAAAAGAGCGGGAGAAAAAAACACGAGATATTCTGTACACACTTTTATTTTTCTTTCCTAGTACAGAAACAGTACTATAGAAGTTTGACGCTGATTGAATAAAGTGTATCATTCTTGATGCTTTTTTGTTTCATTTGGTGTGTGTGTGTGTTATTATTTCATCTTTGGCAAAGGTTGAAGATGTAGACTGGATGCTGTTTGTGTTATACAAATGAGCATTCGGAATCTGATAACTTTGAATCTGATTGAATGAAGTGTATTAGTTTCATGTAGGACATTTTTCGCCATGTTTAATAGCATTTCTTCTTCTCACAAAATAATTGCAAGGATATTTTGGAAAACGTATCTAGCATAAGGATTTATAGGAGCTTCATATGACATATTAATAGCTTTATTAAGTAATCTGCAACTCTTGTCCATTAAGTCTAATTGGTCCACTAAACTGTATTCCTAAGAATTGAATGGCAGGAGACTGCAACAACACTTGTGTAGCCCTATTTCTGTTATTTAACTTGCATTGCTAAAATACTTTTAAACAACAAAAAACTTTTGTAGACAAGACCTTTTTGTAGAAAAAAAGATATTTTTACAAAACAAAACTTTGTGTAATTAATAAATACAAAGAATCTTAACAAGTTCTTAAAAAATAAAAAAAATTATCACTAGTCATCAAGACAAAATCTGTAAAGAAAAATAGAAACAAAATTGACAAGAAAAAAATCGAGCCCTTGAATGCACAGTATGCTTTAAAAAATGATTTCCCTCAGATATCCGAGGTTAATGGAAAATATCCTCACATGATAGATCAATTTTACTCATTGATGTATCTACCTAAAACCATGGTGCCAACGAACAACTCAACGGCAGTAAAGTATACTAGAATTCTAGATTTAGTTGTGCAGAACAAAAAGAAGTCAAAAAATTCGTTGTTAGGAATGAGAAGAAAATCCTCTATTTATAGACAACAAAAGGTGTTTATTATGCCTTATTAGAAAATGTCATAATTCTTTGCAAAAATCGCAACTCTACAATAAAAGTCACAACTTTTTATAAAAGTCATAATTCTTCATTTTCCATTCACACCTTTCAAACTCAACAAGTCCCCCACATTAATGAGAAATAAGTTAAGAAAAAAAAAAAGGACAAGTGTTTTTTACAAGTAAGGACTAATTGCATCTGGATTTGTTCTTTTACCATGTCAGTCACACTCTCATTTAATCGATCTTGATAGTCCAAATACGAGAAGTGTCTTAATCTAGATGTTCTCCAAGTTGATAGGATCCAAATGAAAAAAGGAAACACAATGGTAAAATTTGCCATCTTTCGTATTAAATAATGAAAAACCAATTGATCAAAAAAGGTCTTGTTCATGGTGGTAAGCGAGAGAGGATTTAGTAAAAGGATAATGCCGCTTTATACTAATATAGTCTCGAGTTAGTAATTAGAGTTAGATGCTTCACAACTTCCTCTGCTCACCCTCCACGAGCAAATATAGTCTACTAGACTAGCCAAGAAAGAGTGACGTAGACTATAATCTAGGTCATTCGAAATAAGTAGGTTTTTCAGCATTAATTGCATCAGAATAAGTAGGTTTTCTTTTGAACTTTCTATAGTGAATATATATCGAATATACTCGATCAATTAGTAGATTTGATATCTTTCAACCGTCGAGCTTTGATATATACCGAGACAACAATATATCACACAATCAACCCTTTACTATCTATAGTTCTTACGATTGTATTCATTTCAACCATGAACACCTCTTAGTTTCATGAGTGTATAGAGAATGGACTTTTACTATTATTTTCTTTGAAGCAGCTTACACATCACGCTAACATAGGTGATTTCTAATTGTGTTTTTGCATAGAAACATTATTTGATTAAAATTGTCAAACTTAGAAATCATTAAAAGACTTTAAGCTTTATTAACTTGTTAATGAGCCTTAATGTTTTATCCTTGTCACTAAACATTGTCTTCATCACAAAAATAGTTTGAGAATTGTTTGACAATGTCGAACTATAGTTCGCAATTTTGTTTGATCTCTTTGAACCTATCTCTTGAAATCTCTAGTTTGCTAGGTAGTGTTACCGTCATAATGACTTGTTCTAAGCCTTAAACTCATTTCCTTAGATGATCTTTCAACTGCTTCTCTAGCTAAACCTTTTGTAAGCGAATCTGACACATTATCTCTAGCTTTTACATAGTCAATAGTGATAATTCCACTAGAGAGTAGTTGTCTCATGGTATTATAGTTTATCATGTGTGATGCGATTTTCCTTTGTACATAATGCTCCCTATCCTACCTATTATTGCTTGGCTATTAACATGTATGCGTATAAGTCCTATAGGTTTGGAATATAATGTATTGTCTTTCAAAAATTTTTAGAGCCATTCAGGTTCTTCATGGGCCTTATCTAAAGCAATAAACTTATATTCTATTTTAGAGCGACAAATACATGTTTGTTTGGATGATTTTCAAGAGATTGCTCCTCTACCAAAAATAAAAACATATTCATTTGTGGATTTTACTTAATTTGATCCGGTGATTCAATTTGCATCACTGTATCCCTCAATCAAAGTAGGATATTTTTTATAATGCAAAACATAGTTTTGTGTTGTTCTAGATACCCCAAAATTCATTTCATTGTCATTCAGTGAATTTGGTTGGATTACTGGTAAACTGACTCAATTTACTAATAGAACCTACTATATTTGATCGTGTACAATTCATAATGTACATCAAACTTCCTAACGCTCTTGCATAATTCAATTATGAATCGCTTTTGCCTTCATTCTTTTAAATTGTACAGCTTAAATCAATTGGAGTCTTGACAACATTGAAATTCAAATACTTGAACTTCTCAAGTGTTCTTTCAATGTAATGATATTGCGTTAATGCTACATCTTGTGGAGTTTTATGAATTCTGATTCCTAAGATCAAATCAACAACTCCTAAATCCTTCATACCAAATTTTCTGGACAACATGCATTTACCGTCAATATTCTTACTCATTATCAACATATCATCAACATATAAACAAACAATGATTTTGTGATTCGGAGTATTTTTAATGTAGACACATTTATCATATTCATTGATCATAAATTCATTTGTCAATATTGTTTGGTCAAATTCGACAAGTCATTGCTTGGGTGCTTGTTTGAGTCCATAAAGTGATTTAACAAGTTTGCACACTTTTCTTTCTTTACCAGAAACTACAAATCCCTTAAATTGTTTCATGTAAATTTCTTCCTTAAGAAGACTATCTTAACATCCATTTGATGGATTTCAAGATCATGTATAGCTGCTAGTTCTACAAACATCCGAATAGATGTTATGCTTGTAGCTGGAGAGTATGTTTCAAAATAGTCGAGACCTTCCTTTTGTGTATAGCCTTTGACTACAAGTCTAGCCTAATATTTGTCAATATTGACATCAATTTTTATTTTCCTTTTAAAGACTCATTTTGATCTTAAAATTTTATTTTTTGAAAGAAAGATCAACCAGTTCCCATGTATGATTATTTAAAAATTGATTCAATCTTACTATTGACTGCTTATTTTCAAAACAATGATTTAAAAGAAGACATTGCTGCTTTAAAAATCTGAGGCTCATTTATAAGGAGGAATGCTACAAAATCTAGTCCAGGAGAAGTTGATGTCCCCTGATATTTACTATGTCTTGGGTCCTCTTTATTTGATGTACTCTTCTTTAATTCTTCCAGAGGTCGTTTACATATTTCGCTTGACGACTCACAATCAATTTTGTATAGATAAATGTGCTAAAAAAAACTCAATATTAGCTTAATCAATTACCGTATCAACATGAATTTTTTGAAATTGTCAAATTTGTGAATCAAAAATCGACAGGCTTTGTTGGTTGTAGCATATCCAATGAATATATAATCCACAATATTTTATTCAATCTTTTTCTTTTTGGGTAAAGGAATGTGTATCTTTGTTAAACAATGTCGCACTTTGAAATATTTGAAGTTGGATTTTCTTCCTTTCCACAATTCATATGAAAAAGATTAACTTTTGTTGTGGGGCAAGTTGTTGAGTATTCAGTTGATTGTAGTAGGATAGCTTTCCTCCACAAGTTTTGTAGTAAATCAGAACTTATATAAAGCATTCATTATCTGTTTTATTATTTTGTTCTTTCTTTTCTCAATTTCATTTGATTATGAATTATAGGGGGCAATAGTTTGATGAATTATATCATATTCCAAGCATATTTCTACAAAAAGGAGATTCATATTTCCACCCCTATCACTTCAAATTATTTTTATATTTTTACTCAATTGATTCTCCACTTCATTTTTGTATTGCTTAAATACGTCAATCACTCCATCCTTACTATTAAGCAAATATACATAACAATATCAAGTGCAATCGTCAATAAAATTATAAATTACTTTTTTTTTTTACCATGAGATGATATTGACTTCATATCACATAAATCTATGTGAAGTAAATCTAAATAATATGAATTCCTATCAATAGACTAATATATGGATGTTTAACAAATTTGTATTTAACACAAGTTTCACATTTTAATTTATTACACTCGAACTTAAGCAATACTTCTAAGCTGATCAATTTTCTCACGATTTTATAATTAACATGTCTTAAACGAACATGTCATGAAGCATTTTGACTCTAATAAAGTAACAGAAGATGAATTCTTATTAATACTATCGACAACCATTATACTAGCTCGAAAAGATCCTCAGTGAGGTATCCATTTCCTAAAAACATTTCGTTCTTATTGCTTGCAATTTTGTCACTAATAAGGACACACTTAAATCCATTTTTAATAAGTAGTCCATCTAAAATCAAAATGTTTCTAATTGTAGGAAATACAAAACTTTGTTAAAGAGTCATCACTTTGCCAGAAGTCATCTTCAA
>JAPFFP010000103.1:13273361-13294129 GCA_026153255.1 Solanum medicagineum
ACTTCTTTTTTCTTGGTTCATCTTTATCTTTTCTTCTACATCTGGTTGGTCTTCCGGGCATTGGCTTCACTTCAGGGAGCCCAATTGGTGGGTTGTTGGTTTCAGGCCACATAACGATATTGGTTATAGGCTGTAAGAAGTACTTATAAGCTTTTGAGGAATGTATCTTTTCTGTACCAATGGTCCACATAATCTTCTGGTTCTTTACCCATGTGATACAAAACATAAACTACATGTTGACAAGGAATATCCCTCAACTGCCACAACCTACAGGTACAAGTCTGCCTAACCATGTCAACTGCATGTCTATATTTTCCTTCTTGTATCTCAAATCCTATATCATGATTCCAATTCACCCTTAGCTTCCTACCAATTTCTTTATTTTCCTCCAAAACTTGCCTTGCCATAGGTGAAATATCAGTAGTTCAAGTACTTGCAAACTTAATCATATCACCATGCCTATCCATTATTTTGTGTCTAATATCTTCAGGCATACTAATAACAGATTTGTGCCTAGGAACAACAATCCATGAATTAAATGTTTCACACATATTATTTTCCACCACATCACACTTGGATGTTTCAGTAAATAAAGCTCTACACCAAAATTCTTTGTTATAGACAAGCAGAGACTCACATATTCTATCAGCAAGCTTTCCCAAATATGTAAACTCATCTTTCAATTTTACCTCAAAACTAGCTTTGGCAAACCTCCAAAATGCTTTTCTCCTCTCTTCACCTCTCCATTTCTTTTGCCAGTTTGCCCAAATGTGTCTTGCACACATTCTTCTTTCAGCAAAAGGAAGTAACTCAGTAACAACTGACTCAAGTCCCTACAAGGAAGAAACAAAACTCACCCTTGATCATAAATAGCAAACAAGATAAAAGGCCACATTATTGAATGGTAACTTTCATCTGCAAAAGGCCAGATTTGATATTTGAATAAATCACATGATTTTACTAGTTACTGTCTTTACTATCAAGACTATCAAAATGGTGAATGAGATATTGAGAATTTGTGAATCCTAAAAATAAGTCCTCATTAAAAACAATATAAACAACCAGAAAGCCATGTGAGAAAGTTACATAACTCAAACATTCACTAAAAAATACACAATTATATCAAATGATCTAATGACTGAAGGAATCCGATTTTGCTTGCAACTTCATACCTTTTAAGGAGGAAGAATAAATCAAGTATGATAATTGGTTAAGGAAATTACTAACTAACTCAAATGATGCTACAGTACGTTAAATACGTAGGATTTCAATACATTTGGCTCTTAAACAGTGACATCTCACAAAATATTAATCAACCAAAATTGTAGTAAGCTAGTTGAGGAAACTTATAAATAATGAAATGAACATTTAAAGACTAAATAATAAGGAATGCTTAACCTTCCAATTAGATGGTAGAGTCAAACCAGAATGGGTGCAAAAGCAAAGGAAAAGACTTAAGATTGTGACCATGCTCGTAGAGGCAAACTATTTGAAATCTACAGGTTCTTATGGCCATTCAAAACTAAACAAGAGCATTTGCTGTCCGACATAATTGAGAAAAATGATCAGGACTGCAAGTGTATTAAAAAACTTAGTGCTTGACAACAAAATTTCATTGGCAAAAAGCCACATTATTGAACAGTAACAAAGTTCAATGAGTGTTTGGCTACTTAGCAATTCAAAATATTGAATTTACAGAATTCAATCAACAAACCAGAATATAAGAGTTCAATCAAGAAACCAAAATTACAGAGTTCAATCAAGAAATCAGAATTTACAGAGTTTAATCAAGAAATCAGAATTTACAGAGTTCAATCAATACAAGAAGCCACAATTCAAAAATATAAGAGTTCAAAAATATACATCAAGCATGTAAGTACAGGAAATCAGAATATTGAATTTACAGAAGGCAAACTGAAACTGAAATGAGATGAAATAAGTACCTTTTGCAGATATGATGGATATGCCATATCCATCACCAAGATGCAAATCTTCAATCAGATATCTTAAAAACCAACTCCAAGAGTGTTTGATCTTGATCCACCACTGCCCAAGCTATTGGATATATTTGTTGGTTTTCATTTCTTCCAACAGCCACTAATAGCTCTCCTTTGCAAGCACCTTCAAAAAACAACCATCTATGCCTATAATCTTCCTACAGTCGTCCGACCATCCATTCTTCAATGCAGCAAAGCATACATAAAAGTATTTGAACAAGTGTTTGCCAAAAACTATTTCATTGTCAGTTCTCACCCAATAAGAAGTTCCCGGATTTGAACTCTTAATCATATCAGCATAGTCCAACAGTCTTGAAAACTCAAGCTTTCAATCACAAATGAACTTTGAAATTACATTCTGTTTTGCCCTATAACATATTGATCTTCCCACCTTTAATTCCTATTCTTTTTTTATTGTTTCTTGAAGCTTATGAACCCTAATGTCAGGTTGAGATATTATTCTATCCCTCAACTTCATTTCCACATACTTTGCTATGCACAATTTGTTCATATTCTTTGTAAAATACCTATAAGTAGGATAGTACTTTTTCACACAAAAATCCCCTGTATCTTTATCCAAACTAGCAAACACTTCCCATTTTCAGTTCCTTGACATCTCACCCTAACTCTATGACGTTCATTGGGTTTAATCTTTAATTGAACTTTATTTTGCACAGCATAATCAGTAACAACCCTTCTAAACTGAATTGCACTCTCAAAAATCATACCTAATTCAAAGAAAGATACAGTAGAAGAAGGACATACCTCAATTTGTTGCTTTTTCTTCTTGAAGGTAGATCCACACCTTGTTGTGCTAAAACATCGAGTTCTTTATCACTGTTTTTGCTAGGTTCATCTGATGAAGCAATAAACTCTTCATTACCTCCTGATTTACCTTGATATTTGGCTGCCTTGTTGGTGAAAACACCCTCAAAACTTTTATCTATCCCAGCCTCTCCAAACTCAACTTTTGCCTGTTTGGATTTGTCCTTACACTTTGTCCTTCCCTCTCTAGCCTCACTTCATTTTTGTTCTCTTTGTTTCTCCCTGAAAGTTCTCAATTCTTCATCGACTTCACTATCATCTTGATCTGGTACAACATCTAAGTCATCCTCTTCATAATCATCAGAATCACTAGTTTCTTCCTCTAAAGATTGTTCAATTCCACCTAACTCATTGATATCATCATCTAAATAAGAAACCCTAGACACTACCTCTGTCTCTACATTAACTTTTGGACCATACAATGGTCCCAACTGACTTGTAGGCCCTATTTCTCCCACATGCACGTGCTTCAAGAATATATTGAAAGTCGACCCACTCCATAAATATTTAATACAATTATATAGTTGTTTGCCACTTTCTAACTTGACAAATCTATGGGTAATAGGATCTTCAGTAAAAAATTCCTCAACTTCATCATACCGAATATCTTTTGCATACGATTTCAATTCCGTCAAAGAGAAGTGATCCTTGTCTACGAAGAAGACACATTTTTTAGACTTTGAAACATACCTACCTTTGTAGTAGCGACCACCATGGTGGAAAATAGCTATAAGATGACCCAAATCTGTAGAAGAAAACTGAGATTACAACAACAAACTGGGATTACAACAACAAACTTCAAAAACGTTTACCAAAAATTCAACTTTAAAAATGGAAAAAATCAAACATACCAGACTAAATCGAAGAACGGCAGCAACAAAAAATGCAAAATTCGATAATTTTCCATAATGAATCTTCACTGATTCGTCACTTGTAGTCAGAATAGTCAGAATCGTTAAGAACTTGTGTGTAAATTAGGGTTTTCTGTTAAGTGAAAAGGGGCAAAATGAAGGTTTAACGTGTTTTGCCCCTTTTATATTTTCATTTTTTTTTATTTTTTTATTGTAATACGTTTAAATTAGGGGTGCAACGTGTACAGATTTTGCTTGCGTGGACAAATGTGGCATCGCAGCATTGGACGGAAAAAACACGTCATCTCGATTGTATCCACTCGCTTAGGCAGCTTGGACCTTGTGTTTAACTGTTCAGGAATTGGCAAGTTGGAGTGCCTATTTGTGCAAGTTGAAAGTTTGAGTTCCAACTTATAATTTCGCTCCAAGTTTAGAGTCAAATTTGTGTATTGTACCTATAGATTTATTGCTTAAGTACACCCTTCGCATGAATTGCTTAATTTTTAAAATTTTGCAATAATTTGACAAATAAAATTTTAGAGACATCTTGTGGACTTTGAAATCCCAATTCACCTTCATCATAAGGATGACATAACTATATTTCAAGAGGTCTATGTTTGCTAGAGTTTCCTACTGAGTTACTTAACTTCAAAAAAAAAAAAAAAAAAAAAAACAAAAAAAAACTCGACAAACATTCTGTGCAAGTTGCCTATAATCCTCGCATATAGATCAAAGACTTAATAACAAGTATATTGAATGCTTTATACGACACGTTTTATGAGAATTATCCTTCCATCAATAGATAGTAATTTTTTGGTCCAAGAGAAAAGTCTATTACTTACCTTACCAGTAATTTTCTTAAAGTGTCTAGTTTTTATACTTCATTAAGAATTAAGGTGTTTAATTGAAGAATAAGTTAATTTGAGTATTTTGATGGGTTTAAAAGACGGACTACGTATTAAGCCAACAAAGTAAAATACAAATTAAGGGGATAAATTAAAACTGGTATTAATTTAGCAAAAGATGCAGTGAGCAATAGTATTATTTTTCTCCCCCAAAAAAATTAAATCCTATAATTAGGAAAAAGGAAGCTTCTTGTGTTGGGATAAAAGGGCTGTTTTTGAATCCGTGGAAACTTCAAAAACGAATCTATAGGTTTGAAACTAGTTTAGAAGACTTTGTTCAAAATCATTAAGCTCTTCAACTTGTTATTGAAAGGGAAAAGATACTGATTCATAGAGAAGAAGAGAGATCTGAATTTCGTGATACTGTAATCATGGCTTCAAGTTCAACGAACAATCCGTTACTACCAATGACAACGACAACCGATTCACCACCGCTGCGGACGGAGGAGAAGCTCTTCAAAGGATCGGCGATGACCAAACGTGGAGCTTATGCTGCTATCTCTTACATGTCATGTGCTGGTATAGATGCTTCCTCTTTCTTCCTTTCTAATGTTACTCCTTATTTCCGTATCTGTTCCTGTTGAAAAAGTGCGTTTTCCAAATTTTGCTTAGCCGCCGCTCTGTAATTGTTTGCATTTTTCAGTTTTCTCGTTATACTTTGGAACTTGTTGGAATTGCAGTTTTTAGATCTAGAAATAGAGCTGAATTATCTGTTCATTACGTTTGATTCAAAAATAGAGCTGAATTATCTGTTCGTTACGTTTGATTCAAACTGAGAGGTTTATTTGTTGATCATGGGTTGAGTTTTTGCTCGTGGAATCAAGTGCTTTACGGAGTTGGTTAATTAAATGGTTGAATTTTTTACCTTCTCCATCACTTCGAAGAAATTAGTATTGCAATCATTAGATCTAGCATGGGAGTTGCTTCTATCTGTTCTCTCTGCTCAATTCAAGTAAGTTCATTTTGTTGATGGAAAGTTGATTAGTTCTTCATGGAATGAAGTATTATAAGATGTAGCCTTTCCTAGTTGTCTTAAAATGTTGTGCTCTTGATTTATGTTTGGTGTTATTGATAGGAAGTTCTCTTCCAGTTAGGTGATTATCTCTCAGTCGTGTTTCACTGTATGTGGTTAGCCAGCTGGATGAGATTAAAGTTTGTTGAACCAACTACTATTGATGGCACTTAGATTTGGTTAGTTGAATCTGATAATTGTTGACTCCTGTAGAAGCTAATCATGAAAACTTATCTAGTTTGTTGTAGCCCCATAGTTAATACTTTCCGCACCTTAATATGCGGATCTGTGGTAAATTGAACAAAGGACACGTGTTGTAAATCAACTTTTGGTTAAAAAGAAAACAATGTTCACCTATTCTGCCGTGTCTATAATAAAAAACTTGTTTTGCTTTATCATTACATTGTATTTTTATGCTTTTTGATTTGATGTCTCTTCTTTCAAGTTTCTAAGAAGAGAAAAAACAATAAATCAATCATAAGCCAATGGAGCCTCATGCACATAACAAGTTTATTGCAGAATGAGCGGTTCATGCTGTCAGTTGATGATGGTGTGCAATCCATTTTCATATCTGAAGGCTTGGATGCCATGCTTCAATCTCCAAGAGCAAACTATTCATCTATATATTCAATGTTTAAATATTCCGTTATTAAATAGGATTAGTACGCAAAATTTTTGAAATATCAAGCTTTATGTGCCTTACACATGGGTATTGGCTAATTCATTAAAGAAGTACTATCGTTAGATTCTTGTCAAGTACTTCGTCCGTTTAATTTTATGTCTTAGTTTTGACCAGACATAAAGTTTAAGAAAGTAACAAGATTTTTGGATCTTGTCATCCTAAACTAAAGATGTGTATAATGTACCAAAATGTCTTTTGAATCTTGTGGTCTTAAACAAGCCATTTGAGATGTTAAAATTAAAGAGTTACTAAATATAGAAAGTGACGGTTTTTTCTAAACATACTAAAAAGGAAAGTACGACACATCTAAAATAAAGGGAGTATTTTTCCTTTCTAAGCATCATTAGTGCTTAAGTTGATCTATTCCTATTGTTTATGAAAGACCTTTTGGTTCTCCATAACACTTAAGCCCTGAAGTGACTCAAGTTGTGTTGAGCGTTTTGCCTCGCTTAATGTGCGCTTCAGTGTCATACTTTTCCTTGCCAAATACTTTTCCTTGCCAATCAGTCTCTTCTGAAGAGGGGCAATAAACAATTGATAATTTCATTTTGTCATTAAAAAAATTCAATTTCATTGTTCATATATTTGTCATTCATGGTTCATGCTTATAGTTATTATTCTTGGACTTAAACATATATATTTGTATTTTTTTCTCCCTTTGTGCCTTTTTTCGTTAAAGCGCACACTTTATTTGTGCTTTGTGCTTAAATCCCCAATGGACCTTGTTTTTTGCTTTTGATGATACTGCTCCATAATTTCTATTTACTTGTTATTTTCTGTTTGTGTTCAAGGTTTTTTTCAATCATGTTCTTTTTGAGAAGCTCGCCATGTCGTTTTATAAACTGTTTGATGCTGACAAAGTACCTGATATTGACTTGCAGTTCTCTTGGTATTGTTCAATAAAGCAGCTCTTTCTTCATACAACTTCCCATCTGCAAATGTCATCACACTCTGTCAGGTACTAGAGACTCTATTTTTTAGCAGGGATGCCTGTTGGTCTCAGCGTTGTACCACACATTATATGTTCATTTTCCTTGTGAGGGTAGAGAGGCTATTCCCGACCTTTAAATAGGCTGTCAATTCATCATGCAAAAGCTCTGTCTTATTTCTTAAGTCTTACATTGTTACCAAATGTAGTTTATTACATTACCAATATCTCTAGATAACATTTTTATATTTTTAAATGAGTAGCAAAACTTGTGCTTGACAGAAGTTATTTGCTTCTGTCCTTTTCTAAAGCAGTTCTTTTTATCTGTTGGCATTGCTGAATTGGTATATGTAACCTCTTGCCATCTGCAGATAATATGCTCGTGTTGTTTTCTTTATCTCTTAAGACGGCTGAAGCTGATTTCTTTTCATTTGAGTGAATCTCTGGCTACGCCGGACAATTTTAAAACATTTGTCCCACTGAAGACACTAATTGATACTTTACCTGTTGCTGTGACCTATCTTCTCTACATGGTAATTTCTTTAGTATTGCACTTTTATGCTTATTATTTCCTCGAAGGTCAGGAGTTCGCATCTTACCAAAAGATTTTATGTGGTCTCTGATTCTCCTTGAAAGCTAGTCACGATGGAGTCTGTTCGAGGAGTAAATGTACCCATGTATACAACCCTTAGGAGGACAACTGTTGTATTTACAATGATTGTGGAATCCATTCTCGCAGGTCAGAGGTATAGCCGTCCTATTATTGGAAGGTAAAGATTTCCTTTTTCTCTTAGTTCTGGTGAAGAAGCTATTTCTACACACAGTGAGATCTTGAGATGGACAACAATGAAAAGTCCCTTACCGGGAATCAGAATATTAGGAAATAATATTTGAAATAACTTCTCAAAGTTTGTACAATGGAGAATATTTTACTAATGTTTCACCTTCTATTCATTCCATTCTCTCTCATTCTCAATTTATGAATTAAAATTGCTTTCCAAATTTTCTTATTAAATTTTCTGGTTCACCAATGGTTGACTTTTGGATGAACTAAACAATTTTCCATAAAGAAGAAACACTTCATATGGAAATAGTACCCAGAGTAACCGGATTAATGTTTCACTTGTTTCCTTTTTTTTTTTTTTTTTTTGGTTGTGGGAACAAGTGTAATATCTCTAGGAAAATCGAAGTTTCTTCTACTTAAAATGCTTAAAGTTGAAACAAGAGTTATTACTCTGGGAAGCTGAGATTTGACAAAATGCATAAAGTTAAAAACTTATTGCTTAACCTAATGGCCTTAAATATCCTAATGCCATGTGTGACAAAAATAAGAGAAAAGAATTAAGAAATTGTGTATCTACGTTATTACACTGAGACCCTATTTATAGGCACTATATTACAATCTTTTTCTTATTAGGATTCTATGTGCTCTTGTTTCTATTCCTATTCTAACTGTATAGATATGTGAGAGCCAAATACACGGTTTTATTCTGTTGTTCATTCATATGCGTTTGAAAGCTACAAGAAAGGATAGAAAGTTTGTTTTCCATTTGTCTCGGTTCTGTTCTATTTCTAGTAGTTAGTTTTAAGAGGCTATTAAAGGGTTTATAATTTAAACACCAAAACCATCTTTTGGTTCGCGGACAAAGGTATGCTGGATTATAATCCTGACATTCTGATACAGGGATTTGTAATCACTAGATTATGTAGTGGGTATGCTTCTTTTGGCAGCTGTTTGGTTCGTTGCATTAAAAGTGGGATATATGGTGTATAATATAATATCTTACAATTTTACCCTTATTTTGAAGTAAATAAAAACTACAAGATGAAATCAAGATTATTTTTCTTTTAGATGTTTTATCCCCATAAAGTTAATGCCATTGTAAGTTACCCCATGTTGAATAACGATGTTGCCAGTATTAAAAATATGGTATTGCTTATATCAGGAACAGCGTGTCAACAAAATGCAGTGTAAAATAATTGTAGAATTTGAGAAAGAAGAAAAGGCTTCTTTGTAAATCAGTATGTGTTTACGTTCCATGAGAATGAAAATTTACACGAGTGAATCGTAACTGATTAAGAATAGACACTCAATTACATTGAAAGGAAATACTCTATTCCTATAATTATGCTAGAAAAAGGGAATAATAAAATCTCATAAAATCATGCTAATTAATTAACATAGTCATACCAGATTTTATACCAGGATTGTTTTCCTAATCATGGTGACCAGACGACCCTTAGATTTTCCTTTTACACATCTAAATAGACCAATAAGAAGATAATTCATTGTTTGCTGCCTTCCATAAGTTCTATTCCTTCTTCTGTTAACTACACATCATTCAAGCTAATGGATTAAGTAATACTGTGAGCATATTTCCTGCTTGTTCTTTTAACAAATTGTTGCCTAACATTACCAGTGTGGTGATAATCGTGTTCGGTGCTTTCGTTGCTGGAGCTCGGGATTTGTCATTTGACTTTTACGGCTATGCTGTTGTCTTCTTATCCAACATCACAACGGCAATATATCTTGCCACCATAGCGCGTATTGGTAGTGTTCTTTTCCTTGTCATGTGATCTTTTCAGATTGATATCTTTTTTGGAACTTTCTAATACTTCCATCAATCCAGGAAAATCAAGTGGCCTCAATAGCTTTGGCCTAATGTGGTGCAATGGTATTGCTCTTGTTCTCTCTTTTACTCATCCTTGTCATCTGCTATAGTTCTTGTTATCTGACCATTATTATTTTTTATTTTTCTTACCTGCAATAGGAATCGTCTGTGGACCTTTCTTACTTGTTTGGTCATTTATTCGAGGTGACATGGGACTGACAATGGATTTCCCTTACTTATTTTCTCCAGGTTTCCTGGTAAGTTTCATGATTAACTTGGGATGGTACATTTCTATATCACTATCTCTTCCTGCACCCCGTAATGCGATAGTCAAATTTGCTGCGTCACATTTTCCAGAAAAGCTCAAACTCATAAGGTTTTCTTGGGATTGTACCTTTCTATATCTTTATCTCTTCCTGCACCCCATAATGTGATAGTGAAATTTGCTTCGTCAGATTTTCCAGAAAAGCTCAAACTCATAAGGTTTTCTTTTCCATTCCCCACTTTCTGAGTGATAAGAATAGTATTTTTACTGCCTCGGGGTAAAAAGGAAAAGTGAAGAGAGTGAATCCTGCTCCAAAGTCTAAACAGTAATTTGGTTCAATTTAAATATTTCCTACTCTGCTCATACTAGCACGGTCACATGCTTGACTAGAGGAGTTGATCAGAGGTTAAGCACTCTCTATCTCCACCCCTAAGGTTGTGGGCTTGAGTCACTAAAGGAGCAAAAAGAGTGGGAGCTCCTGGGGAGGGATTAAAAAGAAACAGTGTCACATGGTTCCTTCCAATTGTTACTGGACATTTTAATTCTTTTTTATTTTTCAGTACTGGACATTTAACTGCTACTTGGAATTTTCTGAACGGGACATTATATTGCTGTGTTTTGACCTTGATACTTTGTAAATGAGCAGGTTGTAATGCTTATGTCTTGCATATTGGCGTTTTTCTTGAACTACTCTATATTTCTCAACACAACCCTGAATTCAGCTGTCACACAAACAATATGCGGTAATTTGAAGGTTTGTTATCTGATGAATCTGATTATCCTATTAAACCTTCTGATTCACTTCACTAGGTCAAAACTCCAATTGGAGAAAGTACAAAGTATTTTGTTAAATGGCAGAATGATGTTTGTGGAGGAACTCAAGTCCATAATTGAGGTAGTCAAATGCATTGTTTTGTTGCAACTGGAGTTGAATAGAGTTAGGGGTGGCAAAAATAAGCCCAAGCCGCCCAACCCGACCCAACCCGTTGAAGTAACCCTCCCAATTATTATCTCGACCCATCTCAACCCAGCCCATTTCAACCCATTTAAAATTGGGTTGATATGCAACCCGAATTAATTCGAGAGAGATCTTGTTAAAATATTTTCAAAACACTTTTTTTTCAATTTGATATGTTTTATATAGCCATAATAAGGAAAATATAATTTAAGTACTAAAATATTGAAAAAGAACAAATAAAATAAGTAAAACTTAGTAAAAATCGGTTCGGTTGGGTCTTGACCCGTTAATCAACCCGTTTTGACCCAACCCATTTTGACCCAAGCAAATTTGGGTTGGGTTGGGTCTTGACCCGTTTGGTGTCTTGACCCATTATAACCCGTTCAAATTTGACCAAACCCGCCTAATTGTCACCCCTAAATAGAGTGCATGATTGTAAGTAATTGTGTCATTCAGTTCCTGGAGAACAGTCATTGCTAAAGTACCTGGGGGTCCTCATAAGGCTCACAGCAGGGAGAGCATATGCCTTTATTTTGATAAGCTAAAAAAGACAAATACGTCTAACTTCCTTAAGCAAAGCTAAGAGTGGCCATGCCACTCTTTTATATTTGATCCTATAATATATATTTTGCAGTACTAAACTCTTTCTTGTAGTGTATAAGGACTCCTTTTATGGTTATGAGAAAAGAAAACAAAATCACTTGAACTTATCACCTTGTTCCTCAGAAGCCAACTTATAGAATAGCCTTATATCCCTAGGCTACAGTTACTGATAACTTGCAGATAGAGTTCTCACAACATACTGAAAGAAAGAGCCCGTGTCCTTTGTCAAAAGTTCCCATTTCTATTTGGATCGAGTTGAGCATGAAGCTACATGCACCTTTACTGGAGCTGATATAAATTTGATAGGATGTCCTTGAGGTTTGTGATGCTGCAATATCAGAGCCAAACTTAAGCTTTACTCAAAAATGCCAGATTGCATTTCCAGTCAAATTTAGGTTGCAGACTAAAGAGGAGGTCTACCAACCTGTGTCCCCCTCTAAAGAAGAGAAAGAAAAGTGATCCTAACTCTGTGGGGCCAATATACATGATTCAGAGACCTTTATTTTTCTACTTCCCCACAGCCTCTTTTCCCAGTGATTCTCTATATACCCTCAATTTTTCACGTACTCCCTGTGTTTATTGTGAGACGGCCGGGTGGCACTGTTGATAGGAAATATGCATAATTTGTCGTATGAAATTGAAAAGGTAGGGAAGGGTATTCACGCTACTGGTCTGGATGTCATTCTTTATCTCCTTTGTATTTGGCTAGTTATTTGTGTTAGCCGCAGCCAGCTGCAAGCTCAGGTAGCTTGTCAATACGCTAATTGCTTTTGCAAATATAGGATTATCTTGAAGATGAACACCTTTCTGGTTTTCCCGGAAGAGGTAAGTTGGACTTCGCTAAGTGGCTGTAGAGTTCACTTTCTAACATAGGTCCTATGCTTGCGAGATTTCCATTTAATTTGTTATGTATTCTTGAGTAAGAAACAAGTTAATATCAGTATTTGATGAGTCTCTATCAGTACTATGGTTTTTCTTCCTTTATGCAGGATCTTTTCACAATCTCACTAGGTTGGTTCATATTTGGCGGGCTTCCATTTGATTTGGTGAGTATTATTTCTGTTCCTGTGATTGGCTGTTCTTTATTGTCTACTAATCATTGTGGGTGGATATCTTCTTTCAGTTGAATGTCCTTGGGCAGCTTCTGGGATTTGTTGGCTCTGGTCTGTATGCGTACTACAAACTCATGGGAAAGTGATTGTTGGGAGTGACCATACGATCTTCCCCGGAGTGTTGTAACTTGCAGCATTCTTTTACCCCCATTTTTGTATTGACAATTATGTGATTCTTGAAGAGACAACCAGCGGGGTTGTAAAAGTGCCAGTTAACTTAATGTTATGGAGAATCAATTGACAGGACTGTAACTTGATGGATGACCGAGTCCCAGCAGTGCAGAGCCCTAAAAACGAAGAATTACCCCCACAAGGACGAGGAAAACTTAATTAGTTAAGATGTATACACAATTACGACATTCTTTAATCATGAACAAATCTGTAATTTATACCGAGTGCAAGACGAGATTCTTCATGGGCGATTTGTGAGCCGAGGGGTGTAACTGTATGATGTTATGCAATTTTGTTATTAATGCATGTATTGATATGGTATTTATGTAAAGGTGATACGAGGTATCATTTCTAGAGGTATTTTCACCATGTCTCTAGGAACAAATAGGTGAAACCAAATCGGTCGCCTTGCTAATGTTGTCAAATGAATAATGGGGAAAAGAAAGTTAAAGAACACTTTGAAGACGCCTAAAGCAGATCATCAATCTTATGTACTTTTTCAGTGCATAGTGCTAATTTATTTATCGAGCAATTTCATGTAACTATCTACAAGACTATAACAAAGTGAAGTCTAAACGAAAATGACAAATAGCTTGTTATAACGAGTTTGGTTAGCTAGAAGGTAAATACTCTTTGTCTAAAGGGGACGTACACACTTGGCTATTTAGAATACTCAAAAACCTAACCATTACTATGGGAGTTTGACGAAAACGAACACCTTTTGAACTTAAGAACCAAAAGAGATCTTTAAAATACATACCAAAATGGACTGTTTGCCCATTATGGCGAATTATGATTAACATCTTTAACAACGTCATCTACTCAGTTAACTCCTAATTCATTCGAAATAATATTACACAAACTTTAAAGATAATTTACCTACAAATGGACAAACTATAATTCTTTTAATTATCTCCTCACATGAATCTATATCATGTCTCAATTTTAAGTGTATTATGAAATATTTTTGATACATAAAATCATGGCTTTTTTCAATAATAAAAGTATAAGAAAATTGAGAAATTTTTTCGTAAATTTAATTTTACTATTTATTTGCTTATAATCCATTGTAAAGAATTTCGAGGCTGACTGGGACAACAATTTTTCTTATGATCAGTCTCTCTACATGAACTACATCATTGTGTCATGTGAGCTGAAGCAATGTCCAATTCATTTCTACGACGCCTAGTACTGTTGACTCAAAAGTTTCTCAAATAATAAATGAGAAGGTGGTCAATATGACATTGATCAATGAAAAATAAGTCCACTTTTAATTCTTTTGAATTGTGGTACTTGCTGACATGGAATTGTAAATTATGCCATTGTAAATATGTGTGGCATTCAGCCATAGAGTTATGACTTACATTGACATTTTTTTCATTGGGTGATGAGTCATATTAGCTGCCTTCTCGATTCAATTTAGTTGCAAATACTCAATATTTAAAAAAAAATAAAAAATAAGCAACTTATAATTACATTATATAATTACTATCAATTCACATCCTCCTCTTCTGAAATTGGAGAGTGTAATTGCACCCTCCCAATTATACTGAATTATTGGCTGACCAAGTAATTACACGGCTAATCAAACAAGTTAGTTAGCTCTTATTGTTTTTGTTCTTTTTCAGTTATTATTTTTACTAAAACTTAACACAATCTATTTTACCATAATTCTAATAATTACAATCATGTTATGAAACTATAAAGTATAAGAAGAAGAAAGTAGAGAGAAGAGAGAAGATTTCTTTATTGCTCTTTAATAATATTGAAATATGTATTACAATGAAGGAAACCCTTATATTTATAGGGAAAAACTGACTTGGTCTCCAAGTAAGAAACTAAATTGGTATTCAAGTAGGATTCCTAACTCTTAAAGGAATCTACATAAAATAGACATTCACCATAAATAGAATATGTTTATAACACTCCTCCTTGAATGTATATTTGCTAGATTATATGTCTCGTTAAAACCTTACTAGATACAACCCTGTGGGAAAAATTCTAGTGAAAGAAAAAGAGTAAACATATGTAATAATACGCATTATTTGATGCTTCATTAAAAACCTTACAAGGAAAACACACTGGGACAAAACCTTGTGAGGAAAAAAGAGTACATCGCGTATTAACTCTCCCTGATTAGAAGATCAATCCACGGACTTGAAGCTTTGCATCCCAATCTTGTATACCATCTTCTTGAAAGTTGCAGTTGGTAGAGACTTGGTGAACAAATTAGCCACATTATCACTTGAACGAATCTGTTGCACATTTATATCACCATTCTTTTGGAGATCATGTGTATAAAAAGGTTTTGGCGAAATATGTTTTGTTCTATCTCCTTTTATGAATCCTCCCTTTAGTTGTGCTATGCAGGCAGCATTATCTTCATATAAAATTGTAGGTACTTTATCGCATTTCAAGCCATATTTTTCTCGACCACACACATTCTCGACTTGCTTCATGAATAACTATGATCTCAGCATAATTTGATGAAGTGACCACGATAGACTGCTTTGCAGATATCCAAGATATTGCAGTATCCCCATATAAGAATACATAGCCGGTTTGAGATCGAGCTTTGTGTGGGTCAAATAAATACCCTGCATCAGCATAACCAATAATATCGGGATTGCAATCATCAGAATAAAATAAGTCCATATCGATAGTTCCTTTCAAGTATCTCAATATGTGTTTGATCTCATTCCAATGTCTCCTAGTAGGAGCAGAACTATACCGTGCCAATAAATTAACTAAAAAGGCAATATCAGGCCTTGTAGTGTTAGCAAGATACATTAGTGCACCAATTGCACTAAGATACGGTATTTCAGGGCCAAGAATTTCCTCATTCTTATCTTGAGGTAAATGGATCATTATTCACATCAAGTGATCGAACAACCATTGGAGTACTCAATGGATGTGCTCCATCCATATAAAATCTTTTTAACACCTTTTCTGTGTAGGCAGATTGATGAACAAAAATACCATTTGTAAAATGTTCAATTTGCAAACCAAGACACAATTTCGTCTTTACAAGATCTTTCATCTCAAATTAATTCTTCAAATAATCAATTGCCTTTTGAAGCTCCATTGGAGTTCCAATAAGATTTATGTCATCAACATAAACTGCAAGTACAACAAATTCCGATGTTGTTTTCTTTATAAAAACACATGGGCAAATTGTATCATTTGTATAACCTTCTTTAGATAAATAATCACTAAGACAGTTATACCATATGTGTCCAGACTGCTTTAAACCATACAATGATCTCTACAATCTAATTGAATTCATTTCTCAAGATTTTGAACTATATGCTTTGGGCATCTTAAATCAATCAGGGATTTTCATGAATATCTCATTATCAAGTGATTCATAAAGATAGGTTGTAACATCATCTATTAAATACATTTCAAGTCTCCCATGGACCGTGAAACTAATTAGATAACGCAATGTTATTGCATCCATAATAGGTGAGTATGTCTCTTCATAATCGACATCAGGCCTTTGAGAAAAACCTTGTGCAACAAGGTGTGCCTTGTACCTTTGTTTTTTGTTTTTCTCATTTCTTTTTCGCACAAAGACCCATTTATAACTAACAGGTTTAACACCATTATATGTCTTAATTATGGATCCAAAAACTTTGCGCTTGACAAGTGAATCTAATTCGGATTGAATTTCTTCTTGCTATTTTGGCCAATCATTTCTTTGTTGACATTCGATAATAGATTAAGGATCAAGATCATTACTATCTTGCATGATTTTCATTGCAACATCATATGCGAGACATAGTCCACCACAATTTCTGATCGATTCAAATTAGTTTCAACATCACTTGAATTTATGGATAGTTCTTTGTTTTCTTGAGCCTCAAGCTCATTGACTCCATCAGGGATATTAGAATTATTCATATCTTGAACTTCCATATGAGATTCTTTCGTAGTGTCATCTTGACCTTTTAGTCTTCTTTTTCTAGGATTTTGATCCTTAGAACTCAATGGTCTACCATGCTTTAGGTGTGCTTTCGACTCATTAGCTATGACACTAGAAGATGGTCCTAGGGGGACATCAATTCGAGTGGGGACATTCTTTGCAGGAATATGTGATTTAGTGATCCTCTTTAAATCTGTAAATGTATCTGGCATTTGATTTGCAATTCTCTGCAGTTGAATGATCTTTTGTACTTCTTTCTCACAAATAGAAGCACGTGGATCAAGATGAGATAATGATAAAGTTTTTCACAAAATTTCTCTTTTGATATCATCATCTTCTCTCCCTAATTTTGAAAAAAGTATCTCATCAAACCGACAATCTACAAATCAAGCACTGAACATATCTCCAATTAATGGTTCAAGATATCGAATAATTGAGGGTGATTCAAACACAACATATATACCTAATCTTCTTTGGGATCCCATTTTTTTGCGATGTGCTGGTGACACAGGCACATATGCAGCACATCCAAAAATTCTTAAATGGGATATATTAGGTTCTTGACCCAAAACCAGTTGCAATAGAGAATGTTTGTGATAATTTGTCGATCTGAGATGAATAAGTGTTGCAGCATGCAAAATTGCATGGGCCCATACAGAAGTGGACAATCTATTTTTCATAAGCAATGGTCTTGCTATCAATTGCAAGCGTTTAATTAATGACTCGGCAAGGTCATTTTGAGTATGAAAATGAGCAACAGGATGTTCAACTTTTATCCCAATAGATAAACAATAGTCATTAAATGCTTGGGATGAGAATTCTGCAGCATTATCAAGGCGAATGGACTTAATCTGATTATTAGGAAATTGTGCCCGTAATCATATTATTTGTGCCAACAACTTTGCAAATGCCAAATTGCGAGATGACAATAAGTACACTTGTGACCATCTAGATGAAGCATCTATTAGGACCATAAAATATCTAAACGTCTCACTAGGTAGGTGAATAAGTCCACAAATATCCCCATGTATACGTTCCAAAAACACAGTGGACTCAATCCCAACTTTCTTTGGTGATAGTCTCACAATCAACTTGGTTTGATAACAAGCAGTATAAGAAAATTCACCATTTAAAAGAATTTTTAAGTTCCTTAATGGATGTCCATTTGAATTTTCTATAATTCGTCTCATCATTATAGATCCGGGATGTCCCAGACGATCATACCAAAGTACAAAAATATTGGAATCGGTAACCTTTTGGTTTACTATAGAATGTGCCTCAATTGCACTAGTTCTTGTCCAATATAAACCAGATAATAAAACATGGAATTTTTCTATAACACATGTCTTCCTAGAGACATTCTTGGTGATACCAAGGTATTCAATACTCATCTCATCCATTGTCTTGATATGATAATCGTTTGGATGAATATCTTTAAAACTCAACAAGTTTCTCTGAGATTTTGGAGAAAACATAGAATTATTTATGATGAGTTTAGTTTCCTTGAGAAAAATTATAATGGCTCTTCCAAAGCCCTCAATCATATTAGTATTACCGAAAATTGTAGTAACGTTTATTTGCCCATATTTAAATGAGAAAAATATTTCTCATTTTTAAATATTGTATGTGTCATACCAGAATCAATCAAGAAAATCTTCACAATTAAATAACATGTTTTTGGAATTATTCATGTCTTCACATAAAATAAAATAAATATCTTTCAATTTGTATTACAAAATAAAAGTAAGATAGTATAATAAATTATTAACTATCTTCTACCAAGTAATCAATAACATAATGGATATATGCGCATAGTACATCAACTTATTATAATTATGCAAATAAGACATATTACTTGATTTTTTTTTTCAAGTGAGAAAAATATATTAACTAGTGTACAAGAAATAGTCAATAATTCTATTATTATTTTTTTTGGTACACTATTTTCAATATATTTAATATAAAACACATTAGAATACAGACCAATAGTAGTTGGAACATTTAACAATATATGTCTTGTTTACTAGATCAATTTAATATCTAGTTCAATATAAACACATAATAGATTTTAGTGTTTGACTAGCAATTCTCCATGTTTTCATATAAAATAAAAATCTAATAAGTTGATTTTTAAATATATTGAAAAAAAGAATATATGAGGACATTAATAAATTAAGAGAGAGAGAATAGTGATTACATGGAGGTGAGGTGATGTGATGTGACAATGCAGTAATTGAGAACAAGTATATATGGTCTTTTTTTCACTCACCCTATATTACTAATTTCCTTTTAATAATTAATAATTTTTTCATTCAAACAACAATGAGTAAAAAAATTAAAATATTACTCAGCTAAAAATAATATTATTATTTATCAATCATAATCAAACTAAATTCAATTCAATAATGAGCTACTATAACATGACTAATTAAAAACTAGGAAACATGCAAACAATATCTTTACATGATTTATTCAATAGCTAATAACTAAATAATTAAAAAAAATAAATTGATCAATCTTCCATTGTAACAACCCCGAAATTTTGCGTACTTGAGTTAGAATAGCGTAAGGAGAATTTTTTTAAAAAAAATAAGTGGGGGATTGCGGGTGCATTTTAATAATTTTTTTATATTATTTCTTATTATTGCACATCCACTCTCTCATTTTTATCTTTTCTTAATGCTCTTCATAATTGCTCCTTCCATTAATAATTTTTTTATGCTCAATATTATGCTAAGTGGGCAGATCATTTGCTTTTTAATATTTTTCCTATTAAGTGGATAGGCCACCTCTAATTTTATATCTTTCTGAATGTTGCATGCTCCATCTATATATAGTGAGCATTTTTGCTCAGTTAGGAGCAGAAGCGAAAAAAAATAGAGAAGATTTCAGAGAGCACACAAATGAGAGAAATATTGTTTGCTTAAAATTTTTGAGAGTTTTATTAGCTAAAGGGAGGTATTTTTATTGTGTAGAGTTTCGTCAATTTTATTCTTGTAAGTTGCTCCTATTTTCTAAATATTTTATAATAAGATATTTTATATAAATGAGTTTATTTTCGTGTACTTTTAAGTACTTTACTATGAGAATATTATTTATTATGAGTGAAAAATTTATAGTTAAATCGAAAAACTCTACATGTCACTTTATTTACTTGAGTTAGAGATTTAAAAGAAGTTGTTGATGAGGAAGTTTTGTTTATTCTCTTGCTCTTATATGAGGATTTTACTACTTGAAATTATATTATGTCTTGAGATTTATGTTATATGTGAAAAGAGTTTATATGAAGTTAAGTTGAGGTTAATACAAAGAATTGAGATTACTTGAGTCGTTGAACATGAAAATATGTTACAATATAAACTTGTTTACATAACATGATGAGTAAGGTTAAAAGAGTCCAAATGACCGTTTGAATTGAGCCAAGCATGATAAGTTATATGATTATTGAGTTGACTATATTTGAATACTTGTATGTGATTGAATGAAATGATGAATCTTTGAGACGAATTGAGATAACTCTATGAGGTTGAGGATGAGTTGATTGATTGAGTATTGAGGATTAAGTTATATGATGATTTGAGCATGTTTAAGTCTTGGGAGAAGTATTGAGCACTACGCGGGGAGCGAGTATACTTTTACTTTAAACCACAGAACTACGTTGCCAACGTAGGATAGTCATACAACATTGTTTTGGTGACTTGTCCTGCAAATAGATATTTACCCTGGATCCAAGAGAGAGTTGATCGTCCTATGCCATGACACGTATAGGACGAGCGTGGCAAGGATAACGATTCGTTGTACATCACCTAAATTATGGTGGTGGGAGGTATGTCGTTTAAGAGAAACTCCTAAGCAACTTTAATTGAACATGAAATTTACAAACTTGAGTTTACTTTCACTATGCATATATATACTAAGGTGA
>JAPFFP010000103.1:13294229-13304777 GCA_026153255.1 Solanum medicagineum
CAAGTTCAAGAATTGATCTTTCTAGTCCCATACTTTCCTATTTTAAATCCGTTTGAGTCCTTTCTACTCCAATTTAATTTAATTCAATACTCACTTGATAATTTTTCACGTTAGCAAATTACAGGGTCTAACATGCTTCTAGACAGCTCAAAGTGCATGAGAAAAACTACCCCGCTCATGACTTAGAGTTAGCAGCAGTAGTGTTCGCTCTCAAGATCTGGTGCCACTACTTGTATGGAGTGCATGTTGATGTGTTCACAGACCACTAAAGCCTACAATATGTCTTCACCCAGAAGGAGCTAACTTGAGGCAAAGAAGATAGCTTGAGTTGCTCAAGGACTATGACATAAGCATTCTCTACCATCCAGGTAAGGCTAATGTAGTTGTCGATGCTCTTACTATGATGTCCATGGGAAGCACTGCCCATGTGGAGGAAGAACGAAAAGAGTTGGTCAAAGAGGTGCATAGACTGGCTAGATTGAGAGTACAACTTGAAAAGAATAATGAGGGAGGGTTTAATGTCCAGAATGGTTCTGCTTCATCTTTAGTGTCAGAGATGAAGAAAAAGCAAGACCGAGATCCTGTTCTATTGCAGTTGAAAAATGATGTACATAAGTAGAAGGTTATGACTTTCGCCAAAGGGGGAGATGGGGTATTGAGGTATCAAGGCAAATTGTGTGTTCCTGACATTGACAATGTTCAAGAGAGGATCATGGAGGAAGCATATAACTCCAGGTATTCCATCCATCCTGGCTCCACCAAGATGTATCACAACTTGAGAGAAGTCTATTGGTGGAATGGGATGAAAAGGGATATTGCGGAATTTGTTGCGAAGTGTCTCAATTGTCAACAGGTCAAGGTTGAGCATTAGAGACCGAGTGGTTTGGCTCAGAACATCGAAATTCCAGAATGGAAGTGGGAAATGATCAATATGGACTTCATTACTGGCTTACCAAGGTCTCGAAAGCAACATGACTCAATTTGGGTAATAGTGGACAGAATGACTAAGTCTGCTCACTTCTTGGTGGTCAAGACAACTAACACTGCAGAGGGATATGCCAAGTTGTATATTCGTGAGATTGTGAGGTTGCATGGAGTTCCATTGTCCATCTCTCGGACAGAGGAGCTCAATTCACCTTTCAGTTTTGGAGGTCTTTCCAGAAGGGATTGGGTACTAGGGCGAATCTAAGTACAGGCTTCCACCCTCAGACAGATGGCCAGGCGGAGCGTACTATTGAGACAATGGAGGATATGTTGAGAGCATGCGCTATTGACTTTAAAGGTAATTAGGATGACCATTTACCTTTAATAGAGTTTGCTTACAACAACACTTTCATTTGAGTATTCAGATGGCCTCATATAAGGCACTCTATGGGAGGAGGTGTAGATCGCCGATTGGATGGTTTGAGGTAGGAGAAACGGAGTTGATCGGACCAGACTTGGTTCACCAAGCGGTAAAGAAAGTGAAGGTCATTCGTGAGAGGTTTAGGACTGCACAGAGTTGACAAAAATCTTATACGGATGTCCGAAGAAGAGACTTAGAGTTTGAGATCAATGATTGGGTATATTTGAAAGTGTCGCCCATGAAGGGAGTGATGAGGTTTAGGAAGAAAGGAAAGCTAAGTCCAAGATACATTGGTCCTTACCGAGTCATAAAGAGAGTGGGCAAAGTTGCGTACGAGTTGGAGCTACCTTCAGAATTAGCGACTATCCACCCGGTTTTCCACATTTCTATGCTTAAGAAATGTTTGGGAGATCCACGGTTGGTAGTGCCTGTAGAGAGCATTAAGGTAAAAGATAGTCTAAGTTATGAGGAGATTCCTGTCCAAATCCTTGATCGCCAGGTTCGAAAGTTGAGAAACAAAGATATTGAGTCTGTTAAGGTATTGTGGAGTAATCAATTCATAGAAAAAGCTACTTGGGAGGCAGAGGAGGACATGAAGGCCAGATACCCCCACTTATTCTAGTCGACGGATGATGAGAGAACTGACGGTAATAATTCCTTCTATATTCCTATTCATTGAGTTTTTCTTTCATTCATAGATATAATAGAGTTCTAGAGTTCGAGTGAGGATTGATATGACTTGTTAATGTGATTGATTATTATAATTGTTGCATTCCTTATTTGGTTGGTTTAAATGAGTCAGTCGAGGGGTAATTAATTATTAGAGTCCATGAGAGGATTTGTACGTTAACCTATATTCTCTTCATTCGAGGACGAATGATCCCAAATGGGAGATAATATAACGACCCCGAAAGTTTGCCTACTTGAGTTGGAAAGTGTAAGGAGGATTTTTTATAAAAATGAGTGGGAGATTGTAGGTGTATTTTAATATATTTTTTATATTATTCCTTATTATTTCACATCCACGCACTCGTTTTTATGTTTTCCTAATGCTCTTCATAATTGCTCCTTCCATTAATAATTTTTTATGCTCATTATTATGCTAAGTGGGCATACCATTTGCCTTTTAATATTTTATCCTATTAAGTGGATAGGCGACCTCTAATTTTATATCTTTCTGAATGTTGCATGCTACATCTATATATATTGAGCATTTTTGCTCAGTTACGAGTAGAAGCGCAAAAAAGATGGAGAAGATTTCAGAGAGCACACAAACGAGAGAAATATTGTTTGCTTAATAATTTTGAGAATTTTATTAGTTGAAGGGAGGTGTTTTTATTGTGTAGAGTTTTGGCAATTTTATTCTTGTAAGTCGCTCCTATTTTCTAAATATTTTATAATAAGATATTTTATATAAATGAGTTTATTCTTGTGTACTTTTAAGTACTTTATTATGAGAATATTATTTATGATGAGTGATGAATTTATCTTGATGCATCAAAGTTAAATCGAAAAACTCTACATGTCACTTTATTTACTTGAGTTAGAGATTTAAAAGAAGTTGTTGATGAGGAAGTTGTGTTTATTCTCTTGCTATTGTATGAGGATTTTACTACTTGAAATTATATTATGTCTTGAGATTTATGTTGTATGTGAAAAAAGTTTATATGAAGTTAAGCTGCGCTTATATGAACAATTGAATTACTTGAGTCGTTGAACATAAAAATATGTTACAATATAGACTTGTTTACATAACATGATGAGTAAGGTTAAAAGAGTCCAAATGACCGTTTGAATTGAGTCGAGCATGATAAGTTATATGATTATTGAGTTGACTATATTTGAGTACTTGTATGTGATTGAATGAATTGATGAATCTTCGAGACGAATTGAGATAACTCTATTACGTTGAGGATGAGTTGATTGATTGAGTATTGAGGATTGAGTTACATGATGATTTGAGCATGTTTAAGTCTTGGGAGGAGTACCGAGCACCGAGCGGGGAGCAAGTATACTTTTACTTTAACCCACAGAACTACGTTATCAGCGTAGTTCAATTATTCTTATATGTATTTGTATAATTTCAATTATATTCATATATATTCCTACGAATATATACATGAATCTGAAGTGTATATTGTATAAAATTATATTAGTAATGTAGGTGTATTATATACTTATATGTATTTGTATAAATTCAACTAATATATTGTCAGTTATACTATTCTTTTAAACATGACAATAAATTTGTTTTTCTGGGGATGTCTATTCGTGCACCAAAACTGAAAAAAAGCAGACGTTTAAAAAGAAATGCAATGAAAGACACATTGAAAATTGTATAAAAAGCTTTTCAGATATAAAATAAATGTCCAGATTGTCTGTTACCCAATAAAAACCAAACTATTGGCTTGGAATGTCTTTATAACGAAAAGGTAATCCAAGTTTTGATGCAAAAAAGGGTGGACAAAAAACTAGACACTATTGGACTGCTAGACTAGAATGACGTCGCCAACGTTACTTTCTGTTGGGTCCCTCGGAGGCTTCATTGGTGTTTCGTTGTCACTGACTGCGCCTTCTTCATTTTTTCGCTTTTCATAACCCCACAGGAGAGCTGCATATCTGGATCTCATCACGTCACAGTCTACGGGACTTTCAGGTATTGCAAGGCCTTCATGCAAATGTTCTGCGTACACCACCAAGTGTATTCCACAATCCCTGCAAGAACAGAGCACACATGGTGATGGTAGGCTAGGTTATTAATGTTGTCCAAAGTATAAACAGATGGGATCAGATAACAACTTACAAGCTTTCTTCATGATGTTGCAGTAAGTTATTCACGCGTACAATTTTAAATTTGTCGTACTATGTATTGGGATTGTTCTTCGATTGCAATTTTATATCAATCATCCTGTTCTGGTAGAACTGTGACGAAGCGAGGTAATTGGGTAAAAGCTTTGCAAACTTGTTGACTTCCTTTTCTACGTACGCGTCATGTGATGGAAATCTGACGGAGTCGTGTATCATTATTGATCGATCATTGAATGACACAACCAATAGTACCCAGTGGAATCTGTCCCTAAGGCAAACTGGTATAAAAACATTGTCAACTGCAGACCATGGCACGACCGCTAGAAGCCTGTACCCATTGATGTATGACACAATTTTCTTTCTGAATTTGCATTGTCTTCGGTGCTGTCAAGGTCAGAGTACACTCTCCAAATGCTATGTATAATCCCGGCAAAATTGCAATCACTGGTAAATGAATAGCCGGATGATTTGAAATACTTGGCCTTTTTTCGCAGGTGATACATTAAAAAACAATAGTATATTTTCAGAAATGTCTACAGTTCAAGCATCTGACTGCATATGCAAAAATTTAGTTGGTGAATGATATAATATCGAGTCGTCGATCGCCTGTTCTTCACTTGCCAACTTGTAAAATCAGTTCTTGTTCGACACTTGTACTACCCCAAAGTCAAATGGCACTGTCAAACCAGTTTTTTGTCTCTTGTAATGATCGTCCTTGACATTCCTGTATAAAAGGTAGTAATACTAATGAGAAAATATTTTTAAAAGCCTATCTGGTCATCCAAAAATAGCCAACAACTGTGTGTCATATTATTACTTACTTCTTTGGTTGTCTGCCTAGAAGATCGATTCTGAGCCATCTCCAGAAAGCCAAATGTAGAGTCGCATCATGATTTTGTGAAATGTGTTTGAAAGGCTGCTTCTGATGGAAAATCATCGGACCAGTTGAAGAACTACCTGTCGAACATATAACTTAAAAAGGTATTAGAAATTGCGCGAATATATTATGGTTCTGTATGTATAAATATTTGCATAATGGAAATTAACCTGTTTCAGATCCAAATGAGGCCATGAATGGGATACAAGTGTTGGTCCTGGCCGCCTGATCCTTCTGACCAGTAATGGTGTCCTGTCGATCGCTAACGGGGGGCGTTAGCTATTTCCATTGGGTGTACAATCCTTCTTTCAAGGTTGAGTCTCTCCGGGTTAAGGCTGCGAAGAAGCTCGTTGGGCAATTCAAATTGAGATGTTGTTATTAGTTGTTCTGGACTTCCGGAATGACATGGCCTCTGTTGAACCGTTTGGCACGCACCGGGTGGTTCAGTGGCATCAGCATGCATGCTGCCTTGGTAATGATTGCCTTGGTTGCCCTCCTTTGCCGTATTTTCGCAACCTTTGGTGACCTCGAGTATTACCTGGTTAAGAATTGCCTGCGGATATATATATATATATATTAACACTTGTATAATAATGTGTTTATATAGACATGCTTGTATATGTATATACATATATATTCATTTGTATATATATACAAAATACCCAAAGTAGTCCCACAAAGTATAGTCCGGGGAAGTTAAGGTGTTCGTAACTTAATCCCTATCTCAGAGTTAGAATGACTATTTCCGATAGATCCTTGAAAAATATGATAAGAAACACTAAAATTAAAATCTGAAAAACGATTCAACTCACTATTTGACAAAAATAGATTGCTTGGATAATAAGCATCCTCCAATTCCAATTCTAAAATCGTGTGTTCGAGTTACCAAAAAGCGGAAAGGCAGGAGCTTTAAATAAAATTTAGAAAAAAACTATTCTGTCACACACCCAATTGATGTATAAATGCTAATAAGAGATAGAACTGACATATTCAATCCATAACAGAATCTATAAGATAAGCTAATCTCAAACTGTAATTTTAAGTTAAAAAATGAAAATTAGTTTAAAAAACATACAATAATAGCATGAATGACGATTTTCAATCTTGCTTTATAAATTGAGAGTTGAAGACAATCATTCAAACAGGGGATTAGGGGTATGACAAGTATAAGCATGACTGTACATATATGCATGATTGTATATATATGCATGACTGTATATGTGTGTGTATATATATATATATGTAGTGAATAAGCTACCATATATAATTGTATATATATAGATATGTATATATATATACTGATAATGCATGGCTAGTTATGTATATATGACTTTATATGGATGCTGAATGTATACTTAATGCATGCTTGTGGCAGCCCATCGTTGATACAGGTGTGTGGAAGTATCGGAAGCATATATACATATACCTATGTGTGTTCCGCTTCTTCTAATATATGACTCTCTTGCGCAGTTGGCTGATTATGAATATCTGTGGGTGGTTCTATCTGGATACCATCATCCTATTTTTTTGAGTTAGAAAAATGTGAGATTAATGGGAAAAAAATGTATACATCTTTGAAAAAAATGATTTGCTTTATATATACATGGAAGAATACATATACCTCGTTAGTTCCAGATTCAACTGTGAGGTGCGTGACACCCACGTGCGCCTGAGGATTGACATCGACCTCTGATAACTTCTTCCGACCACCATCATCCATACCCTGTAATGAGAACATAAAATCAAATCCATTTTCTTTTCTTGTATAAAAAGGTAGATGTTATTAAACATACCTCTTCCTCGTCTGAATCTACATAAATGCATCTCATCAATCCAGGGGTTAATTCACTGAAAGACTGTGGGGGGCCTGATTGTCCCCCTTGATCCCCACGCTGCGTTATGGTGAATTTATTTTAAAAAATGTACTTACAAAACACATGAACTAAAAAATAGAATTCATTGTATGCCTGGTGCCAATGCAGATTTGTGAAACTATTTTTTTTTCCTGTATATAATATACATCTATAGTAAATATATACACATGTACACGTTTATAATACAGTGATATTTATTATAATTATACACAGATATATAGCTTCATGCTGCATATTTAGTGTAGTACATATATTATACATATAAAGTGGTGTAATTCTAAGTGGTTGTTGTAAACACAACTGATGCATGTGTATATATAATCAATTTATGTATATACATGAATTGTGAATAAAATTGAGTGTGTATAAGGGTGTATATAAGAGTGTGTGTGTGTGTATATAGGCGTGCGATGATCTGTTTATGCAATCAGATTGTTCGGAAAAAAAATATGGAATTGTATACATAAGGTTTGTGGTACTTCGGAGATCTTTGGTGAACTAGTCACTCCATGAATATCGGGTTCAAATCCTTCAGTTTGGGAGTGAGATTTCGTTTCGAGACTAACATAAGGGGAATTTGATTGGGCCTTCTGTGCACTGACCTGCTAACATAGCGTTAAATATATAATTATTTCATATTGTACGTGAGAAATAAATATATATTTTTTCGAACTATTATGTGTATCGACCTTGTCATCATTTTTGTTGGTTCTCATTTCTTGCAAAAGTGCCTTGAAATTGTCATGCATCATCTTCTTCAGATCTTGAAAATCCTCCCTAACCTACAGTTGATATATAGTATTAAACTTGTATAAAAAATTATAACATAAATTAGAGGTTGCTATGAATTGAAAAGTGTCTTACGGATGTCCTGAACTGTTCGAACTCCTCGCGCGATATAGTTGGTTCACATGACTTGCTGCTTGAATGAGTGGCTGGTTTTTTTCCAACTGGAAGCCTAGTTGGTGTGTTCCTGGGAACATGTGCCTTGTGTTTCGTCTTCTCCTTTTTCGCCAGAGGAGTGATTTCAATAGTTGGAGCTGGTGCTTGACGCTGTTGATGCCCTTTAGCAGGTGTCTTTTTGGCATTGCTGTCTGGACTTTCTTAGAAACAACATTAACAGAGCTCCACTTTTTCTTTTCTGATGAGCGGCAATGTATATTTTTCTGTTTTCCTTTGGTTTGTTTTGCAATTGGTGGAGCTTCGAAGTCATCGTCAGAATCATTGACTCTGGATGCAGCAGCATGAGGAGTCTGATTCTGGGCTGTTCTTGATTTAACATAATCCAATGGTAATAGCAGACTTGATAGCTCGTCCGTTCTTGGAGTAATATTTTGAAATACAACCTGAACATGTATTAAAGCAATAAATCAGTTGTATTGAATTGTATAATTTTTTAGTGACATCAAAGTTTTGTGCTTGGAAAGTTAAACATTTTTGCGTGTGCCTCGTAACATTACATTCATTATGAAGTCCTATCGAGGTTAGTCATCTGTGTCTCCCAGTTGATTGTCCTTGGAATATGATCAGAAATCTTGACAGCGATTTTGCGGGTGACTCTAGAAACAACACCCGCACATCCAGACTTGCATGGCTAGTGGGAAGCCATGAATTTTATAATACTTCTCAGTTTGTGTGATCTTGGTATGCACGTTCTTCGTTAGCTCTTCAAAGGTTTTGTTGCCCCAAGGATAGTCTGCGTATCTACCAGACTCAACAATATCAAAATCGTTCCTGTATATAACTGTTGACTTTGGCTCCTCCTGATGTAGTTGTGTATATAATACAGAATAGCAAACTTGACGGCGTCCTCATCATTGTCGCGCCATACCTTGCCATTGAGGCTGTCAATCAATTGTTGCTTTTTAATGGAGCTACTGCCACCAAAATACTAACTTAAAATCCTATTCGGTTCTTCTTCAGTGTTGAATATAAATCTGGCATATCGTCAACACTTGAGACCAGATATAAAAGCAAATTTTCTACGTGTGAATTGGAGTGTATATCCATTTACATGTATAGTAAATGCATCTTTAGAACTACCCTGCACCTTCAACATCATGAGATACTTGAATAATTGGGCTTGGACATTGCATCGATTTATGACAAATAGGTGTGCAAAGCATGTGGCAAACTCCCAAAAGCAATTCATCTAACTTTCGGATAAGTCTCTCATCACTCTGGTATTTGTAGCATTGCATACGCTAAACAACAGTGGGGGTCCCATGAATCATAAAATCAACTTCCTGCAAGATATGTATAAAATACATATGACAAATATATATAATTGTTGAATATATATGTATACATTTCTATCATATGTCTGTGCTTACAAGTACTAGTTACTGTATAATATGTGAAACCTGTTTGATGTATACATATACATATTATGTTTTGTATTATATGGATATATATATATATAATAGTGTATAATATATATGTGATTATACATTACGTAGTACGCCTGACAGGAAAAAAATGTATATAAATCATGAATAGAAATGCATATACATGACTTGCATTTATATATGTGAGACTGATTGTGTTCTGTATCAAAAATATACATTTGCTCTGTGTTTTATGCTTATACAATGTATATATATTTTTATTCCTTGGTTGTTATATGAATTACTGTATATTCTCTCGGATGTATAGACTATGAATGCATCTATTGTGTATATTTTCAGGAGAGTATTGCCAAAAATGCAAAATACATATATACAATCACTTCAATTTTTCAGTCGTGTGTATATAATTCAAATAGGTAGTAATTCTAACACCATCAGTAATATAGAATTAATTACTTTTATTTATATGTATAAACAGAACGTATACATCTCGAGTTTTGTGCATTTGATAATGGTTATACAATTTAGGGAAATATACATATAAAATGGAATTTTACCCTAGTTGTGTATATATTAGACAATGAATGAATAATGTATCTCATTATACAGGGGCGGGGGAAAATACGTTTTTTTCGTCTTCACCGTCATCGTTGTCGTCTCGTCTGACCCAGCATCATTCTCCGATTTGCTACTGGTTGAATCGATTACAACAACTTTGGAAATAGGTTCATTGGGTTCGTCTTTAGATCCTCCCTCTTCACTTGCCCTAGCTTTTGTAATGTAACCTGTAATAACCTCGATTTCTTGAGTTAATCCCAGTAAGAAGGATGATGATTCTTCCATATTTTTTCACATGCAAATAGTGTATCTCTCATTATCCTTTTGAAAAGTGAATCCTCGACCATTGTGACTACTGTATCAGTGATTTTGTATACTAAAAAAGGCAAAAATTTTAAATTTTTTAGCAAAAATTCAAAACCCTGCCAAACACAAAAAATAATTGATTTTGTAATGGGTTTCAGAAAAAAAAATTCACTTACCTGTTTTAGTTTGATTGAATCTTGAGAGATTGTAGGGAGAGAATACCGAAGAGTAAATGGAGGACGATTATGGCAAGAAAATCAGGTTGTGTATATATATACACAGGAGAGAAAAGGTTCAGAAGAATATGAAAGGACTTATACTGACTGGTGCCCCCTCCCCCCCCCCCCCCCCCCCCCCCCCCCCCCCCCCCACCTCCACAGCGCCAACAACACCAAAAAAAAACAAAGTATATAATATAATTTTTTATTCTTT
>JAPFFP010000103.1:13312028-13336949 GCA_026153255.1 Solanum medicagineum
TGTCTGTATAAAGGTCTGTGGATACATGTGGGTATGGGATACTACGTGTGACTTGACTATGTACGTATGATACTCTTTTTGGGCGGTTCTACCACAGCGGTGACCTTGTCGGCCCGCACATGTATATATATATGTATATGAATGTTTATAGTATGCTGGGACTTCTGTTTGCAGGGTTTGGGTTGTCAGTGAAACAGAGGAAACTCTGCAAAAATTTTGATAAATTTCTTAGTTAATATAATGGTATATCTGGTTTGGTATTGTTTGGGTGCCCAATCGGCACTAATCACGACCCCTGGGTTGGATCGTGACATGAGTCTTCCCCTTCCGAATGGAATCCGAAACACCACGATCTAATCCAATAAGAATTCACAATTAAATTTTGATACGAACAACACCTATGTTACTATGCGTCTAGCTTAGACCCGAAAATTATCCAATTAATTCTATAACCAATTTTTCCTAAATTTAAAACTTAAGGTTAAGTCTTAATTCCTCCGAATAATATAACTCTAATGGTGTTTGTAAAATGTGATACGTCTAATATCTAGTTATTTATTACTATTATTAATTTTCAAAAAGATTAGAAAAAAAATATAAACAAATATGTGTACAAAAGGGACGGAAGAGGACGCTGCATAGTGCTGCGCCTCAACCTCCAATATATTGTCCCCTATTCTTAATTGTCACTTTCCTTGAAAGTGAATATACCACCAATACAAATCAACACGTCAATCCCCCATATCAAGTTGCTTCTTTATTTATTTTTCTTTTGACCCACTTTGTATGAGATAGAAACAAACAAATATAATTGCTACAATTCTTATTCTTAGTAAAGAATGATATAGTATTATTGTGTACAAGAACTTTCCTATCACTTGCTAGCAATAGAACGAAGGAAAGACTCACCTGAAGCAGTGGCGGCGTCCGTGTTCTTCAGGTCAGTTTTCACCCTTAATATTTTCTTATTTTCTAATTTAATCAATTGTTTAAAAGTAATATATATATATATATATATATATATATATACACACTAATTTATTTTAAAATACATGCACACATTGGTATAAGATGTTAATTAAATTAACATTTAGTCCACTAATTAAATCAATTATCTAGGTTAACCTATAAACTAAATAGTCATAGTTATTGCATAGTCCAATATACCCATTTAAAATATTTCAAGATAAATCTTGTAGGAATCAAGGGCACTAATTCTCAAAATGACATAACGGCTCATTACACTTTGCCTTAGATATATTCTCAATGAAGGAGTTATAGGAAGGTAACAATATCTAAAGGCCATTTCATTCTAACAGATATCTTTCTCTGCTTCTTTCTCACTTTTTTGTATATTTGCTATTAAACATAGAATTATATACTTAATTTGTCATTTTTGTAAAATATATCAAGGTATGGTTGCATATGTTTCCCCTACTACTTTACAACTTCATCATCATTATTAAATTTTTTTCTAAATGAAGAATAGAGTTTGCAGTTCCAGGACACCACCCCCCTTAGTTGCTTTTCCATATGTTTCTACATGTCACTGAAGTTCCAGTTTAAGTTGTTCAACTCCAGACAGATTTCTCCAAAAGAATGTACAAAATGAGGAGATTGAGGATATGAAATTTGTTACCTGTTCCTCATCAGGATCTCCCGTAATAGTCGGAACACCATCTTCTATAGCCATCATGGAACTAGGATCTACGGTGGATGAAGGCCTCATAGTATGAATCTAAAAATAAATTTAAAGTTACTATTAATATATCATCAAATAATGAGTTATTAGAAAACAAATATAACCTACGAGTCGATCGGATCATCAAATAGTCCTTCCATAAAATCCTTAGCGCTACTAGGAGCAGTATCTTCGGTGACACAATGAGCAGTACTAGATGTCCCCTACAAGAATATATAAATAGTTATGAATCAATTAAAAATTATAAATATTACAAATTAAAATAGTTTTCAAAACACACCGGCATATCTGGTATATAATCTCCAATACCTATAGTCGGTCTCGAATAATCATGAAATGGCATATTTAAAAGATCCATTAAGTTAGAATAATCATGCAAAACTCTAGCCTCTACCCCAACTTCTACTTCTATATTTGGATGAATATGTAAACCACCCATGTCGCGTCCTCTAGCACGTCTTTGTCCTCTCCGCCCCCCACGTCCTCGTCCTCGACCATCTCTATGCCTAGGGTCAGGAGGACATCCCCGTCTTTGAGCACGTACAGGCTCAAACAAGGGATCGCCCTAAAAAAAATAGCACACTAGACTGTATTCTAGCCTCAGACAATGTATCTCTAACAATTTGAGCAACCTCCTCATCATGTGAAGCTGAAGTTGTGTCGTGCTGCCATTGTGATGCAAGATTGTATAATTTAAAAAGTCCTCTCGACATCGCAGCTAGTTCTAGCAGAATGAACAAAGTCTGGTGCTACATCAACCTCTAATGCGGGCCTGCCTATAATCAACCATCCATATCGGTACCACTGTCTATATCCCACCTCACTAGTATCACCATCTACCTCAACCACCAAACTCTGATGTCGATTGCCCCAATCATGAAAATGTTTATCTAGTATCTCACAAACCTCCGGTCCAAGCCTCTTACGCTGATCATGAATATAGTGGTCAATTCTCTAACTAGGCATAGTAGGTATATGCTGGGGACGACAAAACTGACGCATTACTCTATCAGGCGTGTGCATCTCAACAATCTCTAAGCAAAGCATAGGCACATATGCCATCCATAAAGGCTCGTCGATCATGCAGCATCGAGGTAGTGTAGGTAAAATTTCAGCATATGGTATCCATTGAAACTATATTGTAACAATTATAAACATAAAGCTAAATTATAAAAAATTAAAAATTAAATATAAACCATACTTGATCTTTCGTCATATGGTCTAGCTGATCTCTAATTGGAATACAAGAGTGATGTGGCTCAGTATTTCGATCAGTCCTTCGCGTCCAACGTTTGGCGTATGAAAGCAATATATCATCATCATGAGGTGGGGAGACTGATGGTTGTACAGGTAAGATTCTCTCCCAACACTATACCTTATTGAGACAAATAAAACAATTTAGTTTTTATACTTAATAACAAAAATATGTCATTTGAACATACTTTAACTAATTCATCAAGTGTCCTTATTCAACATTCCAAAATAGACTATGTATAAATTTAAATTTCTATTTTGAATTAGAGGTTATATCAAACTTCATGGATGAAAAAGCTTAATTTTAGTTGATAAAGAGATATAGGAAAATGTTTGTTAAGCTCAAAATATATGATGAGGAAATTTTCAGGAGTTTTGCATTTTCTCAAGTTGATGAATATTATTTTGTGGGTGAACAAAGATTAGTGCGCATATTAAGTAAGCATTAGGAATTACTACCTTAGTAATTAGTACACGGTTTCGTACAACAACAACATACCTAGTGAAATCCTACAAGTGGGGTCTATGAAGGACAAAATGTACGCAAACCTTAATACTACCTCATAGAGATAGAGAGCCTATTTTTGAAAGACACTTGAAAGCTTTAAACTGTGAGAAAGTACCCAGGCTTTTGCTAAGTTGGATTAAAGAAGTTAAAGCAAGACATCTAGTGATGTACTACACATCATACATTCTTCTTTTGTTTTTAGTCCTTTTGTGGGAATGTAATGCAAGTGAACGATTAAAGAAACTATAGTAAAGTTATGTCTTGTTCCTTACACTTAGGAGCATAAATTGAATCATTTTGGGGCTACAGGTAGTTATAATACTCCACCTTGTGTATTTATACTGTACAACTTAACTTTATTCCCAATAATCCCTAATCCACATTCTCATTTCCTAATAATTAATGTCACTTCCTAGTCCTGTATAACAAATACAATCAATACTACAGTACCTTTCTCTTCTAAATGGTTTACATGTACTTACGTGTCTAGAGTTAGCTATCAACTAAAATGAATGTTGCAAACTTTAGTGGAATGGAATTACTGGTGAATGGCAATTTTATTTAGTTCCATAGAATTCGTACACAGTTTAGTAATAACTATATCCTATTTGTTTGTTTGTCATAGTATAATTATAAGTGTATTGTTTGGTTGCACAAGTGTAATTATAACGTTGAATTAAATTCTTAAAAATAAAACTTAAGTTACCTTAAGGAGAGGAATAAATCCACAAACGTCAAATGTCTCGTCGATAGATTCCCAACATAATGCGCGGTATTAAATAGGTCAAAATTGTGCTGCCCCAACTGTACTTACTCACATCCTGTATCGGATCTAGAAATGCCAGATATGCAAGCTAATAAGGTTTCCCGATGTATTTGGAAATAAGTCCCCCAATATAACAAGTAAGTAAAGTCTAGCTATTTTCTCAATCCTCTCCACTGGAGTAGCATCCCCTATCGAGTCTACCTGTAACAGATCTCGCAAGTATCCAGTAATGTTATGTATCCTCACCCGGCTTGCACCATCCATATCGGTAGGTGCTATAGCGTATCCTGTGAGTGTCTCTAATAAAGTACGCCATGACTGACTCTTTTGTGCAGCATCCTGCAAGTACACAACATCACCATCGATGCGCAAGCCAAACAAGACCTGCACATCCTGCAATGTAATCATGACCTCACCGAACGGTAAATGAAAGCAATGAGTCTCTGGATGTCAATGCTCAACCATGTCGTAATAAGGGCACGATCATATTGCATCTTACCTACGGAAACTATATGATACAGGCCAGAACTATGTAGGACCTCCTCAATACGCTCATGAGGTTGGACACAGAATAAATTCCAGGCATCATTTGTGCACCAATGTGTTCATAAGACTATTAAATGGTATTTCACCTTTCCATAATAATTCTGACTTATGTTTATCCTGAGAGAGTAGAAATGTACGATCAACTGACCCAGAATTCACAACGCGCTCCATTATATACTGTAAAAAAAAATTCTATTAGTTTCTAATAATACAACAACATACCCCAGTGCCTCAAAAGGCTCTCGCTCATTGCGGGGTGAGGGGGGTCGGATGTACGCAGCCTAACCCCTATGTTTAAAAACATAAAGTGACTGTTTCTAGATGACCCATGAGGAGCGTCGAAAGTTGCATTGACTAACTGCTACTTCACAAATGAAAGAAGCGCAGATAGTTTAAGTATTATTAGTTTCTAATAATACTTATTAAATATTTACTTTAATTTAAATAATGCCTTAAGTATTTACTAATTGCAATCAAATGAATACATATCTATAGACTAATGACAGTGTTTAAATTTAAAGTCCACTTTTAATTTGCTTACGTTCTAGTCCACTTTTGTCATATTTAAGCATAGTATTTCAAACTAATAACTTTCAAATGTTCTTGGATTTAGGGGATAAAGAAAACCTATACTTTTAACTATCCAAGCCAACTTTCTACTAAATCAAAACGATCATTTAACAAATCCACAACAGTCAACTCCCTCCTCAAACCAGTACATTATTATAATAGAGGAAGTGGCAACTTAGACCCATCAAATCAATTTATTTTCTTGAGTTGTAGTTAGTGTAAACATAATAGAAGATGAAAAATTAATAAATAAAAGATGAAAAGAAATAAATACCCGATTTAATTCTTGTTATGCGCTTTTAATTTATGAGAATCTTCAAATGCTCCTATTGATGTGGGGTCGGATCTGAGCTTGGGGACCAGTGAAGAAGACGTAGAGCTCAAGAAGGGACTAGTAGGGGCGGGTATGGGACCAAATTCGGGTCAAAAGAGTAAAATATTGATTTTAGAGGAAGTGGGGTCGTATGGGGGGATCGTTTCATCGTCGAAGAAGAAGATTTAGTTTTGTTGTAAATGTTGTGGAAAAGACAAAGTTTAAAAAGGTAAAGTATAAAAAAATTTACACTTTACAAAGTGTAAATTTTTTTTTACACTTTATAGTTAAACGACTTCCCACTTAACGACCCGTTATAAAAAATATGGATAGTGTAAAATTTTTTTACACTAAAGCCTATTTTAGTTTACTTTTAGTTTGATGGCCTATTTTGGTAATTTTAGTGTATTTATAGCTTATTTATGGCCTATTATTTAGATACAATTGGTAATAATCTGGAATTTATATTACTAAATAAGTATTAAGATAAGTATTCGTGATAATTTTAATCTTAAAACAAATTTCCCTCGCGATTTTTTCCTATTTTGGACTTACAAGTGAGTTCACTAAAGAGAATATGCTGAACTAATTTCTGGCTACTACTATAGGCCCAACTGCTCGCTAAAAAAAGAGTGAAAAAGGAGAAAGTCTAATTAAATTCAACCCACTTAATTCATTGAAGTTTAACATAGTCATTTATTAGCTTAATTTAATTTAATCCAATCCATTTAAAATTATATTGATATTTAGCTCGAATTGATTCAACAAAGTCTTATTAAAATATATTTAAAATTTGATAAGTATTATATCGTCAAAATAAAAAAAATATAATTTAACTAAGTACTAAAATATTGAAAAAAATAAAGAAAGTAAAACTTAGTAAATATTGAATTTAAATTTTGACCTATTTGTTGTCTTCACTCATTATAACCCGCTCAAATTTGACCTAATCCGTTCAATTTTCACCCGTGGTTAAAGGAGCAGGGGAAAAAACACTACATTAAAGTGATGTAAGAAAGACATGAACCTACAACTTCAATGTTAAGTTGAAACTCTTGGACCATTAAGCTACACTTTTCATTTGTATCGAATTAAAACTTGTATATTCATATAATATTTAAATTTAACCTTATATATAGGATATAATATTTTTGGCGAGAAGGTTTGGATAAACTTTCTACCTCCCATATAGATCCTTCTATCTATAATGCATGATGTATATTCAGTGGAGGCTCTAATATAAACTTCGGACAAGAAAAAAAAAAAGTTGTGTAAAGCAAGATTACTGGTGGGACCTATACATGTTGGTTGTCTCACCCAAAGTTGAGGAAAAAGGAGAGAGGTTCCATCTGCAATCAAGTAGAAGAAATCTCTCTCGGACAGACACAATTTGCATAAGAAATCAACAATGCTAAAGAGGCAAGATTCTGGTGCGGCATCAAAAAGTCGCCGAGAAACCGATCATGTTGTGATGAAGTCTAGTGGTTGTATGTCAGGCATCATTCAACTAATCTCCAAATACCAAAAGAAGACTAAACGTCTTACCTCTGGAACCAGAAAGCAAGGGCAAGTAGCAGTGGTGGTGGAACACAAAAAGGATGATGAGGTAAAGTTACCCAAAATGCAAGCAGAGCCAGTAGCATTAGTGGCACGGCTGATGGGGCTGCAGGAGGAAATAAGTTGCCCCTCCAGAAATACAGAGATAAAGAGAAGGAAACTTCTAGAAGCATTGGACAAGTGCAATGACGATTTAGAGTCCATCAGGAACATTCTAAACTCAATTAAAAAGGTTAAGCAAATTGGCGATGCAATGAGGCCGCACAATGTTTGCAACCAATTCCCCAAGCCTAAACATAACTATGGTTAGTTTTCTTCTTCCTTTGCTTTCCCATTTTTATTCCGTGAAATTAACTTTAATTTAAGAATATGCAAAATATACATCCAAACTCCACTACGTCCATTTTTTAATAGGTAAATTAATATTCATCCAACTCAACTTAATTTGATCATCAAATTCAAGTTTAATATCCAAAATTGAGCACTTCAGCTTCAAAAAGAGATCTCATGCTTAAATCAACGGAGACAAAGATTTTTCCTCTCCATTCTAGTATTGAGAGGCTGAATAATCGGTCTGACACTTTTTGCTAGTGAAAAGTGTTAAGATTACTCATGAAATTATTCAAAATCGCACTGACACACAAGTTATATGAAAAAGTAGAATTAGAATTAAAAAGTGAAAATAAAATTACCTTTAATAAGAAACTCTTAATTAATTTACACGTTTAAAGCAGAGACAATTAATTGCTATCATGTTTAACGTTGGTATAGATCTTAAAGTGCTAAAGTAATGGAATGAATAATGATATCGGGGCGAGCATGGACCATTTCATCATTACTAATATTACTTTTGGCATTCAAAGGAAGCTTTCACTCACTCTTCAACCAGAAAAAAGAAAAAGAAACGTTATTATTTTATTATTACATCATATATATATATATATGTGTTTGAGAATTATTTTCAGTTTTTTTACTTTATAAATAAGAGTTATTTGTTCTATAGTACTGAGAGCCAATATAATTTAGTTGTATCTTAATCACCAAACAATTAACCAAGAAAAAAAGAAATTTTAATTGTATCTTTTGGTAACGGTCTCTAGATCTATCCGTGAAATCTTTTAATTGTGTGTGTTATGTTAAAGCTTCAAATTGTTTGCCTCCACATAATAATAGTAATAATTAGTCATGATTTGGTAGAAAATGAGGAAAAAGTGAAAATTTGAAAAAGACATTGCACCCAAAAATGTAAAAGCAAATGTGTAAAATTAGGTTTTACCCCTAAATTCAAAAGCTAGCTCAAAGGAAGGAGGATTGTCTAAATCTTGTAAGGAGTGCACGAGTAATACCCGGTCCCACTTTGGCACAACTTATAGGTCCACTCTCCACTATCTACACTTCTTTTTTTTGGTTAACATCTGCAATTCTTTTTCTTCTTCATGTTTCATTGTTTTTATCAACAACATGCTTATCATAAGATGGGATTTGGGGGTATAATAGCTGTTCTTTGAGACATTCATAATGCCCCTACGGAATACTTCACTTATTTATCCTAAGCTACACTATCAACAAGTCAAAGGAATAAATTCATGAGGTCCATTAAGTTAAAAATGGACAGTACATGTCATATGTTTGGACTGTGAAAATATAATATCAGAGTCAAACTTTTCTATTATCATAGCGGAGAAAATAGGCATAGTTAATCAGTAGAATATTCTTGTCCTGATTAAGCAAGAAGTGATTTTGTAGGCAATTCTCAGAATATGGATGACCATCCGAAGAATTGACTCAAATGATGTTATACTTTAATTTCTTCCAATCATGTTTCTAATATAATATATATTGAGAATTATATTGGGTATGTTGTTATTCGCTCCATCCCAATTTATATGATGAACCGTTCATTGGTTATGTTTTTTCACATGTAGTCAGATATTTCTTTAAAAAAAATTATTTGTGATATTTTTTAATATAATTTTGAAATACTTAAATTTTATTTCAAATTTTTTATTTTTTATGTTCAGAAATGGTCAAAATTAAATTCTAAATTTAAAAAAATGAAAAAAGTCACATAAATTGAAATAAAAATAACAGCAATTATGAATTTGAAAACATTCATATTTTTGTTCAAAAGCAACTTGTGTTCATGTAGAGTTTTATGTTTCAATATATAACAATTTTATTTTTAGTTAAGAGTCTTACATTGGTTGATAGAATTGGTATGATTTCATTAAATAGTAAGTATTGGATAATATTTCTCTGATGAGTTAATAATTCTTTTTTGTTGTTTCAATTTATTCGTCTCACTTTTTTTTTTTAAATATTTCTTTTCTATGTGAGGAAACCTGTCAACAATCTTTTCAAATTAGCTTTTACTTGGACACTTCAAATAGACATTCTTCATTTTAAGTACTCATACTAGCATGTTGTTGTGTCATGTTGGCACTTTTTTGATAATCAACAAAAATATTAAGCAGAGTGTAACACGCTCTTAGATAATGGGTCAAAGTAAAAAATTTAAGAGAGACATATGACATGTATATAAAAAAAAATTAAAAAATATGTTATGAGTAAAAATCTATTTAAAAAACTATTTAGTTAATTACTTTAAATATTTGTGTGTGTGTGCGTTTCTTTTGTTTTTGTTGTTGATAATGATAGGTTGTCGGATTTTGTGGTATAAGATGGTGAGAAATTTTTTTAGCGACCGGTGGTGATGGAGCTCACTAATTTTTGTTTGGAACAATGAAGAAGAAGAGAGTATATCTTTTAAGTATTTTTATTTTCTTTTGGTTAAAAGAAAAAATAAAACTATAAAATTTAAGTTTTTTTCACATGTTCAAACTAAGTGCAAAACACACAACGTTTCAAGTAAGTAAAAAGTGACAGAAATGTTTGACATGAGATGTATAAAATGAACAAATTTAGTTGATGTATCTAAGCGAAAGTTGTTATCAACTTTAGGTGACTATAGATGGGTTTTGCCTTTCTATTTTGACAACTCCTAATTTTAACAAAAACACATAATTACATGTTAAACCACAAAATTAAAGGAATTTTGATTTGCTAAACCTATTTTAATTAGTTTAATATTAGAAAATTCAAAAGTTTTTTATTTTTTTTAAACTCTGTATCAAGTCAAATTAAAATATGAAAAAATTTAGTATATGTAAATTATGGTGCAGGTGAACTCATAGTCTCTCCATAACATTAAATATTTTATGTACATAGTTTCTTGAATATTTGATATAATACTCCCTCCCTCCCATTTTATGTGGCATTCTTTGACTTGGCATGGTGTTTAAGTAAAAAAGAAAAACTTTTAAAACCTGTTGTCTAAAATCATTCTTAGATATTTGTGTGATTGAGAATTATTTCATTAAAAGGGAATTTTAAAAGTAAATTGTTTCCAATTAGAGTAGGGTGACATTCTTTTTGGAACAGACTAAAAAGAAAAGAGTTTCACATAAAATGAGACGGAAAGAGTATTATTTATTGCATTCATTCTCCAAAAAGGTTGAATGACACACTTGATTGAAAATGTAATTTTATATTTTCTATGTTTTGGAAGGGCATATTACACAACAAAGGATCAAGAGGCTAGGAGCATATAAACCAATTGATAAATTTACAAACAATGCACCAACATTTCATATGAGGCCAAAGTCATGCAGCAAAGGCATGATTCAAAGTGTGGAGGAAGTGTGCAATGAATGTGAATGGGGACAAAAGAGAGAGGCAGGGAGAATAGGGCTGATATTACAAGATCACATTTACAGGGACTTGATTGAAGAGCTCCTCAAGGAAATGGATTTACTAATTTCCTTCCCTTCATTACCCTTTTCTGCATGTAGGAAAAGGCTTTTCTTCTAAATGTATGACATATATATTGAGATAGTTAGATCTATATTACTACTTTTATATACTTAAAGTAAGAGACTTTGAAAAAAAAATGCCCTATTTATTGAGATAGTTTATCTTTGTTTTTGAGCATATCTTTGAAATTTCTAAGTAATTTGGAACTGTGGAGAAAATTATACTATTAAAAAGATATTGAAGTTTTGAAACTGTGAAGAAATTTTAAATGTGTCTTGTTGTGTTAGATTAAATTCAATCTCAAAAGATATTGAATTTTGGCACAAGCTCGGAGGGACGCCATTTTTGAAATTTGAAGTAATTTCATGAAAATTGAAAAGGTGAAAAATTTGGAGTTCTTGATGTTTTTCATGTATTCTTAGTGTTCATGAGGAAAAAGGAGAAACAAGAGTTCATTTGATCCAAAACTCCAATTGAAAAGTGCTAAAATTTATTTGGGTGATTTACAAACTTCGTAGTTGAAGAATAATTGCATAGATGAGTTTTTTTCTCAAACAACAATAGCAATGGATGACATAAATAAGCCTTTTTTTCAAAGTTGGATAACATATCTAGCCTATATCATAACATTTAGGGGAACTTTTATAAATAGCTTAGGCTTGAAACTTAATATGGTCAAATAGCTATATTTTACATAATTACACAATATAACCTCAGCTATTTGACTTGGAGAGGAGGAGAGGGCCGAGCGAGATCGAGAGAGGGAGGAGAGAGGTGAGCTGTCTATGTATATTTGTCAAATCATATCTGTATATCTGTCAAATAATTGTATATGTGTAATTAATATACATATATATTTGTATATCTGGCAAAGGAGGAAAGAGGCAAGCAAAATCGAGAGAGGGAGGAGAGAGGCGAGCGAGATCGAGAGAGGGGGGAGAGGGGGGAGCAAGAGTGGAGAGCAAGAGTGGAGAGAGGCGAATCTTCTTCTAGCTCCTCGCGGATTCTCTGACTATGTATATATCTGTCAAAATAATTGTATATAAGCGGCTGATATACATTTGTAATTGTATGTTTGCACGAAATTGCAGAGAGAAAGAGGAGAGGCCAGAGAGAGGAAGAGAGGAGAGAGAGAAAATAATAACAAAACCCTAATTATAGCAATAAAATCCTAATTATAGCTATAAATCTAATTTTTCCAAACTATAGTTGTATAATGTAAATACATATCATATGTTTGTCTAATTATGTTATTTTTCCTTACTATTATTATTATTATTATTATTATTATTATTATTATTATTATTATTATTATTATTATGTGTTTTGTACTTTTTTTTCGTCTTGCCATAAAGTGTTTCATTGAGGATAAATTAAGAAAATTAAATTAATTAAGTTTTCAATTTACAAAGTTATTATTCTTTTTTAAAATGAAATTTGAATATATATATATATATTACGAGGATTAATAACAAGGTAATTCATGCTAAACGAAAAATACATTTTATACAACATGTATCACAAAGAGATAGAAAGTAAAATAAAATCATGTTAGGAAAAATGAGGAATTTTGTAATGACAATGTAAAGTGCACTAAAATTTGTCATAAATGTGAAAATCATTTACATATCTGAAATTTGGTTTAGAAATCAAACTCTACCCTCAAGTTTGAAAAATAATCATTCTCCCCTTTTTGTTCTATAAAAAGTCTGTTCTATTCTTGCCTATTTTAATCCCCCATCTATATAATGTATTTTAAATAATTATTATATTATATATAAAATATTTTACTTTTTAACCTTTGTATTTATAGATTTTATTTAAGTTCATCAGCTTTATCAGTTAAAAGTTTGTTGCAAAATCTAATGTCATTTTTTTGTAATTATTGATTTTAATATTATGTACATTTGCATATGTATGATTGTATTATATGTACATATTTAAGTTTTACTTATCTCTTAGACATAGTGTCCGTTAAGTTGGTATTAGTTTACACCTATTTACTCCAACTTATAGTTGAGAACAACAAAACATGTAAATTTGTACAAAGTCGAATAAATTGGCACACACATGTAGCATGATATATTTTCTACATAGTATAATATAATCAGTTTGAGTATAACTCACGTGAACTATCCGATAGAATGCATGCGTCTATTTTATCAACTTTATCAATATTTAAATGTCTACTCATGTTTGGACGGCATAGATGAAAGCTGAAATCAAGTTAAAAACCACATTTATAGAATGATGTATATCTTTAATTCCCTATTATCCATGCAGAAAAATGGATTTTGATTATCCTTAATAAAATATTTTAAGATAATAATTTAAAATTGATTTTGCAATATAAATAGATAATATTTTAAGAAATCATTAGGAAATATCTTCATTCTTATTACTTATTTTTTATTGTTTGCATCAAAATATATTTACAAGATTATCACATTATAAATTTTGCTAAAATTAATGATATTATTTTTTTATTCTATTCATTTGTTTCATCATAGAGCAACGTTAAATTATATACTTAATCTATATTTCTTTTCTTTTCTTTTTTGATTAAATTAATGTTTTTAATAAAAAATATTTGTTATATAGATTAAAAAATAATTCTAAAAGAAGTATAAAAAAAATAAAAGTTAATAATATAAGGATAAATGGACATTTTACAAAAATCAATTAATAAAAGGGTGGGGGCTGGGGTGGGATTGGGGGAATAATTTTTTTCAAAGATGAGGGGGGAGTTTGATTTTTAAAGTAAAGTTCAGGGGTGTAAATGATTCCGTTCATATTTTATTTTTTTGGTATTCAAAAGTTTATATATATTTCTTTTTCTATTATATAGAAAAGCCAATGAGAGGACCATCATGACAATTTAGTAATATTTAGTTAATGTAAGGAAAAAGTTATAATTATACTCATCATACCAAGACAAACTATAAATATCTATGATAAAATATCTCACCTTAAATTTCTATTCTAAAACTAAATAACACAATTAAGGTAATTCTAGAATGCCCACAAGATCACTTTATTACCATAAAACACACAATTTTTTTTAAAAAAAAAAAAATCTAGAAGCATCTACACTATTGTGCTTGTGTTCCTTTTAAATTTTTAAATATAAACTATTTTCTCCACACTAAAAAAAATAGTGGTAGCAATTTCAATTTAGTAAGTTTTTTTTTTTTTAATTTTATTGTCCTAAGCTTCCTCTTGAATATCTTTAATTTGTTTAATTTAATGGCTAAGTTCATGGATATTATTTCATACTTAACCTACTTTTTTGGATGATTTTTTTCCTTTCAAATTTTCAAATACTATGCTTCCTTTATTTCATCTTCTCAAGCGGGTGATTCAACTTTAGGTATGCGTTTATCTTAGTATTGATATTGAAAAGTTAAATGGATAATTATTTGATCAAAATAACAAGGACAATGAAGTAATAGCTAACAAGATAGAGGAAAAGTGATAAACTTTCGAAAGGATATGTATAAAATGTAGTTGTGAGATTAGGGGAAGATAATGATAAATAAAATGTTATAGTGTAGGTTATTTGGACTCTCCAGAAATGTTACATACGTGTTGAATTTTTCAAAAGTATGTTAATTTTAGAGGATCTGACATGCTTTTGATGGTATTTTAAAAAGTACGAGCAACATATTATAGTATTAGTTTCATTTGATCTATGATTCTTTTTGAATTTTGAAAAATAGCTCTTTATCTTAGATTAATGTCCACCCTAACTGCTCCAACTTATACTTATTCTTTTTCTTCTATTTTTTTAACTCCTTTTACTTTTACTCTGTTGTTGATTCTCTATGCGAAATTTATAGTTCTCTAATTTCTAAATTGATTGTTCTCCAATGTTGCTTGGTGAGCTTTCTTTTATTTATATGTGTTATAGTTACGCTATTTTTTTTATCGATTTTTTTCTCCTTAAATAAATATTTATGAATAGTTTATATTGAGATATTCAAAATGGTACAAGAAGATATTTGTTTTTTTTTGCGTGTGTGTGTTAATAATCTTGTGTAAATATTTTCTTCTTATTGATTTGAAATATATTGTTTGTTGTTTGTATGTCACTTTCTATTTTTCCTTATCGTCTGATGTATCTTGTGTCATGCCCCGAGCCTACCCCCTGGACATGGCCGGCACTCAAAAACCATTTCTGGTCCCAAGCAAACCACTTGGCCTGGCTACTTACTCAGTGGAAGACTCATAACAGTGGAAAAGGCTAATTAAAAGCAATATGAAAATTCATAACTGTCTGCATAACTGAATAAAACGGCTTTTAAGAAATGCCTAAATAACTGGAAACTGCAATACTAAACACATGGTCTATGGAACCTCTACTAATACTGTCTGAAAGGACTACTGAGACAGGCACCAAGTAGTCAAAACTAAAAATAAATACTGAAAGCAACATAAACAACTCAAGAGCCTCGGACTGAGAAGAGGCCTCACCAAAGACTAGAAGCTGTCAGTTTCTCAATGGAGCGGCTGCTAAGGAACTCTGTCACCTGTGTCTGCATCATAAAATGATTAGGTCATAAGGACGCCAGTACGTGGAATGTACGGTATGTAAGATGGTCAAAACATTTAATAGGGATATCATAATGCATCTCAAAAGACATAATCATAATTCATAAGTGAAATAACAATAATCATAATACTTGTACGCCGAAAATAACATGCTGAAAACTGATAAGAAAAACTTAGTTTCTTAGCTTGGTGAGTTTCTCTTACCGACAACCACCGCTATGAGCTTCGTGGTGATACAGCGTCTTGCCCACGCTGCCAGAGCCGTCCCGTACTTTGCCAGGGTAAGGGACGAAGGACTAGGGGAGTGGATCCATCCCAAAGATGGTCCATCTTAGTGGCTAATGAGGAAGGTACTGTAGTACAATCCTATCCTATGCTGGTTGCATAGTTTATGAGTTCGAGTAATTTATTCTACTCTCACCCATATCGGTGCTCAATACTACTCCCAAAATACTTTATATAGCTCATACAATTCTTGAAATTTGGCTTTCTTGGGGACTTAGCCTAGCTTACTACATAGCTTTCTCATACGACTTCTTTAACTTAACTGAAAACTAGAATCAACTCAGTGACTCAAAGCATACTAAATTCTTGGCTAATAGGTGATAATATATCTTTAAAATGCACTTTTTGAACTTAGTTTTGAAGATACTCAACTAATCCTTTCTTTTCTTAAAATAGCATCAAGATTTTCAAGAAAATCAACAACAAAGAATCTTGATCATAATTAGATATAAAATTAATAACAATTCTTGAATTGGATGTTATAGAGATCAATAATCATAATATTCATCAAAAATCTATAAAATTTTCCATAAAATTTAACATACTTTACAAAGTTACATGAATTTAGTATCAATCAATGCTTGCAAGTTCATGGACAAAAACTAGCTTCTATTTCTAAAGATATTGCCAAAATAATACTTTTTAGGTGACCTTACATACCTTAGAATGAGTTCTTGGAAGATTGAAAAGATTATCTTGAACACCCTAATTGTTCTTGAAGTTCTGAAAAGGATTTCTTGTTTTTAAGAGAATGAAAGGGTAGAAATACGATTTAGGGACTGTTTACGACTTAAAAAGGGACTAATTTAGGATATGGGGTATGAAAAAAGTCGAAATTTCCCCTCCCCATTAAAAGAACAAAACTTCTTTAGAAATACACTAGTGCGCGATGTGCACTAGTGTTATTACCCACTTTTTCGCAAATTCTCCCTTTTTCGTAAATTTTTGGAAACCACTAAGTACGGTTTCGCATTTTCTCCGCGTCGCAGAGCGGACGCAGAAACCTCACTGTTTCTGAATTTTTTTGAGAAAATAATTCATGTTTTTTTGAGTTTTTTGTCAAGTCAAGACCATTTTCCAACTTGATTTTTCACAATGATCGCAAATTAGGCCTCAAATTTGCAAACGAAGCAAGGGAAGACACGCTACATGTAAGGTCAATTCTAGGGGTATTTTCGTTATTTCATGGGGGTGTTACAATATCTCCCCCTGGGATCATTCGTCCTCGAATGATAACGATACGAACAAAGCAAGCTCGAAACACAAGATTTCCTAACTTAATAAACATAAATCTGCAAGGTAAGAATACGAAAGTTACCTTCAAGGTCCTCATTTAGGCCAACGAACAAGTGTGGATACTTGGCCTTCATATCTTCCTCTGCCTCCCAAGTAGCTTCCTCCACAAATTGATTCCTCCGCAAAACCTTCACCGAAGCAATCTCCTTAGTCCTCAATTTACGAACCTGTTGGTCTAGTATTTGCACCGAAATCTCTTTGTAAGACAAGTTGTACTTAATCCCAACACTTTCAACCAGGATAACTAGAGAGGGATCTCCCAAGCATTTCTTAAGCATGGAAATATGGAACACCGAATGTATAGCACTTAGCTCAGCTGGTAACTCTAACTCGTAAGTAACGCTACCCACTCTTTTTCGGATCTGTTAAGGCCCAATATATCGCGGGCTGAGCTTCCCCTTCTTCCCGAATCTCATAACTCCCTTCATTGGTGATACCTTCAAGTACACTTAATCGCCTACCTCAAACGCCAAGTCTCTTCTTCTAACATCTGTGTAAGACTTTTGTCGGCTCTGAGCTGTCTTGAGCCTCTCCTGAATAACCTTCACATTTTCCATAGCCTGATGGATTAGATCAGGTCCTATCAATCCTGTCTCACTAACTTCAAACCATCCTATGGGTGATTTACACCTTCTTCCATAAAGAGTTTCATATGGTGTCATCTGTATGCTGGCCTGGCCTAAAAGCTATTATTATAAGAGAACTCAATCAACGGTAAATGATCATCCCATTTACCTTTAAAGTCTATCACACAAGCCCTCAACATATCTTCCAAGGTCTGTATAGTTCTCTCTGCTTGCCCGTCTGTCTGTGGATGGAAGGTTGTGCTAAGATTTACCTTCATACCAAGCCTTTTCTGAAAGCACTTCCAAAACTGTGTTGTAAACTGGGATCCTCTGTCTGAGATAATGGATATAGGGACCCCGTGCAGCCTAAAAATCTCCTTAAGATAGAGTCTGGCATAGTCCTCAGCTGTATTAGTTGTCTTGACAGGTAGGAAGTGAGCTGACTTGGTCATTCTGTCTACTATGACCCATATCGAATCATACTGTCTACGGGATCGAGGTAAGCCTATTACGAAGTCCAAATTAATAATCTACCATTTCCATTCTGGAATCTCTATGTTCTAGGCTACAACACAATGCCTTTGGTGCTCAACCTTAACTTGTTGGTAGTTTGGGCATCTGGACACGAACTTTACAATGTCCTTCTTCATACCGCCCCACTAATAGACTTCTCGCAAATCTCTATACATCTTGGTTGCACCAGGGTGGATAGAGTATCTGGCATTATGAGCCTCGGCCAAGATTCTATCTCTAAGAATGTCAACATTCGGCATACACAACCTGCCTTGGTACCTCAGGGCACCATCTCCCCCTTTTTGAGAACACTAATACTTTCTACTTCTGAACATCCTCTTTCAATTGGAGGAGGATGGGATCCCTGTCTTGCTTTTCTTTCACTTCTAACACCAAAGATGACTCTGACCCATTTTTGACAATGGCCCTGTCTTTGTCAGAATCTTCAATCTGAACCCCTAAATGGGCTAGTCTGTAGACCTCCTTAGCTAACTCTTTCTTTTCAGCCTCAACAGGGGTTGTGCTCCCCATGGTTATCCTACTAAGAGCATCAGCAACTACATTAGCTTTACCTAGATGATAGAGGATACTTATATCATAGTCTTTCAGCAGCTCCAACCATCTCCTCTGTCTCAAATTTAGGTCCTTCTGGCCTAACACATACTGCAAACCCTTGTGGTCCGTGAATACATCCACATGCCCACCATATAGGTAGTGTCTCCAAATCTTCAGAGTAAACACCACCGCAGCAAGCTAAAGATCATGAGTTGGGTAATTCTTTTCGTGAATCTTACATTGTCTGGAGGAATATGCTATCACCTTGCCTCTCTGCATTAATACACAACCCAAGCCAACTCTAGAAGCATCACAATAAACCACGAAACAATCAACTCCATCTGGTAGGGATAAGACTGGGGTTGTTGTCAGCCTAGTCTTCAACTGTTGGAAACTCTTCTCACAAGCTTCTGACCACTCGAACTTAGTCTTCTTCTAAGTCAGCTTAGTCAAGGGAGCTGAGCTGGAAGAAAACCCCTCTACAAATCATCTGTAGTACTCCGCCAAGCCCAAGAAACTCCTTATCTCTGTGGCAATTGCAGGCCTTGGCCAATTCTTTACTGTCTCAATCTTTTGGGAATCAACTTAGATTTCTTCACCAGACACAATGTTCCCCAGAAATGCCACAGACTCCAACCAAAACTTACACTTAGAAAATTTAGCATATAGTTGTTGATCCTTAAAGGTCTGAAGGATAACTCTAAGATGGTTTGCATGTTCCTCCTTACTACGGGAGTAAATCAGAATATCATTTATGAATACGATAACAAACATATCTAGGTACGGCCTCAATACCCTTTTCATAAGATCCATAAGCTATTGGTGCATTTGTCAGCCTGAAGGACATGACCAAAAACTCATAATGACCATATCGGGTTTTGAAAGTTGTCTTAGGAATGTCTTTCTCTCTAACTTTAAGCTGATGATACCAAGATCTAAGATCTATCTTGGAAAAATAGGTAGCACCCTGAAGTTGGTCGAATAAGTCGTCAATTGTAGGAAGAGCGTACTTGTTCTTAATGGTGACCTTGTCCAATTGGTGGTAATCTATGCACATCCGAAGAGAACCATCTTCTTTACGCACGAAAAGAACTAAAGCACCCCAAGGTGAGATGCTTAGTTTAATAAAACCCTAATCTAAAAGATCTTTCAACTGCAACTTTAACTATTTTAGCTTCAAATGGGCCATTCGGTATGGAGGAATAGATATGGGTTGAGTATCCGGAAGAGTATCTATCCCAAAGTCTATCTCTCTATCAGGTGAGACTCTGAGAAGATCCTCAGGAAAGACTTCTAGGAACTCCTTCACAACTGGAACAGACTGAAGAGGTGGTGCCTTGGCACGAGAATTCTGAACTCTGACTAGGTAGTATATACACCCCTTGAAGATTAACTTTCTAGCTTTGAGATATGAGACAAACTGACCCTTGGGAAATACTGAGCTACCCCTCCACTCTAAGACTGGTTTGTTAGGAAACAGAAACTTGACTACTCTGGTTCTGCAATCCACAGAGGCATACCCAACATAAAGTCAATCTATGCCTAGGATGACATCAAACCCTACCATATCTAACTCCACCAAATCATCTACAATAGTCTTATGATAAAAATAAACTGGATAGCGCCTATAAATTCTTTAGGCTAAAATAAACTTCCCAGTAGGGGTAGAAACACTGAGAGGCTCATGAAGACATTCTGGATTAACCCCAAGCTTCACAACTACGTATGGGATCACAAATGACAAAGTGGCTCTTGGGTCTAGTAATGCATAGACATCATAAGTAAAGATTTTGAGCATACCCATAACCACATCTGGTGAGTTCTCCTGCTCTTGTCTGGTCTCGATGGCATACAAGCAGTTTGTGCCCCAGCTTGTCCTTGCTGTAGTACCCCTGTGAGGTGGCTTACCCTGCGGGGCTGAAGAGACTGTCTAACCTGGTATCTTTCGTATTCTGCTTCCTCATAGGACTATCCTTCAAGAAATGCCCCACCTGACCACATATGAAACATCCATTTGTGCCCAGAAGGCACTCTCCGGGGTGAGACTTACCACATTTACCACAAGTAGGATAACGATTTGATAGAGCTATGCTACCCTGTGACTGGCTACCCAAGAACCTGTGGTGCTGTGATCCCTGCTCATTTCTGACCCTCGGTGCAGGTGCACTAGCGGATGAAGGTGCTGGTCCGGCTATCTTAGGCTAGAAAGATGAGTTACCTCCACCTCCAGTCCCCCTCTTGCCTGACTTCTGGCTTGATGTTTTGGCCCTCTTACTCCTAAACTCTTCCCTATCCTGCATTTCCTCCTCCTCTACCTACTGCACATATGTCATCAAGTAGGCTATACCCATATCCCCAATCAACATTGCATTCCTGCGCTCCTTCTTAGTCATTTGAGAGAGCCCGGACACAAAGAGATCCATTCTCATACGCATGTCTGCTACTATAGCCGGAGCGTGACGGGACAGCTGAGTAAACTTGAGGTTGTACTCTCGCACACTCATATTATCTTGCTTCAAGTTTAGAAACTCTTTTACCTTAGCTTGTCTCATCTCCCTAGGAAAGTATTGTCCTGGAAACCTCCTCAAACATTGCCCACGTAATAGCTGGAGCGCCATCTGCCTTACTCCCTTTCCACTGGTCAAACCAGAGTCTAGTTACCCCCTTAAGCTGATAGCCAGCCAACTCAACTCGCTCAACCTCAGCTATACACATCACCTGGAACACCTTCTGAAGCTCCTCAATAAAATTCTCAGGATCCTCTTTCATATTAGACCCTATGAACTCTGGTGGGTTCATCCTCAAGAAATATTGAACCCTGGCGGTATCCACCCCAACATTTCTGCCATCTCTCTGGCAACCTCACTGAGTAACGACTGCTTAAGCCAAAGTCTGAATGGCCTGGCGAAGTTCAGTGTTGTAGCTGCTCCACAGGCACAGCTGGGCCTCTAGGCTCTTCAGAGATTCGGCCCGGCTGGTTTACGTTCCTCCTGACTAGACGTCCTCTGCCCTTTACTGGTTTGTTAGCTCTGCATGGAGGTATGATCTGAAAACACAAAGTGAATGCACGAGTTAGAAGGGACTTCGCAGAGATATACTCTGAAGCACGAGACAAGGAATAACAAGAAAAAGGATGACACTTCCTAATGTCCCGTAGCCTCCCTATTATAGATGTGGCGCACTTCACACCTATAATACAGACTTTACTAGACACGGTTCCATAGACTCCCTAGGACTCTTGAACTCTGGGCTCTGATACTAAGTTTGTCACACCCCGAGCCTACACCCTGGACGTGGCTGACACTAGAAAATCATTTCTGGTCCCAAGCAAACCACTTAGCCTGGCTACTTACTCAGTGGAAGACTCATAATAGTGGAAAAGGCTAATTAAAAGCAATACGAAAATTCATAACTGTCAGCATAATTGAACAAAACGACTTTTAAGTAATGTCTGAATAACTAGAAACTGCAATACTAACACATGGTCTATGGAACCTCTACTAATACTGTCTGAAAGGACTACTGAGACAGGCACCAAGTAGTCAAAACTAAAAATAAATACTGAAAGCAACATAAACAACTCAAGAGCCTCGGACTGAGAAGAGGCCTCACCAAAGACTAGAAGCTGTCAGTTTCTCAATGGAGCGGCTGCTAAGGAACTCTGTCACCTGTGTCTGCATCATAAAATGATTAGGTCATAAGGACGCCAGTACGTGGAATGTACGGTATGTAAGATGGTCAAAACATTTAATAGGGATATCATAATGCATCTCAAAAGACATAATCATAATTCATAAGTGAAATAAGAATAATCATAATACTTGTACGCTGAAAATAACATGCTGAAAACTGACAAGAAAAACTTAGTTTCTTGGCTTGGGGAGTTTCTCTTACCGACAACCACCGCTATGAGCTTCGTGGTGATACAACATCTTGCCCACGCTGTCAAAGCTGTCCCGTACTTTGCCAGGGTAAAGGACGAAGAACTAGGGGAGTGGATCCATCCCAAAGCTGGTCCATCTCAGTGGCTAATGAGGAAGGTACTGTAGTACAATCCAATCCTATGCTGGTTGCATAGTTTATTAGTTCGAGTAATTTATTCTACTCTCACCCATATCGGTGCTCAATACTACTCCCAAAATACTTTATATAGCTCATACAATTCTTGAAATCTGGCTTTCTTGGGGACTTAGCCCAGCTTACTACAGAGCTTTCTCATACAACTTCTTTAACTTAACTGAAAACTAGAATCAACTCAGTGACTCAAAACATACTAAATTCTTGGCTAATGGGTGATAATATATCTTTAAAATGCATTTCTTGAACTTAGCTTTAAAGATACTCAACTAATTCTTTCTTTTCTTGAAATAGCATCAAGATTTTCAAGAAAATCAATAACAAAGAATCTTGATCATAATTGGATATAAACTTAATAACAATTCTTGAATTGGATGTTATAAAGATCAATAATCATAATATTCATCAAGAATCTATAAAATTTTCCATAAAATTTAACATACTTTACAAAATTACAGGAATTTAGTATCAATCAATGCTTGCAAGTCCATGGATAAGAACTAGCTTCTATTTCTAAAGATATTGTCAAAATAATACTTTTTAGGTGGTCTTACATACCTTGGAAGGAGTTCTTGGAAGATTGAAAAGATTATCTTGAACACCCTAATTGTTCTTGAATTTCTACGCTGGAAGTTCTGAGAAGAGTTTCTTGTTTTTGAGAGAATGAAAGGGTAGAAATACGATTTAGGGACTGTTTGCGACTTAAAAACGGACTAATTTAGGACATGGGGTGTGAAAAAAGTCGGAATTTCCCCTCCCCATTAAAAGAACAAAACTGCTCCGGAAATACACTAGTGCGTGACGCGCACCAGTGTGATTTCTCACTTTTTCGTAAATTTTTGGAAAACTACTAAGTGTGCTTCCGCGTTCTCTACGCGTCGCGGAGCGGATGCGAAAACCTCACTGTTTCTGAATTTTTTTGGGAAAAATAATTTGCATTTTTCGACTTTTTGTCGAATCGAGATCTTTTTTCGACTCAATTTTTCGCACGGATCACAAATTTGGCCTGGAATTTGCAAACGGAGCAAGTGAAAACACGCTACATGTAAGGTCAATTCTAGGGGTATTTTCGTCATTTCGTGGGGGTGTTACATCTTGAACATTGTATGTGTGAAAAGCCAGATTAGGATCTATGAAATTGGTTATGTTATTGCATGTGAGTGCTTTGCCATTTTTTACTTGGATTTTTTGTTTAAATAGATTTCTAATAGATTAAACTAATCACAGTTGATTCACATTAAACTTTATTTATTTCTACTTTAATTTCTACTCGTAATTTTTCTAGATATTTCTAATACTGGTAGAGAAGTTAGCAATATGCTTACTATATTATTGCTACCAATTATGATATTATTTTTGATAGAGATTGACTTTTTTTAAAGTAGCTTATAAGTTAAAAGTCACAAAACCTCCAACTTTTGACTCTTTTTTTTTTAAGTATTTTATTAGCTTTAGAAAACTGCTTAAAAGCACTTTCTTGTATTGTTCAAATACTTTCAAAGCCTAAAAAATGCTTAAAAGTCAAAAACTAAAAAAATAAGTCAATTCAAATACGCACTAAGTATTGGTATCTTACTGCTACAATCCAACCCACCATGTCGTGCAAACACCCACTTTAACACTTACATAGGAGAACTCAAAATTTTCAACCATCTAAATCATGTGGAAGGGGAACAAAACTGAAGATAAAGCTAACAAAATCTTTGAATTACCAAGTATATAAAAATTTAATTTATTATTTTTATTTTTATTTTATTTTTTGTAATGAGAAATTTAATAACCCAAGGGATCTAGTGCAAATATGTACAAGAGCTTCTAAGAATACAGAGTACGAAGCTATTGGAGATCGTCATCTTCTTCCTCTTCACCTATGAAATATCATCGATCTTGCAATTAAACTACACCCAAAAAGGTATAGCAATAGTAATATCAAATTACATGCTCACATATTTAGAACATTTCAATATGCCAATTCATACTTTTGTCTACATTATCTCATAATGTAGGAACAAGTGATTGTCTTCTTCCTCATCAAAATGGTTAGATCTA
>JAPFFP010000103.1:13351344-13364247 GCA_026153255.1 Solanum medicagineum
TTATACAGATAATAAATTTATACCATCGATAAGTTTATTTATATATTAGAATATACTTTACACCGATGATCAGTTTATACCAAATTGCTTAGTATACAATTCAAACTTATCATAATTGATGAAAGCATAAAAATAGAATGGACAAGGGAAAATGCCTAAAAATAAACCCTAAACAAAAAGTTTTCTACTTCTTAATTCCTATAATTTGCTCTACAGCATAAATTTCTACTGGTGTATAGCTAATGTAGAATGAACCAACTTGAGGCCAAGACTTGGGACCAGTTGCTTCACATCATTTCTTAGAAGACTAACTGAACTAAATATCATAATTGCAATGGTTCTCGAATCTCATATATTCATCGCGCTGGATCTACCCAATCATCTGTGAGATCCCAACTCCACCTGTCAAAACAAGAAGCAAATGAATAGCTATTCAGATGAGAAGACAACAAAGGAAAGCAAAATTTGCTAATGTTATACAATATACATACCTGAACTTCCTTGCGTAAAATAATAATTTAAGATTAGATCAAGAGAGACTAAAACTAAGGAACGAATTCTATAAATATGTAAGAATGTTTAGGATTCTATAATAATTTGAGATTATCCTCTTCTCATCATATTAGAATTAAAGTTGGAATACTGTTTCTTATATTAAGGTAAAAAGATAATCAATTAAATTAGAATCAGAATTATCTTTGTAAGATTCTCTAAAACGACTATATATGTAAATAAAACGTCTATATTTTAATTTTAAAAAAGTACTAGCGTTTATATAATTAAGTCTTAAGAAATGTCTTTTCAAGTAATTTTCCCTTTAATTTAGTACTACGGGTGGCAATTGAGCGGATTGGGTCAAATTTAAATGGGTTATAATGGGTCAATACACCATATGGGTCAAGACCCAATTCAACCCAAATTTGCTTGGGTCAAAATGGGTTGGATCAAAATAGATTGAGTAACGGGTTATAGAGCAGCAAGACCCAACCCAACCCAATTTTTACTTATTTTATTTGTTTTTTTTTCAATGTTTTAGTCCTTAATTAAATTATATTTTCCTTTATTATGGCTATATAAAACATATTAAATTGAACAAAAATAATATTTTGAAAATATTTTAACAAAATCTCTGTCGACTTAATTGGGGTTGCATATCAACCCAATTTTAAATGAGTTGAGCTAATAATTGAATGAATTAATCTTCAACGGATTAAATTGAATTCAATGAGTTAGACTTAATTTGTCACTCCTATTTAGTACATAACTCTGAAGTACTATTAAATAAGGGCTAAGTTATCTAAAGAAGGTTATGAAACCAGAGAAGTGAAAATAGACAATTACTGCTTGTCAAGATTATTAATAAGGTTGATATACAACTTCACCTTTTTAAGGTTATTATTTAACATCGTAAATAAGATATCAAAGTAATTAATAATTGTTATTCCATACGACAAGAATTTATGAGTAATATTCATACACAGCAATTGATTGTCAGATGAATTGCTGCATTGCAAGGTCTTATAAAAGCTAGAAAGCCATCAGAAGAGCACCTTCATGGGGAGAAAAAAAAAATTGAACTCGCGTGACTATCTTCTACGGCTATATTCATCCATCCCCCAAAAAATAAAAATAGATAATATTTGTATAATCAATTTGATTTGATTCATCTGATTATTTTTATTTTAAATTGAATTACAATTTATCATTTTTTTTAATATAAAACAATCAAATCAAACCAAAAAAAAATATAGCTTTTTTTCATATTTCTGACGTCAACTTATCGTCCTTGAAAATTTAAGAATGGAACAAAAAGGAAGATTTACTCTACAGTCAATTGTGGACAATTTTTAAATACTTTTCGTTGTATATGAAAGAACAATTTTTTTGGTTTTAAGAAAAAAAAATTGTATATAAAAGAACAATTTTTTTGTTTTAAGAAAAAAAAAGTGAATGAGGAAGAAGAAAGGCCAAAAATGTCAATGTCATTTCTTTAGATGCTTTGTACCAGGTTGGGGGAAGAACACCATGTGACTCCATTCAGCTTCTGTCTTCATCTTCCCCACTAAAATAGTTTCTATTTCTATTTATAGAAATTCTAAAAATAATATATTAAATCAAAAGGGATATACTCGTCATCAACTAAAACATCAGTTGGAATGTATAAGGAAAATTAATACATGTATTCTAGTGTATTTTGGCCAAGTTATTTCTGAGTATTTTTTTAAAAAAATATATATTTATTTTAAAAAATGAGGTATTTAATCAAGCTTTTGAGAGAAATAATACATGCTTTTAAAAAGTAGTAGAAGTTGTTTTTTAAAAGATAAAATAGGTATCTTTTCCCCTAAATTTTTTTTTTTGAAAAATACATTTAAAAGTTTTGATTAAACAAAATTTATTGTTCAAATGTATTTTTAAATTTTATTGGTCAAATACACAATTATTTCTCATCAAAAATATTTTTTCAAAAAGTACATCTCCAAATAAGCTAATTTTAGAACTTTGTCAATTTTTTTTGTGTTATGATTGTGTTATTAGGTCCTTTATTTGGTAGGATTTTGAATATATTATATAACTAATATATGTATTTGTTATACATCTTGCTTATAGTATTATAAAAAGTGGATAATTTATATATAACAAATCATGATATAATGATAACACATGTACTTTTAATACGTGAAAAATAATATCAGTAAAGATAGAATTATCCTTAATACACTAGACCATATAATGAATAGTCCCAACATAAGTAAATTTAGCATAACTAACCTCAACATTGCTAATCTGAACAATACTAATACAACATATTTAGTATTATTCTTGTACGCTCTACACCTCTATCAATCGACCTTTAAAGTGACTGCAGTATTATTTTATCTTGTGTTTGGTTAAGAATATTACCTAATCTTCAACTTTTTTTTTTTAAAACGTTTCTCCTAGAATGATGAAATAGGTTACTATCATGTGTGTGATAACTAATCTTATAAAAATTTCGATCAACAAAATAACTTTATCTATGCTAATTTTTCGTACCAAACGACCCTTGCCTCTATTCATTTCCTTGCCATTATTTTATCATTATTTTGTTTTTCATAAACATATTTTTGAAAAATTAATTTTGAAATTATAATTTTATATTTGACGACATGCTACTCTAATTGTTACAAAAAGAAATCTCATACCATGTTTTCTACTCATAAATTCTGAATTATTCTTTTTCCTTGAGTGAGATATGTAATCACATACCATAAGGAAGTATTCTCTAATAAAAAATAATTTACTCTTAGAGGCCATTTGACTCACGAATTAAGTTACCTCAAAATTATGATTTTTGAATTAATTTATTTCATTATTCATATAAAATAAAATAATATTAAATTTGAGATATAAATTTATTACAAAATTAGTTACTTCATCAATTAAAAAAATATAAATTTAATTATTAGATATTTTACATATAAAACAAAATAAAAGAACAGTTAATAAAAAAGATAAATTCGTCGCTAAAAAGGATCGCCGTTAGCGCTATTCTCATGAGTATTACTACAAATCCATACCACGAGTGCACTAACAAGAGAGGAACTACAAGCAGAAAGATTCACTTTGCTACTGAAATTCAAGAGATTGCGTTTACAAACGGAGAAAGAGATTACTTTATTGAATATTTTAATATTATTCAATAAAATCTTTGTATATTTTAATTATTTTTTATATAATATTATTTTTACATATAAAGACAGCTTTTTGTAAATTAATTTTTTCATATTTGCTTTTTTTTAGACTTTATGTTTAATTCTACTATCTATTATAATTCGATATAACTATAATTTACCTTCACAAAAATAAGAAATTTGATCTCATCAATTATTAGATAAATAATACAATGTACTTTAATATAATAAACATTCGGTAATGTAGTAACTAACATGGATCAAAATTGAAATATAAATAATATATATATTAATTTAAAAAAGTATAACAAAACATAATAATTTTAAAAAAATTAAAACGATAACTTAATAATTTGACATATTCTTTTCATATCCACCAATACTATTAAAATATGAATTGTATGGGGTTGAAAATATTGTGACTGTCGTTGCGATAGCTGAAATTATTAACTTTTCTTCTAATTATTCGAATTTATTCCATTTGTTCTTGTCGAACAAATTCACAAACATTTGGATCAATAATATCATCCAAATTCAATTATATAACTATTCTTCCTTGTATTCTTTTAATTTTAAAGCTCTATCTTTCAACTTCCTGTCTAAATTCAAATTTTACCAAAATCTCAGCAAGTCAAATCATTTTGTAATTCAACACTTTTTGAGAAGCGATGAAATATCTTCATCAATTTTTTTTCTTCATTTAAGCTTTTTATACTTCACTAAGTCGTTGTGATGATGTAGAGTTACTTGAAATATACTCATTTAAATTTGATGAAAATGTAGATAAGTTAGGAGATGATATTATGTTAACGTTCATTTGGAGTTTTACGATTATCGCATGTCCATCATGTTTTTTTGGAAAAAAAAGTGTTACGTAATATATTGACTTCATGTAATATAATGCACAATATGATAATTGAAGATGAGCTTGATCTTAATGCACCAATTCAAAATGTGTTGAAAAGTTCAATTTCTATTGTAAAAATGATAATATGAAAATTATTGTCATAAAAAAAATTAAAGATAAAGAAGTTCATTTTGAATTGCATAATGCATAGGGCATTTATGGGAGCAACATAGTGATCTTAAAAATTAAATATTTATGTAAAATTTAAAATATTTTTTCAATTATAATATTTAATTGTATTTTATTAATAATTTTACTTTTAGTTATATTATTCATTATTATGTATAATCTATAATATTTGTTAGAAATTTATATTACTTTAAAATATATAAAATATAAAATAATTTTATATTAAACATTACAAAACAAAAGAATATGAATAGTATACAATGAATTTATTTTATGAAATATTATCCTAGTAACTAAGGACAGATCTGCAATTTCAGTAAAACGGAAGGGCCTTATTGAAAGTAAGCATGCATAAAAGGGGAAGCCGAAATTCAAATCCAACCAATCCGTCTTCTTCTTCCTCTTCCTCTTACCCCCATTATTGTTCTTCTTCTTATTTACAAGTTGGAAAGAAAAAAGATGAAGAGCTCAAGTATAGCAATACTGCTGGTGGTGCTACTCTGCGCCGCTTCCAACATTTCCTTAGCCGTTATTGATGGTAATACTTTCTGTATTTTTCCTAGTTAGCTCCATTAATCATGATTTTAATATCTACTTCTACTGTTAAACTTTAATATATATTTCACAGAATCTATTTAGTTGTTTGCTTGCTCGGTATTTAATGAAATTTTGGTACTCTGGAAATGACATTAATCACTTCCATACAGCTTTTAATGGGAATTAACATTCGTATCGTTAAATATCATTTTTTTTTGACAAAAAACTTCTAAACAACGAGGGTTTTGTTGTTTATTTTACTTGAAATTAGAGCTTGTAATTGTGCTAATGTTTTGAAGTAGATTTCAGTTGAACAGTGTTTAGTTACTAGAGTCGTTTTTGAAAAAATATAATGGCATGGGTAAAACTGTTCATTTTTACTCGTCCATTGTGGGAAACAGATTAAAAGGAAAGAAATTGGGAAATTATCAATAAATACAGAAGCACAGACAAATTAAAGGACATATATCTATTTATTTTTATAAAAAGGAATGAAAAATGGAAAAGCAGAGTACTACTGGGTTGGTTCCAAGAGTCAGTTATGAGTGAGAGGCCTTTAATTTTGTGATAATTGGTGTTGTCAGATTTAAATGAGCAAGCAAACACTCCAGGACAAAGGAGCTACTAGCTCTATTGGACCAGTCACGGAGGTCGTTTTTGTCATTTCAAAAGAAGCGATACTGTATTTCAAACTACGAAAAAATCATTATTTTTCACTAAAATTTTCTCCTGAAAACATCGGTGGTATTAAAAAATATTCAGTGATTCTTCTAGCAGATTTTTATTAAATCAGTGAGGGAAAAAATATAGTACAATATTTTTCACATGAAAAATTACTTTTTTTTAAGCATTCTTTTTAATGAGCTAATTTGTTGAAAAATGTATGAAGAATATATGATTTATAACATAATTTTTTTCAGTAATTAGCAGTTAGAAAAGTAGTCCTATTTTTAAATGAATGATTTAGTTTAGTTTGACACAAAGTTTTGAGAAAATAAAAAATATTTTTAATTTTGTGATTGTAAATTATAATTATGTCAAATATACGGAAATTTCTAATCTTATAATTTTAAATCTATCACGTAAAAAGTTAAAATTAAAATATTCTTAAAATAAAAAAAATATTCTTTTTTAAACAGATTAAAAATAAAAAATACTGACGATGTAGGTACTCCTAACCACAATAACTTTTTCTCCTCCATCACTCCAAAATATATATTTTTTTTAATTTCAATTTATTTATCTGATTATTTTTATTCTTTCAAAAAATTTGACTTTTTTCATAACATATTTAAGATCAAAAATTAAAAATATTTTATTATATTTTATATATTCTTATTAAGAGTCATATAATTTAAATAAACAATAGTTGTGTCAAATTAAATCAAAATAAATACTCCATAGAAAACAGTGAGAGCACATTTCATAAGGCTCTACTTGATGAACTTTTTTGGTAGATGCAGAAAGTATGCCGCCAAATATATACTGATATTTCATAAAAGTACTTCTACTGTAATAAGAATAACTGTAGTTTTAACTTTATTCGTTTAATTTTACAATAGTATCAAAATGTGAGAAAGGATGAGTTTATTATCCATTGGGTTTTTGAATGCAAAGGGATATTGTATAGATATGGCTGTCATATCAGCTGAAAATGAAAGCTACTACTGGTAAAGGAGCACGAGCTGTGCACATGATGCTGCTTACTGGCTTTTTGAGTTACTCCTCCTATTGGATTTTGTGAGGAAAAAGGTCTTGCAATTTGATTCTGGAGGATTGTTTGATTTTTGTGAAAAGACATGAGACTTTTTGGTAAATGGTAGGTTAATTTCACAGCTGCTCCTGGGTGGTGAGCTGGCGGAGATGGCAATTAAACGAGTTGAGTTAAATTTGAGCAAATTGTAATATGTCAAGATAATAAAAGGGTCAAGATTCAATCCAATTCAAATTTGTTTAAATCAAAATGAGTTAGATAATAGATTATAGAGCGGGTCAAAGGCTTAATTCAGTTTAACTTTTATTAAGTTGTATTTTATTTGTTCTTTTTTAATACTTAGTATTTTATTAAATTATATTTTTTTATGTTGGTTATATAAAAGTATATTAAATTTTAAAAAAATATTTTAAAAATATTTTGACAAAATTTTTCGAATCAATCCGGATTGAATATTAATCTTTTAAATAGACTGAAATAAATAAAGTTGAAATGGATTGAACTAATAAATAGATGGATTATTAATCCGTTTAAATTTTAATAAGTTGAACGAGTTGAGTGAATTGAGTTTAACAACGAGTTGAGTGAATTGAGTCTAAAATTAACTGGCTCATTCCTAGTAACATAGGACGCCAAACGTAGTGAAGCTAGTATTGCAGACAGCGAGTAAAACATCTATAGACGGGTTATTTTTATATTATGAATGAATAATTGGTTAAGTGGTTGGGTAGTGCATAATTCTATTGAAAAAAAAGATTAAAATATTGAATATTTACGGGGAAAGGTGGTGCAATAATGGGGACAAAGAGTCATCACATTCTTATTACTGTTGTCCCTACTTTGGGATTTGGATCTTGCACAAACACCTATTCCTCTCTTATTACTTACGGAGGAAGTATTTATCTTTAAAAAATTAATATTCAGACATGGATATGGATGACTCTCTTCACAATATTCTTACTCATCGTTTCAAGGGATTTTCAGTCTATATCCCTGACTATTTTGTTTCATTCCTCAGTCAAATATAATAATTTTTGTCTCTGACTAATTGGGGTTGGTCCTACTTGAACATAATGTAAAAATATGATTTTAATTTTTTCAGGATTATTAAAGAATGGAAACTTTGAAATGCCTCCATCGAAAACTGATTTAAACGGCACGATTGTTCTAAAGCATAATGCCATACCGGAATGGTCAATCTCCGGATTCGTAGAGTACATAAAAGCGGGCCAAAAACAAGGCGACATGCTTCTAGTCGTGCCAGAGGGCTACGCTGCGGTTCGTTTAGGGAACGAAGCATCGATCAAGCAAGTACTGAACGTTACAAAAGGAATGTACTATTCCTTAACATTCAGTGCTGCCCGAACGTGTGCTCAAGAGGAACGCATCAACGTATCCGTTACGCCCGATTTCGGAGTATTGCCTATTCAAACATTGTACAGTAGTAGTGGTTGGGACTCATATGCGTGGGCATTTCAAGCTGAACTTCATCAGGTTGAGATCTTGCTTCATAATCCAGGAGTTGAGGAAGATCCTGCTTGCGGTCCTCTTATCGATTCAATCGCCATTCGTACATTATATCCTCCTAGGGCTACGAACCGTAAGTTTTACATCTCACTTATCTGACTGAGTAAAATATTTTGAAATAATTGATGAAATCTGGAAACAGACATATGCTTAAATGATCTTAGTATATGATTCAATTATTTATTAGGTGAATGAATATATTACATTGACTTGTACTAGTACTAGTATCTTGTTTTGGACACCTATAGAAGAAGTCACATACTCACACATGCCCAAAAATAAAAGGTGATCTTGCATGATCATGATGTTGTCTGTTTGGACCACTCTTCTTATCTACTGCTTTTCTGGAGGTAGGGTTTACATTTCTCGTCACTATTAACTTTTAGGAGTGATTTGATATGACGGATAAAAATAAATAGTCATCTGATAATAAAATAGTGAAGAGATAAAATATTAGCATGTTGTTTGGTTACTAAGTTTGGGATAATTTGTCCTATCATTTATACCATAGTGACGAGATAAGTTATATCGCATATACATGGTGAGATAACTTATTCCGAGATAGCTAATTCGAGGATAAGTAATCTTGGGAAAAGTTATTCCCGGCTCCTTAGTTAACATGTGGAATTAATGTTTCCAATAAGATTTTTCTGCATTTTAGTACTAAGCAATTTCAATTGAATTTTGAAGAGTATAACTTGTAGTAATGGTTAGAAGTGAAGTCACTTGTGGATATTTAACGAAACCTAATATGAAGTCATTAATTTAGTTGTTGGATCCTTGAGATTTTTTAAAATCTTTTTTGGGAAAAGTTATTACAAGACTCTAAAGTGTGTACTCTAATTTTAATTACTTTGGAGAAAAAAATAATTGAATTTGAAGTACATGTAAAGCTGGCACCAGTTGCTAAAAGGGACCCAAATTTTAATTCTTTGTCCATTAGGTTACTCTATGGACGGATGAATGGATAATTTCCCATTATTCAATTCGAGTAATAATTTAGATATTAAATTACTCTCTGGACGCAATGTCTAATTTATCATTTTTGACATGCACATTCAAGTATATTTTAAGTGATAATTAATTGCTAATTCTATCCAAATTCCATACTTTGTTGTGTTTAATATGTTACCCTGCATTCTGGGATTTAATACATTAATGAATATTAGTCAATCAAAACTACTCCCGACCCATAATTGAATTTAGAGGTAATATATACATATTAAAAAAAATATTCAAAGACAAAATTTGCACTATACTTTTCATTATTGTTCTTTGTAATCATAAATATATAATGTAATTTATCTCTTAAAAATATAAAAAGTTCAATAAATGAAAGTGCACCTATGAAAAAAAGTTTAAAATATTCATGAAATTTGAACAATTCAAATATTTTGAACATTAAAAAAAACAAAAAAATTTAATTAATTTGGAACGGAGGGGGTAATAATAATACTAAGTATCATATACCCCCTCCACTTCATTATACTTGGATTATGTTGACTTGACACCCCCTCTTTACATATTATTCAACTAATCTGGTTAATAATTATGTTTTGAATTTTAAATTTGATTACTAATATTTTATATAGTTATTTATAATATAAAATAAGGGTAATATTTTTTTTTAAAAAAAAAACATAAATTTTTCATATTTTACTAACAATAAACAAATAAAAAATATTTCTAATATAAGGATGTCAAATAAAATAAAAGAGGAGTACTACATGTTCAACTAACACGCCGTGCTTGTTGGTGTCGAACCTATTGTGTCGGTGATTCTTTGTTTTGATCTTTTTTGCGGATATTTAACACTTGTACCTTGGCTAGTAGAGTTTCTATTATCTGTTTTTGTGTCCTCTTTCATTCACATATTTGTGGTGAATTCTTAATTAACTCTCTTAATTAGACATAGGATTAGAATTTCGAGTTTAGGAGTTTGAGATTTTAGTAAAGGTAATTTGTTGGGCTCCAATAAATTATTTATATATATTAAGTGAATTTTTGAACTAAATAAAATTTGAGTCAAAATTAAGTTATTGAATGATGTCGAACTTGTAAGCAGAATTATAGCTTCACTCGTGTTCTTAACTGAGATATGAGCCTGTGTGTATAATGTTAAATCATGTGACTATGCAGAGAATTTGTTGAAAAATGGAGATTTTGAAGAGGGTCCGTACATATTCCCAAACACAAGTTGGGGAGTACTTGTACCACCAAACATTGAAGATGACCATTCCCCATTGCCAGCATGGATGGTTGAGTCCCTAAAGGCCGTGAAATACTTGGACTCTGACCATTTCTCAGTGCCACATGGCAAGAGAGCCATAGAGCTAGTTGCTGGTAAAGAAAGTGCTATTGCTCAAGTTGCAAGAACCACTATTGGCAAAATGTATCAACTTAGTTTCAAAGTTGGAGATGCAAGCAATGCTTGTGAAGGTTCTATGATTGTTGAGGCCTTTGCTGGAAGGGACACAATTAAAGTCCCTTATGAGTCTAAGGGGAAAGGTGGATATAAGCGCGCTATTCTCCGTTTCAAGGCCACTGCTAACAGGACTAGGATCATGTTCCTTAGCACCTACTACCACACGAGGAGCGATGACTTTGTTTCCCTATGTGGTCCTGTGGTCGATGATGTGCTGCTCTTGAGCATAAGGAACCATCGTTATTACCTTTAAGGCATGGGTTTTGATGAAATACAGTGAGTTTTATGAGTTATGGTATGGGTAAATTTGGTTCTAATGAAACAAAGATTCTATTTTATCTTTACTTTGGCTTGTTTACTACTAGTGGCATTATCTTTATTTGTACTATACTAATGTCCAATGAAAGGCAAAGAAGTATATATTATATATATTTTGATTGTTGTTGAGTGGTTTTAAATGATTGTTGTAACACTAGCAATTCAAGCAACCATTGTCTTTTTAGCCAATAAAAATGCGTGGCTTGGATGAAGATTGAGTACTGTTTCACTGGTTATATATTGTCAATTTACAAGGCATAATTAAACTGTCCTCATCCTCTCCACCACTTAAAACCAAAGCACCCAGGTAATTTTACTTCCTCTCCATTTTTATGAAGATTGTCTTCCCTCTCAATTTTGGGTAGAATCACTACCTACTGTTGTTCATCTTCTGTAATTCATTAGAAAATTCGTTTTGAACTACTTTTTGGTAAGCCATCAACATATGATCATCTACGTGTTATTAGTTGTTCTTCCTATCGTAATTTAGGCACACTTTTTTCAAAATAAATTAAGTCAACGTTTCAAATAGTGTATTTTCCTTGGTTATCTATTACTCCTTCTATTTCATTTTATGTGATACCATTTGAATTGACATAGTATTTAAGTCATTTGACTGGTGTACATGAGGAAACGTGTTGCTTTTGTTCATTAATAATTTCAATATTATGTTTGTTAATTGAACAAAGTTCTTTGTGGCTTAAAACAAGCTCTGAGGAGATGGTTTCAAAGTGTTACCTCATTTTTTCTTCCTCGTAATTTTCATAGTAGCATGTTTGATTGCTCACTTTTAATCTACACCCATCATTTTTTTTTCTATTTCTGTATTTTTTTTTTCTATGTAAATGATATGTTCCTCATTGCATCATCTACTACCTTGCTCCTTTTTTCTATGATACGTTCCTCATTGCATCATCTACTACCTTGCTCTTTTTTTCTTAAATTAAAAGTCTTTAAGTATGAATTCTTAATGAATTCTTTGAGTTTAAATAATTTGAATCCTTAATGAATTCTTTGAGTTTAAATAATTAGATTTTTGGAGTTTTTATCATTTTAGAAATTCCAGTTACTTTCTTTCTGAAGTGCTGAGATTGATTATTGATCAATTGCTCATGGTCCTATATAAATTACTTGGGTGCAAGTGTTACTGAAATATTCCTATCTTTTTTTATATTCGTCTATAATATTTAGTGACAATATCAACGATATTTATTTGATTTATAGCTTGTGTGAAGCATGCTCACATGCAATATAGAAATTGACATTTATTTTATTCGAAAAAGATTGATTTTGATGTCTTACAAGTTCATGTTCCAAGCGAATATCGAGTTACAGATCTATTAAGCAATATCTCTTCTCTCTCTGCTCTTGACATTTTTACATGTGTTTCACACGTAGCTCAAGAGTAATAAGTATATCTGTACAAATTTTTATAAGGATAGTTTAGTCTTTATACGCTAATGTATATCATATAGATCTTGTATAAATGTGTAGCAAATCATCAAGAAATACAACTTATGCTTTTATGTTGTCCGACTAAAAAGGTAGGATTGCAGTACCTTATTATGCATTTATGACTATAGAGCATTTGTATATTATGTATTGCCTCTTGAGAGAGCACTGATGTGTCCAGAGTATTTGTCATCTATCTAGTATATCCGTCCATAAATGT
>JAPFFP010000103.1:13365774-13387177 GCA_026153255.1 Solanum medicagineum
GCATAAATTGAAATTTCAAAAATAACATATATTTGGCCCGTAATGGTTGGGGCCCCAATATCTAGTGTATATATATATTTGTATATGTTATATGTGTTGGGTTTTCTTGTATGCAGGGTTATAGTTTGGAGGTATGTGTTTGGGATAGAAGGAGTGTATGTGTTTTTTATTGCTTTACTTAGGTCTAGAATATATTTGTTGAGTACCATATTGTTGGGTACTCACCTTTACTTCTACACTTATATAGGTATTGAGCGCGATACCTCCTAATCTTTTCATTCCTACTTGATCAGAGCTCTGAGATAGTTTGAAAGGTAGCAATTAGATCTTTTCGGTGACCCTTCGGACTTCTGTTTATATACTGTTTTTGTTCTATTTGAAAAGCAACGACCCTGAGACTCGTATAAATTTTCTTTGAATAATGTCAAAGTGGTGGCCTGTGTATGTAACATAAATTTTGGGATTATTTTAGATTATGATTTATGTTCCTTGCACTTATCTCTAAATCATTGTCTAGGCTGACTTACCTGGGTTAACGGTAAGTGTCAGTACACCTGATTTCGGATCATGACAACGTTATCTCATATATATAGTGAGATAATTTTATCTCGAGATAAACTATTTTTGAATAAGTAATTTCGAGATAATTTGTTTCCAACTAAACCACCCCTTAATGTATGTGTTTCTATAAGGTGTCATACTTTTTTAATGAATAATTACTGATTTTAGTTATTTTTTCATTATTATCATTTATAACAATATATTGTAATATTATGATGAATAAGCACTTCAATTAAAAGTGAATTGTCCATTTAATGTAAATATATTATAAGTGTTTAAAAATATATTGTGCTTGTTTTGTAAAAAATTGATACAATGTGTATTAAATTGTGTGATAAACATATTATTCAATAAATTTTTTTGTTATATATATATTTTATAAATAGTTCTCTGTAATACGTATTTATAAATACATTGTAAGTGTTCAACAAATTTTTTTATTGTTATCGACAAATATTTTTTTAATACAATATACTTTGACCCTCTAAAATTTTTGGTATTGGGCCTCGAAGATTTTCACTTCACTTTCCAATGTCCAAATCTCCATTTACACGAAAACGGACTCCAAAATGAGCCCACACTGAACTCCCAAACCTATCCACTGCTCCAACACCCTCCGTTTCTCTCGCCGGCGAATACATCGCTCTCCCCTCGCCGTTGCTCTTACGGCGAAGATTTTTCGTTGTTACTCCTTCTCTTCTCTCTTTCACTCTTAGTGTATAAACCCTAAACCATTTTAACTTCCTGTAGCCAGCCATCGCAGCACTAGCTGACGGGCCTTCTTACCAGAGTGCCGAGTTCGTTGACGTTTCTGTAACTGGTACACCTGCTACTTTTGTTTTCTTTTTCTGTTTGCCGCTTAGTTGTGTCGCACTGTATTCTAAGAATTTAGGTTGACAAATTATTTGTAAAAAACTTCAGACCGTCATGATTATGCGAATTGATTCCAGGGTTTTCTTTTAGTGGTTCTGATATTTTTTTGGTGTGTGTTCATATTGAAAATGAGAAATTTAGGATGTAAATCCGTGTTTTCCCATTTATCATTATTTAGAGGTATATTTTAGATGCTATTACAGTGCTACTGTCCTTGAAAGCTCCTCTAGTCCTCCAAGTCCAGTGTGTGTTGTTGAAATGAATTTTCTGGGTGCGTTCTTGGAGCTCCCTGAATTTGGATATGGCAAGCTCTCTGTTAGGTATTTTGCATAGTTAGCCAGTCATTGTTTGTAGAAAATCAAAGGTTATTGTGTTTGAATGTATATCTAATGAATGTAATTATTGTTTATTTTTGAAACATAACAAATCCAATGGGCTAATTGTAGTGGTGATGTTTATATTTTGACATATTTGTGTTTAGGTAAACTTTTTCAAATATGTGTTGAATATCAATACCAGATTCTTGGTCTGATTATTACTGTATATTAACTCAGTCATTGTCCTAGAACGCTGAATTTTGAATCCATAAACTTGAAATCTTGGATTTGCAACTATGATGGCGAGTGGTGATCCTCAGCACCAGCAGCACCAGAACCCGCCACTGCCACAGCAACAATTCCAGCAGCAACATCAGCAACAACATCAGCAACAACACCAACAACAACACCCTCCACATTTTGGAGAGTTTCCAAGGGGTCCACAACCTCCACCAGGTCCACCTCCCATGATGCGGCAGCCATCGGCATCCTCCACTACTCTTAATACTCCACCACCTGGACCTACTCCTCATCCTTCTTATGACTGTATGTGTTGTTTACTGATGTTTTATCTACTCTTTTACTTCTCAGTTATTATTGATTCAGCTGAGCATGCAGCTGGTAGGAAATATCAAAAATCTAGTTGTCATCAAATTATGTTGTTTTAAGGAAGCTACGACTTTTCTCCTTCTACTTCTTCTATTTTATTTTCTTGAGTTAAGTATTAAACTGCTGTTGCGTAATTCATTAATCTGAAAAAATATGTGTAGATACTGAAACTTGTAAATTGACTGTAATTTTAATGGGAAAGGGGGAGACAAAATATTAGTTGAAACTGGGGGAGAGAAAATTTTAGTTGAAACTGCAGGTCTGGAGAGCAGTCATTTGAGCATACAATTTTGTGTTCTTTGGGGAGGACCTCTTTAGTCATTATTTCATATAGTTTCTATCTACTTGGAGAAAAAGAAGATTTTCAACTCAATATTCATGTTGAGTTATTGTTACCCATGTATTATTTTCATTCATTTTATAAGAGGAAGCAAGATGAAAAAATGTTGAAGCATAAGAAAGGTGATACTTGATAGGCAATTTCCTCATCACTTCTCCATTTCTTGTTATCTGTCTGGCAGCAAGAATGGATTGCCTTTTCTTATCTTACCCACAAAATGACTGATAAAGTTGTCAAATTTTCATAGAACCTACCATTTCTTATTGCTTGAGTAGGTTTAGGTCCATAAAGTTGAAGAGAGAATGAACATTTACCCTGTTTGTAGGAACCTCAATTTGCTTTGATGATACATGATTCACTTCACGTATTTTTAATTTTCATAATCAATTACTGGACCTAATTACGATGTCTGCTAATGTTTTATTCTTTTCCTTATATTTGCAGCTCATGCTGACAGTTTTGCTGCAAAAAGAATGAGAAAAATTGGACAGAGAAGAGCAGTTGATTACACTAGTACAGTTGTAAGATATATGCAGGTAATAACTGTTGAATGTGCTCATTTACCCAGAGACCTAGTTATGCAATGTCTTGCTGTAAATGTTCTTCTATATGTTACTACTATATAGATCAACAAGGTGTTAGAATCATGAGCTGATCCTGTCACACAAAGAAAACTTATGGCAAGTCTGGGTTCATTTTCCTCCTTTCTTACTTTCAAGGGTTTACAACCACGAGCTGTTGTCCTGCCACCATTAGGGAAAATAGCAAGATTGCTTTTCTTCAATTTTAACCATTCCTTGCCTTGAAATATGTGTATAGTTTTCAATTAATGTGTCAAATAAGCGTTGAAGAATAGTTTGTAAGTGTTTATTCATCTGCATGCCACAATATTTTCACCAATATTATGGAAATCCTTTTACAGAGTTTGTTACAATCAAATATAAAAAACCCTCCTATGGATAGTTTGGATGACATTGTTCTTTTGTCCATGAACATCAATTGCTTTATTTTTCTTTTTTGATTTTTTTAAATGCACCAGGGCATTAGTTCTTGATGCCCTTTTTCCCCTACTATTGTTACACATAGGGGAAACTTAGGTCTTTACTCTATTAAATGATCTGCCAACACAACTGAGCCCTCCATAAGAATTAAATTTTGGCTTTTAATCTCAAGCTAAATCCCCCTTTGACCCTTCATTTCAGTCAATCAACTGTAGTGGTTAAATTTTGGCTTCATTAAGGGAGATTTTAATGTGCATGTCGGTGCAACTTCTTCTAGTGGTTTTGACGATGTCCATGGAGGCTTTGGTTTTGGGGAGAGGAATGGAGGTGGGATGTCTCTCTTGGACTTTTTGGTTATTGCTAATTCATATTCCCGAAGAGGGAAAATCATGTGTTACCTTCTGTAGTACGGTAACTAAGACCTAAATTGATTACTTACTCCTCCGGAAGGGTGGTAGAAGCCCGTGTAAAGAATTGCAAGGTTATTCCAAGTGAAAATAATTTCACTCAACATAGGCTTCTAGTGATGGACTTAGAGATTAAGAGGGGTAAGAAGAAGGAGGCTATTTATGCCAACCGAGGATTAGATGGGGTGGCCTGACTCCTGCCCTTTCTCGAGAGATGGGCGAAAAGTTGAGTAGTTTGGGGGCTTGGAGTAGTATCGGAGATGTGAGCACCATGTGGGATACTACTGTTGGTTACATTAGAAAAGTAGCTACCGAGGCACTAGGAATTTCAAGAGGGACCTCTGGTGGATGTTAAGGTGATTGGTGGAGTGGAGAAGTTCAATGCAAAGTGAAAGCTAAGAAGATTGCCTATACGAAGTGGTTGGAATGTAGGAATGAGGATGTAACCGAAGGCTTAAGTATATCTATAAGACAACAAAGACAAAAGCAAAGATGGTAATGACGAATGCTAAGACAACAACGTTTAAGCGCTTTTATGTTGAGTTAGGTGAAAAAGGCGGGGACAAGAGATTGTATAGGCTCACGAAGGAGAGAGAAAAGCTCGCGACTTGGAACAAGTGAAGTGCATTAAGGATGAGGAGTGAGGTGTTGGTGGATGAGACTTCCATTAAGCTAAGGTGGTAAGCTTATTTTCATAAACTCTTAAACGAAAAAGGGGACGGAGATATTGAGTTGGGTGATTTGGCGCACTCCGATAGTCATCGAGATTTTGGTTATGGCAGGCATTTCAGAGTTGAGGAGGTCAGACGTGCTATTAGTAGGATGAACAGAGGGAGAGCGATCGGCCCCGAGGAGATTCCGGTGGATTTTTGGAAGAGCATGGTCAAGGATTGTATTGGGTGGTTGACTAGGGTGTTTGATGCTATTATGAAGAATGCTAAGATGCTCGATGAATAGAGGAGTACAATGTTCCATTGTACAAAAACGAGGGTGATATCCAAAACTGTAACAACTATAGGGGTATCAAGTTGTTAAGCCACACTATGAAGGTTTGGGAGAGAGTGGTGGAGATGAGGGTGAGAAAAGGAGTGTCTATTTCAGAGAATCAGTTCAGGTTTATGCTGGGGCGGTCGGCTGCTAAAGCAATCCATTTGGTTTGGAGATTAGTGGAGAGATATAGGGAGAGAAAGAGGGACTTTCATATGGTGTTCATTGACCTTGAGAAGGCCTATGACAAAGTTTCGAGGCATGTCCTATGGAGATATCTAGAGGCGAAGGTTGTTCCAATGGTGTATATTAGGGTGATAAAGGACATGTATGACGGAGCCAAAACTTGGGTAAGAACGGTGGGAGGAGACTTACAGTATTTTCTTGTTGAGATGGGACTTCATCAAGGATCTATGTTGAACCATTTTCTTTTTGCCTTAGTAATGGATGGGTGGACACGGTCTATCCAGGAGGAGGTGCCATGGTGCATGCTATTTGTTGATAATTAGTATTGATTGATGAGGTTCGGGCTAAAGTTAATGATAAATTGGAGGTTTCGAGATATACTTTGGAATCCAAAGGGTTCAAACTGAGCAGGACTAAAACAAAATACTTGGAGTGGAAGTTCAGTGTTGCGAAGATGAAATAGACATTGAAGTGATGCTTGACACTCAACCTATTCCCAAGAGAGAACTTTAAGTATCTTGGGTCCATCATCCAGAGTAGTCGCAATATCGACGATGATGTCACACACTGTATTGGGGAAGTATGAATGAAATGGAGACTTGCCTCTAGAGTATTGTGTGATAAGAAAATACCATCTAAACTTAATGGTAAGTTTTACAGAATGGTGGTTAGACCGTCCTTGCTATATAGGGTGGAGAGTTGGCCAATCAAAAACTCATATGTCCAGAAGATGCAAGTTGCGGAGATGAGGATGTTGAGATGGTTGTGTGGACATACCAGGAGTGATAAGATTAGGAATGAAAACCATTTGGGAGAAGTTAGGGGTGGCATTTGTGGCTGACAAGATGAGGGAAGCGAGACTGCGATGGTTTGGACATGGGCAGAGAAGAAGTACTGATGCTCTTGTTAGGAGGTGCGAGAGGTTGGATTTAGAGGTTACACGGAGGTGTAGAGGTAGACTGAAGAAGTACTGGGGGGAGGTGATTAGACAGGATATGGCAAAACTTCTCTCATCGGGGACATGACTTTAGATAGAAAGGAGTGGAGGTCACGTATTAAGGTAGAAGGCTAATAGGCTAGTAGGGGTAGGTTGATATCTGGCCTTGTGATATAGTAGGTTAGTACTATTAGTCGTTTCTTTATATCTTCTTGTGTTGTCATTACTCATTTTATATTTGTTACTTTTATCGTATTTACATACTATCGTTTGCTTTTCACTTTAGTCGTTTTCCTTTTTTTTTTTTTCTTTTCTTTTTCCCTTTTTTCATATCTAGTATCTTTTGCTTATGGGGCCTAATATTTTTGAGACGAGTCTTCAAAAAACAACCTCTCTATCTCTATGAGGTAGTGGTAAGGTCTGGGTACATTTTACCCTCCCAAACCCTATTTGTGGGGTTCCAATGGTATGTTGTTGTCGTTGTTAACTGTATTCAATTCCAATTTAGTTAGCATCAATTATAAGAAGTGTCGTCTTTTTAGTTTAAAAAAGAATCCGCTATATCCATTCCTTTTTATTTGGTATATTTCATTCCGATAATAAACATTTTGTATTTCAAGGCTGATTAGGGTTTTTAAAAACTAGAGGGTCTTGAATCTCACACTTATTCCTGCACGGATTTTGAAGTTTCTTATTAGACTAGAAAAATATTGTCTATTATCTCATTTAATGTAACTGTAAGGATATACTAAGCTGTAGTCTTTGGTATTGACTGCTTTAAATCTCACATTTATCCATATGCTGACATACAAGTCTCTACCATACTAAAAAGACATAATGCACATCTAACTACTTTGACCAAGCCTGAATCTTTTCTACTCGCTATGGACTATTTGTGTCATTTTCTTTCATTTTGTTATGTTCGTATAACCTTGTTGATTCCAAGAGATTGTGGAATTTAGGTATACTTATCCTATTTTAACTCCTTCGATTATCGTAGGTGTTGCGCCTTTGGGATGATGCACTTTGAGATTTACATAGAACATGTCAAGCAATCTCATATGACCTCTTATTTCATCCTATATTGCACTTTCTGTTGAACAATGATCATCTTGTATGATGACACATCTATCTTAACACTGATATTTATGTGACACTCATATTGTGGATATCTGTATTACATTGATGGTATCACAATGATTCTAAGGCACTAAGTGCCTCTGTGTTTAGTTCTATGGAACTCAGGCAGTGGTTAATTACAAAGATACGTAGGACTATAATACTTACCATACATTGATCTTCTAATTGTTCTATTAGAAAGACTGGTCTCAAGTCGCAGTAAATATAGCCTGTACACTGGTTCATTAGTGCTAGCTGTCAAGTAACATTAAGTATATACTCCAGGAATGTTGTTAAAGGCTTAAAGCTCTGATTATCTTTCCAGAAGGTGATCCTGCTCAATGCAACATATTTTTTGAAGGAGTCCAACCTCTTCCTAATTCCAGTTCCACATGAACCAAAAACATGCTTTTAGTTTCCAGTAGCTAGCACCCATATGAGTTGTATTGATGCTGTGGTATACGTATGGTCACTGCACTTTTTGTTGCAATAACTCTAGGCAATGAGGTCTTCTTTATGTTAAGAATAGAAAAAGAGTGAGCAGAAATAAAAAGAGGAAGAGAAGTTCTTCTAAACCCTTTTTTCTTCTCAAAAAAAGGAAGAAAACTGAGATCGAGAAACCAAGGTCGTCTTGATTGTTTTGTCCATTAACAACTTCAAGGTTTCTTCTTTTTTGTGGGCTTGTCAACTTGGCAATGGTACTTTTAACATTCTTTAACATTTAAGGTTATTTTGGTCCAAAGTTGAACCATCGCTTTTCTGCAGATCCGCATGTGGCAGCGCGATTCAAGGGATAGGACAGTGTTACAACCTAGCCCAGCAGCAGCAGTTGATGTGAGTTGCTCCACCTGTGTATTGGTCTTTGATTCTACAAAATTCACTTATTTTTCATGATCATACACTTTTCTTTAATCTTCCATTACTGGTAAGATCGGACAAGCTTATCCTGGGTGAGAAATGAGAAGGGAAAATTTCCCAAAATTTATCTATTTCCTTCAGTTCTTGGTTTATGCAAAATAAAACCCCCGAAGCTACCGCAAACCGCCATTAAAGTAGCAAGAGACAAAATATTGGCTGAAGTCCTGTAGGTTTCAATCTTCCTTTGTTAAAGTTATTCAAACACTTTGGTCTGTACGCACAAACACAGATTTTCAAACAATGGAGTGTGTGCCAGGAGAATAGCATGTCTTTGGAGAGCTATATCCTTATCTAAGCAAAGCTTACTACCAACAATATACCCGGTGAATCCCACAATGTTGTGGTGTAAGCAGACCTTGCTCCTACTTCGTGGAGGTAGAGCGGTTGTTTCAGAATTCTGATAGACCCTTGGCAATCTTGAGGAAAGTTAAACTAAACATACCTGTACTCCCAGAAGGTGATAATAGTTCAGTTTTACCTGCACGCAAAGCCAGTTATAGACTCCAAGAACATTATAGAACCACCTAATGATGAATTAATTGTAATTTTTTTTGAGAAGGTAAATTAATTGTAAAATTTGTAACATAGATTTCCAAAAAAGTACAAAACTAACATGTTTGGAATTGAAGTTTTCCCCACAACTAAACATACTATTAAAATATGTTGTCCTGAAACCAGCAAACTAAATGCTAATGATTCTACAGCGTGTGTAACCTGGCCTAGAGCCCCAGACAACATTGTTATATAAGAAATTTAAAAAGCAAGATTATATCTTCTTCTGATCTTATTCCTTTAAAGTCAACATTTGATCACGAGTTTTTGCTTGTTCATGGGTGCAGATATTGCCAGCAGCTGCCTATTTGGATAATCCATCCACAAGTTTTGCTGCTAAATTTGTTCATACATCTTTAAATAAAAACCGTTGTTCAATCAATTGTGTTGTGGTGAGTTGAAGAATTCTTCCTGGTTTTCGTTTGTTCTTTAGTTGTGTATATCATTGGTTTTCTGTTCATACGCAATTGAGCTACTGTGTCCAGAAACACACATGCATATTTGTACATGTACCCTTGAGCATGCATCTATTTAATACTCCCCTGTCCCGGTTTATGTGACACTTTCTCCTTCTCACGAAATCCCAAAATGGTTGACACCATTCCATTTCTATATAACTGTCAAGAGTTTGAAGTTTAAATTTGAGGTAAATATTTTTCTGTCAAACTAACTTTTCCAGCACTACTGTAATACACTGCTGCTCCATGACTAATATAACATATAAGCCAAATTAACTTATTAAACCAAGTTGTTTAATCAAACATCATCACATAAAAAGGAATGGAGGGATTAGTCCATTCTACTGATTACACAAACAAAAATGGAATGGCGGAAGTAATATTTATTAGTAAAATTGTCAATCATGTTATGTTCTTTACATTTAAATGCAACAGATCTGAGTGTCTAAAATATTCATCAAGGTTGTGTTTCTCTGAGAAGTACTGGTTTTTTCCTGGTAGATCTGTGTTCAGTTTTTTCCTGACAAGCTACTCTTTTGGAAGTAAACTAATAAAAGATGACATGGAAGGAGTTATCTTGTCAGATATTGTAGTTTGAGATATTATAGCCTCTTGGGTCTCTTTTATGTCATTGTCACTCTAATAATTGATAAAATAAGTAAAGGGGATCCAGCTTGCATTATGCCACAGGACATAGAGCTAAAAGTTTTCTTGGTCTCTCTCTCTCTTGGTTGTGTCACGTCCTTTGCGTATCTTGCCTTTACATTTCTTTTCTCTTATTCAAACCTGCTCTCTTGAATTGCGTGAAGTGGACTCCTAGTGGGCGGCGCCTTATTACTGGATCTCAAAGTGGTGAATTCACACTATGGAATGGGCAATCGTTTAACTTTGAAATGATACTTCAGGTATGAATTTGGGGTTGTGAATTTGAGATCTTAGTACATGATAAGCAAATTAGATGGACAATGTAATGTTATTCATATGCAGGCTCATGACCAAGCAGTCAGGTCAATGGTATGGAGCCACAATGATAACTGGATGGTCACTGGTGATGATGGGGGCACAATAAAGTAAATAAAATTTAGGAACAATCTGCAGTTCACATTGTCTTTTTCTTTCTTTTTTGTGAATTCGTGTCTATATTGTGTGAAAGGTATTGGCAAACCAATATGAATAATGTCAAAGCCAATAAGAATGCACATAAAGAATCAATACGGGAATTGAGGTAATTATTCTACATGATCTGACTTGGTTTTGAGAGTTTTATGTATTTTTTTGGTTTTATTCGCTTTTTGTTCCCGCTATGGCGCTATCAGCACATTTGCATCATTAAATATATGTTTAGGGTATGCACGATTGAAATGTCAGTTGGCTTCCATTCTCCAGAAGAAAATGTTGGTTACTGAGTCTTATGCTTGAATTTTACAGCTTCTGTAGTACAGATTTAAAATTCTGCTCCTGCTCTGACGACACTACCGTTAAAGTATGGGACTTCGCAAGGTGCCAAGAAGAGCGCTCGTTATCTGGTAATGTTCCTTTGACTGTTTACTACTAGAAGCTTGTCGATTCAAGTGAAATTAGTCATGGTTTGACTGCCTACCTGTGATCCTATGTTAAGGCGTTTTTTTTGGTTTTCTTAATAATATGCACACTGTTTGCTCTTACCTGTCATATGACACTCTTTCTTCCATTACTTGTTGCTGCTATGATTGTTATGACATGTTTAGATGTATTTCCAGCAGCAGTTTACTATGAAATGAAAAAGTTGTTCAAAAAATTTCATTGGCAATAGCTCTTCAATTCTGAATCAACACTTATTAATGTACCAGTTAACTTGAGCATGTGGTGACCTTAGAATAGTTCCTTATGTCACTTGAACTCAGGCAGGTCATGGTTGGGATGTGAAGAGTGTTGATTGGCACCCTACAAAGTCTCTATTAGTGTCAGGTATGTGCTTTTTTCTTCTCTTCTTTTCTTAGAAATGTTTTGGTTATTTTTTTAATTGTCGAAATGTTTTGAGTAGTTAGATTCACTCTTCAATGCATTTGCTTTTGTCCTGCCTGCAGGTGGAAAAGATAATCTTGTTAAACTTTGGGATGCCAAGTCAGGGAAAGAGCTTTCGTCATTGTCAGTCAAAAACTGCTCTCTAAACCTGCAATGTTATTTACTTCTATGAACCAAAGATTTTACTATTTGATAAGTTATAAATTTTTTTTAGCAATAACATGGATTCTGTTTGCTGTTTGCAGTCACGGACATAAGAATACCGTTCTCTGTGTAAAGTGGAATCAAAACGGTAACTGGGTCCTTACTGCCTCCAAGGATCAGATTATCAAGGTAAGCTGTTCCACGTCATATGTCTCCTAGAGCCCACAACTCTTTTTTCCTATTTTGCATGTGTTGATTGTGTGGTGTAAATTGGTTGTTAATGGACAAATGATCCGATATTTGTTTCACAAGTTCATTGATTTGTACTTGCATGGCAATTGACAAAAGTGTAACAATTACTTGTTCTGTCCTGTTGCTGTTTTATGACATGGTTGGAGGTGTAATTTGTGCCAAGCATTAAAGGACGTGTCATGTTTGAAGTATATTAAAATAATAATGATAATAATTACTATAATTTTTTGTTGATTAGACTGTATGATATATGATTGTTGTTGTTTGAGGAAAGATGTCATTTTCTTTATAGAACCAACGAAAACTAGATTTATGCAGTCTTATTAATTCTTGACTGGTCAAATGCTTTTAAGATGCACAAAGATGAAGTCAAAAGTATTTAAAGTATGGGTGAATAGAAAAACAGAGAAGGATCAACTTGAAGTTGCATAGTTCAGTCGAAATGTTCATTTTCTTTTCTGTAGTTGTACTTTGAGGTTTTTGATGCTTTAGGAACATGTTCTAGTTTTGTTAGGTTTTCAGTCAGGTGCTTTTAAAGTTGTAACTGTGGGGTTTGAGAGGCCTTGCTAAATTTCTTATTAGTGGGTTGGTAGCAACACGATAGCCATTTTAGCTCGGTATTAAGTTGCAACTGCTTCTTTACTGCAAATGCATTGCTTCTTACCTCTTCTCTGGTTCTGGCTGCAGTATTCTTTTTATATGATTAGAAATGAAGAAGAAAGCTTATAGACATATGAGTTTTAATCAACATGCTAATGGAGGAGTATCTGCAAATAGTGTAGATGATTATTGTGTCAAGTCAAACATTTGTGTGCAATTGCTTGTATTCTGTCCTCTTAACGTGCTGTTTCATTTCAGCTTTATGACATACGGGCTATGAAGGAGCTTGAGTCATTCAGGGGGCATCAGAAGGATGTGACATGTAATACTTACCTTCTTCTGTATGTGTATATGTATCTTATGCAGTGCACACAACATTAGCATGTCATGTAATAGCCAGGTTATGGGTTTGGATGACCTGATAATAAAAATGGGCTTGGATGAAAATTTGCAGTTAGTATGCTAGTGTTATTCAGCAAATTTCTCCAAGGTTTTATTAGAAAAAAGAATTTCAGATCATGTTGATGAGAAGTGAATAATACAAATGGAGGCAAAGGCTGAATTGTCATTCATGACAAAATTCAGAGTTAATCACTTTAGCCTTTTCTACTATCTGTGTCGCGCAACAATAATTTTAATGCTTCTTTATTTTGTTCATTCAGATAATAAACACTGCTTTTGTTCCACTTACTGTGCTGTTCCTCCACCATGATTCCATGGTCAACTTTCATCTGTCTGTGATACTGGCTAATTGCCTGTTTATATTCATGCAACTGTGACAGCACTGGCCTGGCATCCGTTCCACGAAGAATATTTCGTCAGTGGAAGCTTTGATGGTTCAATATTTCATTGGCTTGTGGGGTAAGTTCCTTGAAACTTCTTTCACTATCAACTATAAATCATTTGTGCTTTCAAAATATCATTATATGAGCTTGTTTAGGACATTAATCTTGATGTTTCTTATTTTGTCAACTGCAAACATAGGAATAACATGTTTTATTTGATGAAATAGACAGGATACCTAGCTACTGATTGACGAAGTGATGCTAATTGCTCTGTCATAACATTTTTCTTTATATTCTTTTGGCACCATTTAAGAAAATTGAAGTGTGGTACTCCTGCCACTTCTTTGGCTGGATTCAAGTTGGGAACAATGACAAAGGACAATTCAGGATGAATGTCATAGCTAGTAGCTTAGACTTATCAAGAAACTTTTGGGATAAAAAGTCTAGTTAGGAGTCAATAAAAGTTCAAAATATGTACTTACCCTTTTCTGAAAAAGGTGAAATATGTAAAATCAAATTTTCTTACCTTCCTTACTTATTCCGAGTCTTTATGAAATACTTCAACTATTCTTGGCAACAAGAAGTTGATGATAAGAGATGGAACCTTGTTTTCACTTATAATTCTCCTCTTAGGGCAGCTCCAACCTTTAACACCAAATTTTACACTAAAATGATGTCAGCACTATTTTAGTGTAAATCAACTCTAACCAACTGCACCAAATTTTATACCAAAAAGGAATATTTTCCTCTCTTTGTTATTATATCATTATTTCTTATTTGGTTGGGATTTGCTAAAATTTTTGTATAATGAAATAATATTGAAATATTCAATAAAGTGAATTGGTTTGATGTTTGGTGTAACACTATTCACACACTAAAATGATGTTGAATTTGATGTTGGGTTGGAGGTGGAAAATTTGGTTTAAGATTGGAGATGATCTTAGCATGTATCAATACTTCATCAAGCATTCTTAGCTTAATAAAACCAAAACACTGGAGATAAATGTTTGTTGGATGAGAAACTAGTACTATGGTTGTTGACCAGTTTTCCTTTTCTCCTCGGAAGATGTCAAATTGATTCGACGAGTGTAGGATAGCTCTGGGAAAAATCATCTTCCTCCACTCATATCCCTTTTGATTTGCTTTTCCTGTAAGAGGGAGACTTGATTTTTTTGTCATATGCATTATTTGCCCTAGTTTAATTGAATAAAAACATTTTTTTCTTTCGCTTCAAATCAAAAAGTTCTTTCTCCTCAGTACTCAGCAGTGCAATATCATCCTACAGTTTCTGTGAATTGTGGGGAATAACAGAGCCCTCTGGACTACTTATTCTGTCATCCAAACATGTGATGAGATAGTCTGGTATATGATTTCAGTTATAAAATGAACCCAAAAATGAAACTGTTAAATAAATACCCCCTATTATTGGTGAATCTGATAGCTTCTAATATTTTTTTTCTCGTGTCTTTATGATGCTCTATCCACAGGCATGAAGCTGCTCCTCAAGTAGAAATTACAAATGCACATGAAACTGGTGTTTGGGATCTTGCATGGCACCCCATTGGCTATCTTCTTTGCAGGTTATACTGCAGTTTCTTAAACTGCAGCTTTGTAGTTATATGCCATTTATTACTAGTACTGGTTTCCAATTGCAGAAGACAGTATTCTAAATTGCTAATTGTTAGAATTCTTTTTATAACTGTTCTGCTTTTTTTCTATGCCTTGTCCCATATTTGAATATTCTGGTCAATCCATCTTAGTGGTTGCTTGATATTGTTTTGAGGTTGTTTGTATTAGTGTTGCTTGGATCTATATGGTGCTGAATCTGCTGCTTTACTATGACAATATAAGCTGAAGCTGATTTCAAAAGCATGTTTAGTATTCACCTTGCAATTCTATGCTCCAGTAAGAACACAAAGCATTCCCAAACTACTACTCCTTTTCCAATTTTCTTATAGAATAAGTTCTTCAAATTCTGTTTGGTTTTGCTCTTGTTATTTCTTAAAAAAAACTGATATCTTTCTTTCTCTTTTTTTTTGGGAAATTGTTAAAGATTGTATTCTTCAGTATCAAGTAGATGCTGGCATCACCGAAGAGTGTCAAATTACAGGCTTTCTATCAAATCTAAAGTCTGATCTATATCTTTATACAAAGCTGATTACAACAAAAAGTAAAGTAACTATACATTTCCATTTACCTTGTGCTTGGAATTGGATCTATCTTCAAAACATCTAGCATTTCTTCCCTCCATATTGACCACCATACTGGTAACTCTGTGTGGGTGTGTGAGTGTGTATGTGTGTGTATCATTTGATAAATCTGATTACATCAAAAACAAAGAAGCAAGATGAAGTTCAACTTGATCTTTTGCACGCCACTCTCTATATTCTCAAGACATCTGGAATTTCTCTCTTCCATATTTTCCACCAAATTCAGGTAGGGACAGTTCTGCCTGTCCTTTGCCTGTAAGCCTGTGTCCTCCCAAGTTTTTAGAGCTTCTATAACCTTTTCAGGCATGGTCCAGGATATGCCTTTGAGGTTTAAGATAATTCCCCAAAAATGTGCTGTGAACTTATAATGTAGGAAGAGATGGTTAACAGTCTGCTGTTTCTTTACACAAAAAACATCTTGAACACAATGGAATCCCTCTTCTCATAAGATTATCCAGTGTAAGGGCTGCTTCTTTAGCTAGTAGCCACTCAAAACACACTACTTTGTGAGGGACTTTAGTCTTCCTGATGTGTTCCATGTATGTTGGCTCTAAATCCCTTCGACAGAGCTTATCAAGCTTATGTACAATTAGCGATAGCTTTATTACGTTGTGTAACATTTGAGGTCCTTATATTATAGTAAGATATGTATAGTGGTTTGTCTAATGTTATTTCAGAGTAATGTTTATTGTATATCCAAATCAGTTAACCTTTTTGGATAAAGTAGTTCATATGATAAAGGGTCATTCATTCCAGAGGAATCATTGCATTGTCAACCCCCTCCACATGACCATGCTTCTGCCTTGGTCCCAGAAAATAATTAAAACTTACCTTTTTTGGTGCAACTGTATTCTCTCAATTCCCTTGATATTGACACCCACTATTTTTCTATCAATGTCCGGCGCAAGAAGAGAATACCATCGTGGAATGGCGAGGTCTATTCTCATTAGAGACGTGAATTGCTGCCTTAAGTGCAACGTGAATTGTGAATAAACAAACATTTTCTATTATGGAATTGATGCTGAACTCCGATATGAAAGTGCATCATGAACTATTCATACAGTATTTGTTGCTGATATATATCATTATTATCAGAGTTAAAAGGAAGTCTCCTTCATGAGTTCTCTATTGTTTTTTTTTTTTTTGAGATAGTTACAGTTGTATTAAAACCAGTACATTGGTGGTACTGAAACCATATTTACAAAGGAACAAATGGAAGAATACTGTTCAGCAGTCCTAGCAAAATCCAAGGATTACTATGATTGAAACAATATCTTCTATGTAAATCTGTTTACGCCAAAAACAGAAGAAGTATAATGCAATTCAATTTCATCTTCTGTATTGAATTGCTATTTTCCTCGAACATTTCCAGATTGTCCACCAGATGCAAGCTGGGACAATCCTCCATCTATGTCTGTAAAATTCCATCATTTTCTTTAAACCTTTCTTGGGCAGGTAACTTTATGAGTGCTTACTTGCATTTTGGGCTTGGTTGTGTTTATGTTTATTTAGATTCTGCACAGCCTCGACAGGCTCTCGTGTGTGTGAGGGGGGAACTGGCATTGTCTTTCTGTGTCTGGTTCTAGCTTTTCTTGCTGTGTTATTATATTTCTTATCTTCTTTAGAACTGTGGAAATCTTTGAGTCTTATCGACTAGGTACTACTCTGCAAACAGGAATAAAATTCCATCAAGATAAGACATATAACTGGAGTAACCTAAGCAGGCAACTAATCAGTTTTTTTGCTGATGCAGTGGCAGCAATGATCAGACAACAAAGTTCTGGTGCAGAAATAGGCCTGGGGACTCTGCTCGTGATAAATTCAATTTAGGACAGCAAGGTGTTTACTAATTCCTGTCCATGCAGCTGTTGTTTTTATTTTCTTTATGCTATTAGTTTATTTTAATTTAGACTGTATACCAGTTTATTGTACATGTATAAGGGGGCACTGGGCTTTGTAGACCAGGGAAATCAGCTTGGTTATAAAGAAATTTCTTGAAAGATTATCGGTTTTTTAGTGTCCATTGGCACATAATATTCTTAGTTTGACTATCTCATTGAACTACCAACCTATAATGCTTAAATAGCCTCAGCACAGATGTTTTGGTTGATTTCAGGTTTGGGTGAGCAAAACAATGTTCTTGGTCTCATGCCTGGTAATTTTCCGGGTCCTGAGCCCCCATCAACTCCTGGAGCATTTGCCTCTGGTGTGTTACGAACTGAGGGTACAATACCTGGAGTTGGAGCTGCAATGCCACTGTCTATCCCATCACTTGATTCATCATCTCAAGCAGAACAGAAGACTTCAATGCCAGTATCAATGCCTTTAGGAGCTCCTCCTCTTCCTCCTGGTCCCCATCCATCTCTTCTTGCAAGTAATCAGCAGCAAACATATCAACAAAACATGCAGCAAGCTCAGCAGCCACAGTCACTACCTCAACAAATGACTTCTCTTCCTTTGCAACCATCTAATTTGCCACAGCTACAGCCTCCACATATACCTCTAATGCCACATCCTCATTTACCTCGGCCACCACATCAACTACAACAAGTAAACATGCCTGGCCTTCAGTCTTCAATGCCTGGATCTGGGCCCATCCAAGGAATGCCTATCCCAGGTCCGATGGTAAGTATCATATTTCTGCGGTTGTCTGTCTATTGCATGTATCCTTTTTTTTTTCTCCAGTGGATGTGTATGTCTTGATCATCACCTTCTTAGTGCATCTCTAAGCAAAGTGCACTTGCTAAATAAATGGAAATAAAGTAGTGATGTAAATGCATTTTTCGTTTAACCTATGCATACTGATTTTCATCTCTGCATTTATGCTTGCTTATTTTGATGGATTCTGAATTCTGATTCTTCATTTGAACTTCCCCCTTAAGTGAAATAGCGTCATCTGTTCTGTAGATGTTCCAGATTCAATTTGTGTAATGTTTATAGAACTTTGATTTTCCGAAATTACTGTTGTAAAACATAGATCACCTTTTTGAAAAATTCCTGCTTTTAAGTTACTGATATTCTATGTCAAGGCCATAATAATTTCTGAGTTAGCTATGCATTTGTATTGAGATGAGAGTTGTAGCCAAATGCTTACAATTTCTCACTGCACCTGTTACGGATAGAAACTAAATTAGTAATAATGTTCCATATTTGAGAGTTCAAACTTTTAGATGTGACAGTTCACATAATTCAACATGGTATTAGAGAAGGCAGAGGATTTTGAGTTCAAGTCTTGTCACCATTCACCAACAAAATATTTTAATGTGCTTGGCTCAAGGGGGAAAAAGCAGGGTTGCATGTCAGAGGGCAATGTTTAGTGGCGTAAAATACTTTAATGACGTGTCATGTCTCTAACAACATAAGCTCTTATACGAGACGGTTCTCATTGTTCAACAGTATGCAGCATACTGATCTACTTTCACTAAGATCTTCACCTCTTCTTGAATAGAGCGGAATTGGTAGCAGTGACAACTGATTCCGCATTGTGGCATAGTTGGTTGATTGATTCAAAGTGCATTTGCTTTGATGAAAATAAATTGAGGATCAAGTTATTTCAGCATCATAGATTGACTATCTTCTTCTTTTCAGGGGATACAAGGTAACATGAATCAGATGGGTCCTCCTATGCCTCAAGGTCATTTTGTTGGCATGCCTTCTGTATCTGGTCCACTGGGCAATGTTCCTCCTGGTGGAATGCCAAATGGATTGCCAAACATGCAAGCCCCTCAAAACCCAGGAGGTAATCAGATGTTTCCACCAGGACGAGGCTTCAACAGGCAACAAGCTGGACAGATGCCGCTCATGCCTGGACTTAATCCTTATCAGGTGAATGGCATGTAAATTACTATAAGAGACCTGAGAGTGCATGGATGATAATCTTTTGGCAGATTATTCGTTCTGTTAGGATCCCCTTTCTATTTGGATTCTTATTTTCAGTTACATGTATCTAACTTTTTTGTTAATAATTAGCTACTATTTTATGACATGGGTTTCCTATTTATTGTTGCATTAAGTTGATTAGTATGAAAAAGAGATAGTTACAGCCTTAAAATTTATCCAAAAATATAAATTATTATTCAATTGTTGTCGGTATTTTCTTAAGCTATTCTTGGAACAAGAGTACTACACTGCAACTTCAACTTCTGCCAGAGAACTGTAGAATGTGTAAAAATGAGTCAAACCAGTTCTGCAAAAGGATTACATGCAGTCAGTGTGGAGACAAGTAACCCTAGTGAGAGTAAGTCAACAATTTTAGGGTCCAGCATATCAATAGCGGTAGGAGCTGTGTGGGTGATACGAAATGTTCTTTTTCTGAAAAGCGAAGTTAGGTATCTATACCTATGAGCTTATGTTAGGGGCAAAATAAGAACGGAGTTAAGTGGCATCGTCTTCTTACATAGATTTAACTATGCTTCTTACAGCATTGAATTTGCAGAAGATGACATTTCATAATTATTTTGCTCTTCTAGTAGTCTAGTAGTTGGTACTGATTGCTGGGAAGGTTAAATGAATTTTCGTTAGAAGGTGCTAGGATTTCTTCAAATTTAGGCCATCACTGGGCTAGTTATGCATGAGAAGGCAAAGCTTGGGAGTTATATTAACATATTCAAGTGAGTAATGGAATATTCTTTTCCAGGTCATTTGTGTACTTGTGGTGTGGGAAAAGTTGGGTAGATGAATTAGCTCTATTGTTTTAACCTTTTGGATAGTATGAAGCTATGAGCTACTGATTTTGTTGTGCTCTTATAGCATTTTTGTATATTCAGTACCTCCTTGGTACTATTCAGTAACTGAATATTCTTTTCAAAGTCATTTGTGTACTTGTGGTCTGAGAAAAGTTGGGTAGATGATTTAGCTCTATTGTTTTAACCTTTTGGATAGTATGAAGCTATGAGCTACTGATTTTGTTGTGCTCTTACAACATTTTTGTATATTCAGTACCTCCTTGGTACTATTCATCATCTTACCTTATTAAAAACAGACGTTTGAGATCATTTTGTGTTCATCAATGCTGAATGCCCTGCTTCTCTGCGATATTCACTCAATTACTTTTATATGGTAGATGTAATTTTGATTTAGGCTTTCCACACAAACTATTCCCAAGAAAGAAAGTTAAAAGTATCTTGGGTCTGTAATCCTGGATAGTGGGGACATCAATGATGATGTTACACATGGCATTGAGGCGGTTTAGATGAAATGGAGGCTTGCCTTTGGAGTCTTGTGTGATAAAAGATACTGCCTAAACTACAAGGCAAATTCTACAGAATGGTGGGTGGTTAGACTGTGCTTGTTGTATGGGGTGGCGTGCTGGCTAGTTAAGAACTCATATGTTGAGAAGATGCATGTTGTGTAGATGAGGATGTTGATATGGATGCGACAAGATTAGGAATGAGGTTATTTTGAGGAAGGTGAGGGTAGCCTTTGTGGTAGACAAGATGAGGGAAGTAAGATTTAGATGGTTTGGATATGTGAAGAGAAGGTGTGCGGATGCCCCAGTAAGGAAGTGTGAGTGGTTAGTTATAGTTGGGAGAAATGATTAGACAGGACATGCCACAACTTTATATTATGAAGGACATGACTCTAGATAGGAAAAAAGTGGAGGTAGCATATAAGGATAGAAGGTTAGTTGGGGTAGTGTGTTGTTTGTCTTGCAAAGACTTGCGCTTGTTAGTGGATGTCATCGTACTACTAGTGTTTTTGTTGTTGTTGTCGTATGTTGATCATTTTGTTTTGATTATCACACTATTTTGTTGTTATTGTTGTTTCTTTCTTGTAGACTTACAATGCTTTTTGTATTAATTTTTATGCTTTACTCATTATTTTCTTTTTCTACTTGGCTTTGATTCACCTGAGCTAAGGGTGTTTTGGAAACCTCTCTACCTTATGGGGTAGTCGTAGGGTTTGCGTACACTTTATACTCCCAAGACCCTACTGAGTGGGATTTCACCGAGTAATGTTGTTGTAGATGTAGTTTGGATTTGTTTCTTCTTTTTCCAAGGTGTGGTGGACCTTGGCTGATGGGAGGTTTTGGGAGTAGGCAGCGTTATTTCCTTAGATTGGGGGGGGGGGGGGTTCAGCGCTTTTGGAGGTGTTGTTTGGTTTAGGACCCTCCCGTATTTGTAAAAGTTGGGCGTCCGCAAGCT
>JAPFFP010000103.1:13391807-13407966 GCA_026153255.1 Solanum medicagineum
GAGGGGGAGGGGGGGGGGGGCGGGGGGGGAGGGGAGGGGGGGGGGGAGGGGGGGGGGGGATGGGGGGGGAGCGGGGGGGGGGGGGGGGGAGAAATCGGCTTTAAGTTTCAATGATAGGACAATACACAAGCCAATGGTAATTCCTTCTTTTGATGGAATAACTGGATGTTATATAGCATACCAGATGAAGGGGAACGAGTAGGGGTTGGTTGTGGGGATTTGCAGTAACTATGAAATCCCCCATTTCTTGAAACTCCAACATGGTTACTGTTAACCATCTCTCTCTGTAGATATATATTTATATCTATATTTAGTTTGTGGCTCGTGGTAAGTAAAAAGTGCCCAAATTTATAGCTAGGATGCTCAAGAGAAGGGAGGACACATAAAAGTACGGCGTAGCGAACGAGGAGAAGACATTCATGGGGGGATAAATAGGTTATGAGTTTCAATGGCAGGACAATAAACAAGCCAATGGTAATTCCTTCTTCTGATGGAATAACTGGAAGTTATATAACATATCAGGTGAAGGGGAACATACAAGGGTTGGTTGTGGGGATTTGCAATAACTATGAAATCCCCCATTTACTGAACTACCAACATGGTTACTGTTAACCATCTATCTCTGTAGATATATATTTGTATCTCTATTTAGTTTGTGGCTCGCGGCAAGTAATAAGTGCCTATATTTACAGCTAGGATACTCAAGAGAAGGGAGGACACGTTTAAGTAGGACGTAGTGAATGAGGAGAAGGCATTCATGGGGGATAAATAGACTTTTGCAATTGCAAATGAACATTGACCAGAATCAACATAAATATATATTATTGCTTTCTCTATTTTAAAATTAGTGCCACTTTAGCTTATTTTACTCCCTTTAAGAAAAATAATAAATTGAAGGTATAATTATCGAGCCTTTTGAGTGATGGTGTGGAAAAGGCAAAATTGTATCATTTGAAACTAGGCTTTTACGTTGAAAAATACTATTTTTAATTAATTCATATACCTAAACTTTCCCCTTCTGAGGTATTAGGAGAATTGAAGTGGACCACTACCTTGTATATTAATTGAACAATTAGGAGACATAAAGCTTATCCTCTAAAATACAAGGGAATGGAGAGAGAAGAAAGATCTTGATGTTCTTTTTGACATATGTTGTGTTGTTAGCCTAAGTAGGCAGTTGTAACAAGATATATTCTTGTTCTGGAAAATCCAAAGCTTTTGATCGTGTATTATAGTGGCATACTTGGCAAGAATATCTGCAATATCATTATCCTCTCTATATTAGTCCTGCTCCAACTCTGTTTTCAAGTGTCATATAGCTGCCATCATTATTGAATTGCGTACTTGCTACATTTTTGCATGAGTTGGTTTGATCAAAAATTCATGCTTTATAACACAAAATTTTCATCAATACGTAATGGAAAAACCTATTTTTCTCGAATATTTGAACTCTTAACGGATTAAAATTAGATCAACTTTCCTTCTATTCAAGTCAAGGATATAGAGAGAACGCACATTTACGCAGTGCTTTTGATTCATTACCTATCTTAATTTCTTGTAATTTTCTCGTCTAGACATCAAAATTTGTGGAACTAAGATGAACCAAACAGCCGATATATGTTGCTAAAGATATATTTAATGGTTACCAAAGGCAAATGTACAGCCCAGATGATTCCAACGCCTAAACCAATCTTCTAGAGTTCACATGGTAGCAAATGAAATGGGCATCTATCTCATCTCTGGTTTATTGACTTCATAAGATTGATGCTTCATTTCAAATGGAAGTACTGGAATAGATATTACTAACAAATAAGTGACAATACTACAGAACTTTCACAAATAAGATATTTAGATATAAACTTGCGTTTAAGGCGGACACCTTGCTGACACTACCAGCCCTTCATTTCCCGCATAAACTCTAGGTAATCCTGTATCTTGAAAAACATTCTAAAGCCTCTTAGTGCCCGGTGAGAGTGCCTCATTTCCACGCCCAAACCGAAAAACGAAAAGATGCAAAATAATTTGAGGTAAATTTTTTCAGAAGAGGGCACAAGGGGCAAGACAAGTTTGGAAATCAACAGTAAATGAAGCCCTGAAATATTGAAACTTGCCAAACTGTAGATCCGACAAAACAGCATAAGTCACCAACAAAAACGGCTGAATTTCTTTCCTAGGGCCGAGTACGCCAGTAGCATTCCTCCCATTGGCCCTTAGACATAACACTGCACATTGAAAAGTTTCTTCTAGTTAATCCAATGGTGAAAATATAGCGTGATAGTAAGACACAGAAAAACATGAAATATGAACGCAGGACAGCGCCAAGCTGTAAAGACAGTTGCTCCAGTAAAAACAGGAAACAAAAGACAAATGTGACATAAGCACAAGAGGAATCGTCAAGCTGAAAGAAGTTGGGCCAAAACTACAGCAAAAAGAGCGCAATTACCAAATCAGATAAATGGAGCCAGTTCAATCATACCATTAAATTTTATGCCATAGGAAGTTTAACACGAATGTTCAAAAGTGCAAGATACATACCGTACCTTTGAAAAATCAGGCGTGTTCCTCATTCTATATAAAACTTTTTGCTGAAGGATGAAAGTGACTTTCCAGAAGATTGTCTAAGCTCACAGTCAAACTCAACTTCCAACAACCGATGGTTTTCTTTAGAGCGATTCATTGAGAAATTAATTGTCATATTATCTCCTTGGCTAACACGTGTGGATGGGTGTAACAAGAACGCCTGCAAATACAAGAACAGGCAAAGTAAAACTTTCACAATTAGAGAGTATTTTGGAAGCAATAAAGTAAATTATAACTTTAGACAAAGCTCTGAGAACTTGGCCAACATTAATACAAACATTTAGATATAGAATTTATTTGCATGACAGAGTGGATACCAAGATATAGCAAATCAAATTAATTGATGTGGGGCCGTCGTAATGTAACTTGCAACACCATATACCCAGAGTAATCCCTTAAGTGACTTGAGGGATTTGGGGAGGGTAGGTCGTACGTAGACCTTACCCCTATTTTTGTGGAGTAGAAAAATTGTTTCTAATGGGCTAAAGCAGGATTGCAAGAAAACTATGACAACAAATTGCAAGATACAAAGCAAATGAAGCAACAAAAGAGTAATACATTAAAAGATAAGAAACGACACAAATACTAAGTAATACTAATAATAAGGAGAATAGGAGGGGAGGGTAGACCTTACGCCCCATCCCCCCAAAAAAAGTGTGACAACACTCAACTACGTACTTACCTTCTATCTTGATCCTCAACCTCCAAATCATCCTATTTAGCATCCTCAGTAAGCTAAAGTTGTATCATGTTTTATCTAATCACTTCCCCCAATTCTTTTACGATCTACCTCTATCACTCCTAATTCCTGCTACAGCCAACCTCTTTACTGGTGCATTTGTGCACCTCTTTTTATGTGCCCAAACAATCTCAACCTCGCTTCCCTCATCTTTGTCTGCCACCGAATCACTCTCACCTTACTCCATATCACTTTGTTCCTAATCATCTCCTAGTATTCTCACACCACATCCATTTAATCATCCTCATCTCCACTACCTTTATCTTTTGAATGTGGGTATTCTTGACTAGCCAAAACTTCGCTCCATACAACAAATAGCAGTCTGACCATCACTCTACAAAACTTACCTTTAAGGATTGGCATTATATTTTTATCGCACAATACCCTGGAGGTGAGCCTCCATTTCACCCACCCCGCTCCAAGACTTGACTTATAACAACCACTTTTTAGTAAAAGGACAAAAATCTAGTTGTTAAACTGTACTTATAATGACCAAATTTTTTTCGATCGTTAAAACTAGATTTTGAGAAAGTGCGAAATAGAAATGTACAAAAAAATTTCACAAAATTATTTCCTTTAAAATTTCCCACTAAAAACATTCCTGTAAAATTTCTCAAAGCAGTTTCTTCACCCAATAGCCTCAAAGCCTAGAGACAATAAACAAGAACGTTCTTCACTCGATTTCTCAAAAAATAGGGCAGTCAATGCAGAAGTTGGGTTCCTAATTTACTTCGCTTGTTCTTTCAACAATAAGAAAGGTTAGATATGTGTATTATGGACTTCTTCTCAAAACATAGGGTTTATTCAGGTATATATCAATTTATCGATACTCGGTGATTCTCTATTTTTATTCGTGTTCAAGTCTAATCAATGAAATTCTAATATCTGGATTTCCTCCAATAGATAGAGTAAATGGATTTCTCTGAGACTTTTTGATATTGTGTTTCTGCCTTTCTGGTATGATCTTTGGATAAACTTGGTTTAATCTATACGTAACTGGATGTGGAGAGATTTGTTGTGGACTTAGCTTAAGAGGCTTGAAATTATTCTGTTACAATTTTTCTATATATCGTGCCCTTTTTTTTCATGTATTAGCTTAAGAGGCTTGAAATTATTCTGTTACAATTTTTGTATTCTTCCATAAGGTGGCATTACATTTTTACACACCTGGGTCTTATGAGTGCTCTAGAAAGACGATCCAAATCTTTCATAAAAGGCGACAACACCTTTACACTCACGTAGGTGATTCCATCAAGTCTATATCAAATAGACCACCTTAGGGACTTAGGGTTTTAGAATCATTAAGAGCAAAAATAAGCTCAACCTAATAAAACCCCACCTCACACCATAGGGATAGAAATGTTATTGAGGCCAAATAAGTCCACCACAATGCCTCAATCAATGGGCTTTAGCCTAATCCCCCTCGATGTTTCAAGGATTATTTTTCTTGTCAAACCCTTGGTTAAAGAATCCGCCAAATTTCTTTCGGAACATACATATTCCAAGGAAATAACACCATGTTTCATAATTATTTAATTGCACCATGTCTGATGCGAATGTCTCTTTTCTCCATTGCACACTCTATTTTTGGCAATTTCAATTATCTCTATGCCTTGTGCTCCTTTGATGCTCTTGTTTACATGATTTAATTGCTTCTGTTTGAATTGTCTAGAAGTTCTAAATATTGTTGAGATTGCCATTTTTCCAGGTTTTCAGGGCATTTTTTTTTTATTTTCTGATTTTCTCCAACCCTTGTGGATCTCTTATTAACTCTAGTACTATGGAATTTGTCTAAGTATTGGGTATATCTTCAGCTTTGCCTCTTTTCCACTGTCAGGGATAAAATACTTGAAATTCAGTTTATCAGATTGATGTATGATAAAAACCTTGAAGAGATTAGCCAACAAAGTCAGCTATGACTTCGAAATACACAATTTTTATAGTAAATTTCATTTTGTAGTAACTTTCAGTTTAGTTTTTAGTTTGCCCGACAGTTAAAAAGTCTTCACTTGGATAGGCTTTAATCAACTAACCTGTTGCCCCCAGTGTGTTCCAAGGTCTTCACTTGGAGCTGTTGTCAACTCAATCTCATGTTTAGCTGGATTCTCCTTGCGTCCCTGAAAAACTCAATGTGAGTTCAGAATAAAATCAATTTGCACCCACTATTATGCAGAAAAGGCACAGTAAAAACAACTTACTCGAAAGTGGACATCAAACCATCCACCAAACCCACAGCACCGTGTATTTTCTGCAGTTATGATTGATGAACAGTTTTCGTGAAGACTGAGTAAATCATTCACACTAGATGTTAAACAATCTATCTCCTTTATGACAGCAGGTTTTCCAATTACTTGATTTGGATGAAGGTTGTTCCACAATGATGTCTACATAAAACATTAGTATGGTCTTGAGATGTTCAAGGAGTCAAGAAAATGAGAAATCTATAAATGAAAATAGTGAGACTGGGAAGTGCAATAACTTCTTATAAAACATGAAATAACAATCAAGAAGAGTATTAAAGCCATTGTTGACAGAAATTGTTGATTTATTCCATGTGAGTGACCGTGCTTTATAGATTGTCATTCCCATCAAAAGAAAATGTCTCTCAAGTCACCTTGAGTCGCCTCATTCTGTTCAAGGTCCCCAACTGAATTTCAATTTTTTATTATACTCATCAAATACACTATCACACACAATGTAGCAAAAAGGGGTATTTTTTATTTTCAACCATAATAAGCTATGGTTACATAGATACATTCAGCGTGAAAATGATATTTGACAAAAAGTTAATGTATCGATGATCAGTCTAATCTATTTACGGTTTCTGTCATTACTGCACAGTTTCACTTACAAAAGCAGTCAAACAAAACTTCAAGAATGCAGGAAACAAATGCATTATCTACAATCCTAATTTGAATAATTTGATTAACAGAACAAACAAGTAGACCAGCTAAACAGCAGTTTGCTTATTGACGAAGTTGATTTTTTTCCAATGGAAGAGGAGAACTTGCTAAGAGTTCAGCATTAATGCAGATGTAGAGCAGTGCACTAGAAATATGAAATAAACCATAATTAAGAAATGATTATAATGAACCAAACAGTTTGCATAAACGAAAAGGAAATAGCATCAACCTGTAGGTAGTATTTCTTCTGCTCATCCATAAAAGGCTTAGTCAGACTGCCCATATCCACACCATAAAACGTTTTTGTCTCATTGACAAAATGGGACCAATCATCCATAGCTCTATCATAATCAATCTTCTTTTGATCCACTAATCCGGAACGGATTGGTGCGACCCACATTCGAGCATGGCTTGGGTACCTGGAAAACCAAAGCTCCTTGAACCACAGGACAAACATGCACATACAATTTGTGATTAAAGATGAACAACTAAAAGAGTAGTGGCAGATCTCTCAAATCGATAAGGTTAATGCTTTTTGAGAAGGATGTGATTACAGAATTTAAAATTCGAAAAGAAAAAATTTCTATTGATGGAGTCATCTGCATGGGCATTTCTTTTTTTAATTTTCTTTTTCTCTCTTTCTTTTTTCTTTATTTATTTATTTTTCTTTAAAACTAAGGATTACCCATTCATGCTTCTAGAAAGTAAGGGGTGGGAGATTTTCATGGAAATCACGTTTTTTCCCCAACACTGAAGGTTGCTTGGTGTGTGGAGTGGGTGGGTGGGTGGGTGGTCCTCCTCCACTCATTCCAGTCAAGCTTATATTCAATTTCCCAATTAAGTTTCTAGCTTACTTCCAATGCTAGAACATGATCATACCTCATATATCACCAAATGGTTTATAGTAATTGAGGTTCATCTTCCTTTAGGGAGCACTAACTTTCTTCACTATAATATACTCTATTGCAGTTTATAAGGTTCAATTCCACTGTACCTGAAAGAGGAGACAATTTAATTTATATATTCTCTATTTTATTTGATATGACATCATCAATAGGCTCTTGTGGTCGGGCTCTTTAGGGAGCTTTAGTACATCCGGCTGCGCTTCTTTTTTACTGTTTGGGAAGTAGAACCATTTTCATTGACTACAATTTTACTATTAATATTAATACTCTGATAGAAAAAAGTTGTTACCTAGAGTACTTTTATATTGTTTCTAAACATGTATGTTTTATTTTTGAAAAATAAAAAACTGTTGTCCATACTTAAAAATTAAACTTAAATCATTTGATCCTAGAACTCTGAATCTCTCATTCTTTTCAAAATGACTCCTTAGGGGCAGATAAAATTAAGTTGAAGGTTGAATTTCTCTTTTTGTGAAGTTAATTTCACAGGGGAAAAAAAAAATCAAACTTTAGTATACATTTTAATTAATGGTTAGTTTTTTTTTTTTTTCCTGAAGTGGTAATGGTTAGACAAACTGAAATATGAAAGAAGTATAAAGATTATCTGTAGTAAATCTATGGAAACGTTTTTTGATAATATTGAAGTTAGAATGTGTATAATGACATAGGCAAAGGGAATAGCAAATTTGAAAATGCAAAAGAGGCACTCATTAGTATTTAACGGTTACTCAACAGCAGTGTCTCACCCCATTTAACATCCATATGGTCAAACAGAAATTTTATTTCTTGTCAACTGTTCATTATTCAAAATTATGGTAGCAGCAGGTAGGTTTAGGGTGGGATTGGTATATCAGAATCCACCCTGTCATTCCGAACTTGCGCTATTATTGGTGGATATTTGAACATTCACACATTAATATGATCTTTGGATCAAATCAAATCAGAATATACTATGACAAAGTATAATTACACATATTGATACAATAATATGCAAAAGTGGGATCCATGTAAACAGTCAATAAAAATAGCTAATCTAGAAGAAAGCAGAACTCCAGAATTGGGGTTTTGACAAAATGATTCAGTAATTTAATCATGGTAAACTATTGATCTCACCAAACTTAAGTATGCAAATCTGAAAGTTCGAACAAAATCTAGGTATATAGTTTACCCACAGAGCAGGATGGAGCAGGTATTACAAGTAACTTAGATACACCATATATTTGAGAAAATGATTCCCTGCAGATGGTTGATGATACGAGCCAACAACATTACAAGTGCATATACACTCCTCAAAATATACCAAACCAAAGTTTCAATACATTTATGACTAGTGAGAAATGTAGAGGTTATTACACAAGCAAAAGTCTAGGAAAACAATTTATTTATATTTTTGAGAAAGTTATGACGTAGGCTCTACCACTTGGGCCGACCTTAGGCGGGCAGCCCTCCAAAGTGCAATGGAGATCACCAACCTAGGCCATGGGCCTTCTTGATAGCCCATTGACCCCATCCAGCTAAGTCAGGAAAAGCAATAATATTGAGAAAAGAAACTGTAATAAATATTGGTAACCTTTACAGGCAGTGATTCTTACATAACTCCATCTGGTTTCAACCAGCGATCCCGAGCACAGATAACTGAGTCAAACATTGATTCACGTAGAAGGAAGTATCCCATCCACTCTGAAATAATTACATCAACTGCACAGCATGATTTATTCAATAAGAATTCGAGATAGAAGTATTGTAGAGATGATGTCAATTGTTGCTACTATAGAATGCTGGCTTTGTCTCCAAGGGAATAATAAGAAAGTTAAAGACTAACCCTTCTCAGGCAGAGTAATATCTTCCATTGACCCCTCAATCACTTCAACAACATGCTCAAATCCATTTGTTTTAACAAGTTCACGAGCATGTTCTGCCATCTTGGTGGCTTCCACTGCATAAACTTTCCTTGCACCTGCTTGTGCTGACCATAATGCCAAAATACCGCTCCCTGTCCCTACATCCAAAACAGCCTAAACCAGTTTCCAGCCAAATTAATCCTAATCTACAACTGAAGATTTTAGTGAAAGTATTAATAGCACAAATGTAGTTCATTGTGACTATTCAATCAAGCATCAACAAAAGAAATTGTATGTGAAGCTTGTAATGTGCACATTTGTAGAATCTCAATAGCAAATTGAAAAGTAAAGTTTTTTTCCTCTGACTACTCAATCAGGTAGTACCTCATCCATGACTCGAGAGGGGCATACATATAAAGGAAAAAAGCAGTCAGCTACTTTCTGAAGTTTATATGCATATAAAAATCATCTCAATTTCCAACAAGTATTAGTAAGTACGTGGAAGGAACAAATTATTTTGTAACTTCATACAAAAAAGGTTTAGTCAAGCATCCTTAGAACAGAACATAGCTGAATGATTTCGCAAATTACAACCTATTTTTATTAGGAATTTTCTCTTTGTATCTTTATATTTATGCAGGAAGGAAGCATCCTCAATCAACCAGCAGAATTAGAGGAAATACAGGATCAAAGAAGTTAGAATGAAGAACTGTATGCAATATCTTCCCTAGCTGTGGAGTTTGAGGAGATAGCAAGGCATAAGGATGTGGGATGGGCACAAAGATCCAAAAGGTCTTTGGTTGAAAAAAGGGGGAGACAGGTATATCAAGTTCTTCCATAGAACTGAAAACTCTCACACTAGGTATAGCAACATTGATAAACTGATAGAGAAAATAGTGTGGACAACCCTACTGAGATCAAAAGGGAAACTATCAACTTTTACCAAAAGTTATACACTGAAACAGAGGGTTGGAGACATCAAGACAATATAGAAAAATGTTCTAGAGAATTACACCAGAGCATAGAGGATACCATGATGTTAAGATGACTCTTTAAAGCTAAGGAAATTTTGGATATTGTCTAGGCATGTGCCGCTTCAGCTAATCAAGGATATGACCCTTGACTGGAGGGTGTGGAGATCGAGGATTGATAGAAGGTTAATAGGTAGTTGAGTGCTTTGCTTTCCATTCCTGGAGAATTAGTATTAGTCTTGTATTTTCATATTCTTAGATTTCTAATTCTATTGGTTGCTTCTTTAGCCTTGATTTTGTGTTTTCTTATTGTTATTCCTGCTTGTTGCTCAGTCTTTTTCATCTGTTTTGAGCCAAGGGTAAACAACCTATCTACCTTCTCAAGGTAGGGGTAAGGTCTGCATTCTCACTAGGATTGCATAGGGTTTTGTTGTTGGTGGCAGTGTGAAGGCATATGCTGGGGACAAAGTTTCTGGACCTGATGGATATGCTGTGGTCTTTGTAGCTGTTGTACAGAACATCTATGATCAAGCGTTTTTTGAAAAAAAATTCAATGCTACTTGTGTGGCTCTGGTTCCAAAACAAATGGGAGCAAAGGAGCTGAAAGATTTCAGGCCTATCAACTTGATAGCGGTATATACAAGATCATCTCTAAACTATTGAGAGAGAAACTAAAGAAAGTGGTACACAAACAGGTGAACAACAAATAGATAGCCTTCATTAGAGGTAGACAAATAATGGATGCTATTATGACTGCACATGAATGTGCAGAATCCAGAATGTGAAACAAAGAGCCTGGAATACTTTGTAAACTGGATATGGAGAAGGCCTTTGACCATCTCCACTGGGAACTCTGATGAAGATGGGAATCAGTGGTAGATGAGTCAGTTGGATCAAATACTGCCTCAGCACAGTCAACTTCTCAATTTTGATCAATGGCTCACCAGCTGGTTTCTTACCCTTCGGAAAAGGGTCTGAGACAAGGTAATGCTCTATCTACTTTTCTTTTTATTATATAGCTATGGAATGCTGCAACGGTATGCTAAAGAATCCACATGAAAGAAATTGTTCAAGGGATTTCAAAGTGAGTTCTAGAGTCAATATCTGGAGAGATCCCACCTTCATCATGGTGTTCTGTGAGGCTAACAGAGAATAACTGAGATTATTGACGATTATTTTCATCCTATTTTAAAGCAACATCTGGTTTACACATAAACTACTCTTTATATATCCAGTAAATGAAGTAAACCAGATCCAAGGTTTGGCTGAGATTCTTCAAGGAACAGGAGAACTGCCTACCATGTACCTGGGGATCCACAATGGGGGCTAAAAGCAAGTCAAAAGGAATATGGAATGGTATCCTAGAGAAATGTGAAAAGAAACTAGCCAATTGGAAGAGTCAATACCTATAAATGGGTGGCAGATCAATCCTATTTCATTCTGTATTTGATGCTATGCCTACATACACAATGTCAATATTCCCAATACCTGTCCATGTGCTCAACAGGATAGGTTCCGTCAGAAGAAATTGCACGTGCAAAGGAAACTGTGCAAGACAAAGTTCCACCTGGTAAGGTGGACATCTCTCATTACCAGTAATAAAGGGTAAGGGGCAGTAACAAACATTTTTAGGTCTTGCTCTATTAAACTTTGGTATCAAGAACTTGAAGATTCAAAACAAGAGCTCACTGATAAATTGGTTACGAAGATTTGCAGTTGTCCATGAACAGTCACTATGGACAGAAGTGATCCAGGAAAAGTATGGCAGAAAAGGTAGCTGGACCACAAAAACTGTATGGTTCTTATGGGACCAGACTATGGAAGTCAATTAGGAACCTATGGCCAAAGCTCATGAATAAGCTAACCATCAGAATAGGGAATGGGATGAAAATATCTTTTTGAAAGGATAATTGGTTAGGTCAAGGAACCTTTAAAAAGTCATTTCCAGATCCACACTTTGAACATAGACAATAATAAGAAATCATGGAGTAGTCAAGGTTGGGATTTTCTCTCTAGAAGACAATTGAGTGATTGGGAAATTGACAGTTTGACAAAGATATTAAAAAATTTAGAACAATTCAAGGGACTTCTACCTTTGTGGAGCATAATGTGGGGTGAGAAGAAGCAAGGAATGATCTCTGTCAACTCTGAGTATAATGAGTTCAATCTGTAAAACAATCAAATTGAATGTTGGCCATGGGAATTGATATGAAAAGAAAAAATTGCTTATAAAGGAGCACATTTCCCCTGGTTGTTGGCTAGGGAAGCAGTTCTTACACAGGATAATCCTATTAAGAGAAGTTATCAGCTATGTTCTAGCTGCTATCTATGTGGAGGAGATGCAAAGACAACCAGTCATCTCTTTTTGAACTGTAAGTTGAATGTATGGAGGATATTCATCAATCTAAAGGGTATAATGTGAAGTATGCCAAGAAACATTGTGGATGTCCTAGCATGCTGTAACAAAGAAGGGATTTAATCTATCAAGAAGGAGAGATGGAAAATTGACCCACATTACGTGGACAATTCGGGAAGAAAGAAATCAAATGTGCTTTAAGTCTAAAGCTCGACACATCCAGAAGATTAAAATGAAGTGTTCAGCCCTTTCTAATTTTTGGTGTAAAGGAGTTTGCTTAGATAATCATGCATGAATTTTTATTTTCTATACTTCTTGTGACAAGACAAAGGAATTAGTTTTACAGTCAATTCCCTCTATAATTATGGATGACTATACAGTCTCTGTGTAGCTGTATATCAATATAAAAATATGTTACCTTTCTCGAAAAGAAAATATTTTGTGAATCCATATCAATTGGAGAGGCTATCTTGTTATCTTCTCAGGGTGTGTAATGCGTGTTTGGTATCACAAACAGAATACTTCCCAGGACAATATTTTTCATGACAAAATCAATTTCTGGTGTTTAATCGAAAACATTTTCCAACAAAAACATCCGACAACCAAAAAGGGAAAATATGACTTTCCTCACTTATGGATGGAGGTTTTTTCACAAGCATTTCAACTCTTGCTCCATGCTTATTCTAACTAACCCTTTGACATTATTATCATTCTTTAATACAAAGTTTATTCAAAACACTATCCAGTTTGCTTACATTATTATTAATCTTGAATAAATGCTCTTTTGAATATAATATTCAATTTACTAACTACCAAACACTAGAAAATAAGTGAGCGGAAAACATTTTTCTTCATATCAAACATAAAAGATAGTTATAACATAATAGAGTTGCAAGGACCTAAAAGTCAATTGAAGACTTTCTTCATCTCTATTAGCCCGAGGACTTATATTCATCAACCCTACTAATTGGTTTAAGCACACACATATCATCCACAAAAAGTTCCTTTGTAACCTTTTGGTTCCCCGAAACTCGCAGAAACCATCAAGCTTATACAACTTGTAAACTTCAACCATGCTACTTTGAAATGTTATTTACAATTCCACAAAGCAAATCAAACAACACATATTTTCAAGTTTTCTGCTCTTCTTTCTGTATTAAACTTGGAACAAACTCTTTTTTTTTTTTTTTGACAAGTCATGGAACAAATTTGTAACATTAATTTATTTTAACCAAAGTAGATGCTGAAAAAACAATACCATTCCACTACTTTTCTTCAGGTGGTGCTTGTTCAAGTTCTGCAGAAAATGAGTTAGGAATTTACTTTTTTTGTTTTTACTTCTGGAATTATGGAAACTAAATGAACTCAGATTGGGAAAAAAAAAATAATAGCCAGTTTGACCAAGCTTTTGGGAGGCCAAAAGTACTTACATTTTCCCCAAGCAGAGCTTATTCCCAAAAACAAAAAAAGAGGTGTTAGATCAAGCTTTATGAAGAAAATAAGTGTTTCTGGGAGAAGCAAAAGTTGTGTTCAGAAGTTAAAGACACTAGTTTTCCATGCTTTTCATAGCAAGTTATCAGTCAATAAAGGAAACTATAGGCTAGCTTAGCATAAATATTATCTAGAAAATATTGTTTAGAAAATCAAACATGCACATTGGCAAAATAACTTGAAATAAAAGTGCGGAGGTCCATAAGTATTTACCTTTCCCGCAAAGTGATGTTTGTTCTGGAAAATAGCATTATAGTAAGCGTCCATACGAACACGATCAGAGAGCATCTCTTTTTGGTGGTAGAGAAAGGCGTAAGTGCAGAAATAGTTAGCAAAATCGACTCCCTTGTCGACGTTGTTGTTGGGGACGACGCCATTAGAAGAGCTACCCATGTCGGCGGCCGGCTACCGGACTTTGCTGTTGAAAGCGCGACAGAGGAATTTTGCTTCGAATTTTAGGGCAGCAAAGAATATGTCTCTGTCAAGCCCCTCAACTTTAAATGGACGAATGTAGTGCGGAGTGTTGGATATTTTTAAAATGATTTTTAAAATTATCATGTAATGTATTTTGATCATCAAATACCATATCATGTCAAATAACATGTATTTTGATAGTTTAAATCTTGACAATAATATTTATAAATAACATGTATTTTGATAGTTTACACTTTAGATCTTGACAACAATATTTATAAAGATGATGGATATTTTATTAAATTTGATAAAATCGCAGATTCATCATAAAAAATGTAAGTATCAATTTTTTAATTTCAATTGTATATGATTTTTCTGAATAATGTTGAATTAAATAGCCACTGCAAACTTATTCTTCTATTAAGAAGAATGAGAACTTTGATTTGAAATCTAATAAAAAAAAAATTTTCAACATATCCTTTGAAAAATGAAGAAATTCACTTATTTTGAAAACTCAAAAATTCCCCAACAATTTACTCAATTTGAGACAGAGAAAGTATCAATTAGTATTGCAAAAAATCAGGAAACAAGTTATATGATCCATAATTGATTACTAGAATAGAATTATGAGTGAGTCTAGCTTCAAACAAAAAACAAAATTATCAGCGAGCCTAACATCAAATTCTATCAAATTCAGTTGATAAGAAATAATTATAGACTATAAGTTAATTAAATAAGGAGTAGAAAGCCAAAATTAAAAGTTATGAATAACTATATTGGTGATTTCTGAGGAATATGCTAGGTTGTATAATGAGAAAATGGATAGTTTATTTGTGAAAATGTATGTATAGCCAAAAATGGACCGTCTTAGCCAAATGTCTTCTTAATCTATTAGTCAATTTTTAACAACACACAAGTATTTTACGAGGATCTTTTTATCTACTTAAATTTATTATTTTCAAGAATTTTGTAATCCTTAAATACTAACCTGACCAAGAAGGTGAACACACTTCTTGTAGGAACGTAAGAATTAGATGAAAAGACATGAAATGGTTAAAGTCAAATTAAGTAGTTCATATGTTAGTTTTCAACCAGAGATTATATAATTAATTCAAAAGTTTTAAAATTGTCCCCCCCACCCCCTTTTTAATCACAATCTCCATTCCAATCTCGTGCTTTTTTTAGACTTTTCTCAAAATCATTCAATGGTGATCTTCTAAATTTCGTCTTTAAGAGCTCTTATCAATTTATAGCTATTGATTTATACTTAGTTAATCATATACTAACCATTTTTAACAACTAAAAAGGGCTTAAAATGCCCTCAGAATGATATAAAAAGTCTGTCATCCACCTATTGGACCGAAAATGGCTTTGTCATCCACCTCTAGGTCTAAAAATATCCGTCATTCACCTTTTGACTCACTTATGCATTTGAAACTAAAAATTAACTCTTTTTTTCTTTTTTAAATATTTATTATGTTTTATTTTCTTATAGAATAAAGTTTACTCTCATCCTCAATTCTTTTTGTACAAAAAAAAATTATAATTTTTTTATTTTTTAAAATTTATTTTGGGGTTATAAAGAAAGATATTATTTCGGTTTGGACAAAATATGTGAAAAATCTAATTTAAAAAAAAAACTAACAGTTTGACTAGAGTTTTAAAAAAAAAAATTTAAGGTCATGAAAATATTTTTTTGAATTCAATAAATTATGGGAAATAAATTTTTACAAACACTCTCTTAAAAAATCTAAAGTTATAATAATACATATTTTGAATCTTTTTAAAAAAAATCTGCACGTACTTGTATTTTATTTAAACAAGATAAGTAACCTTTTAAGGATCAAAGCAATTTATTAAAATTGATTTAGCTTTCTTTAGTTTTTGTCACGACCCCACCGAGGGCCGTGACCTGTGCCCGTTAGGGACACCCACTCATGCATAAACATAATCATCCCA
>JAPFFP010000103.1:13423816-13446521 GCA_026153255.1 Solanum medicagineum
TAATTTAAGAAAAAAATTAGTGAAAAGACAATTTTATCTGAAGTATAATGTTTTAATAAAGGGCTTTTAAGCTAATCAATTTTTTCAAAGGAAGTTATTGAACCTTCTTTTTAGTATTTTTGGACCTTTTTTTGAAAATCTTTTCCCTATTTTTATGGGACATTTTTCAAAGATTTTTTTGCCTATTATTTGAAATTTTTTTGACAATGACTAAATCTATTTTAGTTAGAAAAACATTCTCCATATATTTAAGTTAATAATTCTGTACTTAAAAAGAAAACTAAATTATCTTTAATTTCATATAAATTCTACTAATTATGCACTTAAAAGGAAAACTAAATTATTTTTAATTTCACCCACATTCTATTCCTAAAATTCTAGGATTTTAAACTTAAAAGGAAAATTAAATTATTTTTAAGGTAATAAATTTTTTTTAAAAAAATTTTTTGGACCTTCTTTTTTAGTATTTTTGGACCTTTTTTTGCCTATTTTTATAGGACATTTTTCAAAGATTTCTCGCCTAGTATTTGAAAAGTTTTTGACTTTTTTCTTTTTTGACTAAGTAAATAATTCTGCACTTAAAAAGAAAAACTAAATTGTCTTTAATTTCACACAAATTCTACTCCTAAATTCTAGGATTTTGAACTTAAATGGAAATTAAATTATTTTTAAAGGAAGTTTTTGGACCTTTTTTTAGTATTTTTGGACTTTTTTTTAAAGCTTTTTCCCCCTATTTTTATGAGACAGTTTTTGCAAAGATTTTTTCCTACTATTTGAAATTTTTTTGACTATTTTTCTTTTGACTAAGTCTATTTTAGTTAGGAAAACATTTTCCACTGTATGAATTTAATATAGAAAAAATATTTTCTATTTAATTTTTGCTATAGTTAATATTTAATATTATTAAACTAATAAAAAAAAGGATGAAAAGACGATTTTATTTAAAGTGGAATTTTTAATGAAGGGTAAAAAGTTCAAACAACATTTCTACGGGCCTTCACGCTTTTAATATAGTTATTTCTAGTTTTCCACTTTAACATATTTAAAAATTATTATGATAATACTCTCCACGTTTTAAATCTAAAACATGATATTTAGAAAATCTAATTTACTTTCCTTGTTACAAGAAAAGTAAGGATTGATGTGCTATATAGCGCATCATTGTTTATTACGTAAGAGAAAATTTCATTAATCATACTTAGTTATTTTTCTATATGAAAAGATATAATAAATTTTGTTATAATAATCTTGAATGGGAAAATCTTTTATTGATATATGAGATACAATGACTAACAAATTTTATGTGACGTGATCCGAATAATATGTATAAAAATTATAAATTAAATAATTTAGAACTAATAACTGTATATGGGACATTATATATAAAAATTATAACTGACAATTTTTTAATTTGTAATTTGTTTCTCAAGAATATACAATAATAAATTACTAATTAACTTTAAGAATAAATAAAAAATATAGTAAGATTACCTCAAATCATAAGGAGCAATTCTCAGAATTGTTTGATGGCATCTTTAATCCTTAACTTCGTCAACAAATGTTAAAGTCTTTCAAGTGCCTTCATTAATTTTTTTTATATTGTTTTATTGGTCCATTGCCGATAACTAAGACTTTTATTATGTAGTAAGAATCGTATTTTCTTAAAGTATTAATTGTGACATCTTCATTGATCAAGTCCTCCTCAGAATCTATTGCAAAATTATCAAAAATAAATCATTTTAAAAATAATAATAAAAATAATCTATAAATTTATAACATAAAAAAAATTATAAGATGAAGAAGTATTATCTTACTTGAGATATTACTTTACGTGAATAGGTGGAACTTGTGAATAGATGGAGAGGTTAGAAACAAAATAATAAAAATTTTTAAATAACTAAATTTTATTAGACTGAACTAACTAAATGAATAATATAAATAAAGCAAGCTAAGCTGACATAATAATTAATATTATTTTCTTTAAATTCAAAAAATGAAAAAAGAAAGGGAAAAGAATATAAAACAAAGAAAGTGAGTGTATAATATAAGGAAACCTGATAATCAAATAGAAGTTCGGGAAAAGTTATAAAATAAGATCCAACACCACTTAAAACAAATTGATGAAGGAGTGAATGAATCAAAAGTTGAAGGAAGTGAATGGATTAAAAGTTGAAATTCAAGTGTTTTTATAGAAGTAGAAAAGTTATAAATCAAAAAGCAAAGAAAATAATATTTTATTATATTTAGGACAACTTTTCACCAATAATTAGGATTCATGATGAAATTAGAAGAACTTTTATTTATTTTCAAACAATTAATATCTTTTTTTCGTTTAATTTTTTTTAAAATCATTATTTGGATTTCCTCTTCAAAGTGGGAAACTTGTGTTAGTTAAAAGGAAAAAAAGTATAAAATAAAATTAATCAAACCGTGTTCCTAAGGAAAACTTTACTGGAAGTTTTTTCCTTAATTTTTTTTCTTTTTCACTTTACACGTTTTCCTTTTCCTTTTTTTTTTAAAAAAAAATTAATTTTCTTCTAGTCTATTTTAGTTGGAAAATGATTCTTTTTGTAGGGATTTTTCTTTATTTAATTTTCCCTTTAAATTTTTTTTGAACGTGTTTTTCCCTTTTAATTTTTTTTTCTTTTGGACTAATTTTCTTTTGCACCAAGTCTATTTTAGTTGGAAAAGGATTTTTGTGTAGAAATTTTTCTTAAAATAATAATTGTAAAAAAAAAGGTGAAAAGCGAAATTTTTTAATGAAGAGCAAAAAATTCACTCAACATGGTTTTCACATTTTTAATATAGTACAGATAGATTATGAATTTTAATTTTTCACATTAAATTTTATTAAAAAATAAAAGAACTTAAAGATTTAAACAGGGTAAGTTTAAACGAGAAAGATCTATATGAGATGGGAGGGAGCAGATTGAAAATAAAAAAATACCATATGAGATAAAGTGAGACAGTTTAAAAAAATTACGAGTTGAGTACAATCCACATGAATCCGCCCCGTTGCATCCCTGGTAATTAGGACCAAAATAGATGAATTCTAAGAGGTCGTTTGGTTTGGATACAAGTTATGATGAAATTAGTTATATCGTGATAAGTTATGATGGGAATTTTAATTTAAGTTTGTTAAAGTAAAAAATTATTATTCAATTTTAAAGTTATCTACATTTTAATTAATACATAAAATACAACTTTTAAGTGAGTAATAAATTATTTAATTGGAAATATGTAATTTAATAGTAAAGTGAATATTTTAAGAGAAATCAAAATATAGATAAACGTAAGTTTTAGACAAATAAATTCAACTTATATATTCATAAATAGAATAGAAATTGTATTTGTAAAATATAATTTTTAATAGAAAAATATGTTATCATAAAAATAACAATTAAGGTAGTGAATGTTATTATAAATATTATTAAAAATTATGTTAATCTACATGAATATAAAAATAATGTATAAAAGAGAGTTTAAAGGGGGATATTTTTGCATTTTTACATACCTAAACCCAAGATAATTCATCCTGGGATTATTATTCCGCCCATAAGGAGGGATAACTTATCCCATCACTAAGGGATTGTTTGGTACAAAAATGAATAATTGAGAGATTAGTTATGCAGGATTAGTAATGCTGAGATTATTTTTTATCCCATGTTTGGTTTATTGTTTTTCATTTAATTTTGTGTTTGATTTAAAATTCTTTAAAAAATTTCTTTCCAATTATGCCCTTAAACTATTATGAGATTTTCTATTTCATGTAATTAGATCAAAATAAATTATTTTTTTGTGACTTCTAACTAGTTAGGAGAATAATAATTTTGTCATTATGTTTGCTATTTCTCATTTGATTTATTTGAGAATGAATAATTGTAATCTTAATAAATTCATCACTAATAAAATGACAATCTTTAATTTAATAAAAATAAACCATCTATTACTATATTAAACTAGAAAAGATGATAAATAATTATAAAATAGATAATCTATATTTACATATAGAAATTTAGAAATTATAATTTTAATATAATATTTATATCTTACACCATTCAACTTTAAAATTATATTTAATATCCTTAAATTTATATAATTGTGACATTAATCCCAAATAAATTATCTGAACTTGTGCGACCTGAATTGAGATCACTTGAAAATTAGCCCAAGATTATTGCACGAAACGACCCCTGAAAGTTAGAGGGACACATTTGAGTTGAAAACTCTTAACAATAGAGTACATAGCATCCCCGCCGACGGTGATTTGCTTGCGCCGGGACAAATATTGCAAAGCTGCGAAACTCTCAGTTTAGCTATAAATTGTTGGAAATAGCTAGTTGATGGAGTCGGAAGGTTCTAGAAATCCCTGGCGAGTGCTGGAGTTCTACAGTGGAATTGGTGGCTTGCGGTATTCTCTGCTCAAAGCCGCCGTCAACGCCACAGTTGTGGAAGCTTTCGACATAAACGATGTCGCTAATGACGTTTACCAGCACAACTTCGCTCACCGGCCTTTTCAGGTGTTCCACAAAAAGATCACCGCATCATTACTTTTGTTTTAACAATTAATTTACTTTTTACTGATTCTCGTAATTGTTGAAAAAATTATACTTCGTCTCGTATTTATCATGCTAAGTTTGGAACATTAGTTTAGTTAGTGTAAATTTAGTGGAGAGAAGACATCATATCAGAATTGGAAGTGTGATAAATTTATTGATTTTGTACTGTTGTGTAAATTAGGGTTGTGGGAGTAGCTTTTTCAGTCTTTATTCTGTCAATGAACACGAAGGAGAAATGCAGAATCCTTTCAGTTGTTTGAGAGAAAAATCACCACATAGTTGTTTTTAGAGACTTGAATGGAGAAATATTTAAGTCTAATAAATACTGTTCTAGTAACAAAACATATATAGTTGTGAACAAAATAATATCTTTGTTTGTCTCTGTAGCCAAAAATTTGGATTGTTCAGTATTTATTGAAGGAACATGTGACATACCTAAGCCTTTTATGTTCCTTTTCTTTCCTGTACAGTAGGTAGAGAAAAAGTTGTATGGGGAGAGAAGTAAAAGTGAGTTCTTTACTATGTATGAAAAGTTCACATTTTTTCTCCTCACACGAAAAAAATATTGCGGACACTCAATTTGAAATGGAGGGACCATGTTAGTCTATTGAATTTATATAAATGTCACTGATAATTTGCACTTTCTAAAAAAGAATTTCACTGAGTGACTGAGAATTTGTTCATACATTGGTAGTTTCAGATGTTTTTATAATACTTAACTAGTATTGATAAGGTTTATGTTTTTGGGTGACAATAGGGTAACATTCAGACTCTGACTGCCGCTGATCTTGATGGCTACAATGCTGATGCTTGGTTACTTTCTCCTCCTTGTCAGCCGTATACTCGACAAGGTGATGAATTGCAGTCCCCTTTTTTTATAACCGTGGTGCGCAGGCCAGCAACCGTGTTCCACCATTTCGCTTTTATTATTATTACTATTATTATTATTATTATTATTATTATTATTATTATTATTATTATGGCCATATTAACTGAAACTCTTTTTGTAATTTGTGTGTCAGGACTCCAGAAAGGTTCTAGTGATGCACGTGCATCATCATTTCTTAAAATTCTTGAACTTGTACCACAGTTATTGCAGCCTCCATCATATCTTTTTGTGGAAAATGTTGTAGGATTTGAGGTTTGTATCTTCCCAATCCATGCTTCATTCTACCACCTACGTTTTTACTAATTTTATCCAGCTGTCTTATGCTATATTGGCGCAGATGGTCATCTTGGAATATGAATAAAGCTCTTTTCCCTTTATTGCAGACTTCTGATACCCATGCAATATTGGTTGAAATATTGGAAAAGAATAATTTTGTTACACAAGAATTTATTTTGAGTCCACTGCAATTTGGACTGCCATATTCTCGGCCTCGTTATTATTGCTTGGTATGACTCTATGTCTTCCTCTTTGGGTTTGTATCAATACAAAGGACTAGTGTCCATCTTCATCACATGTATGTTTTCATGCATTGTGCATGTCCTAAACTTATATATTTTTTTAAATATTTGTCTATCTGGGGTGTTGTTAGTATTTTGAATCAAGACTTATAGTAACTAAGGACTTCCTATACCTAACCCAACTAGTTTCTGATTGAATGTATAGTCGATTGTTTTTATGGACTACACTTATATGATTGTTGAAAAATGATTGAGATGCTTTATGGGAACTCATTGAAATTTTCTCATTAAAGAACAAATTCTTTTGTGGGGAAAGATCACTGAGGAGCACAAAGAAAACAATTAAACAAATTGGTACAACTTGGGAATATCACCTCGTTTTCTTATCAAGTTAATTGGCATGTTTCCCAGGTAATAGGAAAGGAAAGGTAGTTTTACCTACTGATTGTTGTTGATTCTTCCCCACAACTAAATTGAACATATTGAAGCTTGTAAGTTCATCTTTCACAACCTGAAGTTCATTGTGCTTAAGCAAACATGTTGTGCAGAGCAACGTATATCATTTTATTTGATTACTAAGTGTCAAAGTCAATGTTCATATTGTCAAAGATGAGCAAAGATAAGAAAGCTTGTTCAAAAATTTTCTGTTTGGTTTTTATTTTTGATTGTCATTTTGAAGAAATCAAGATAGGATAATTTTTTTAACCTATTTTACCCTCTATTTACTTTCAAAGTTAATGTTTTCTGGAAAATGGAGAACTTCTTGAAAATCTTCAATGATCAATTCATTCTTAGAGTACCTAGGCAATTTATAGAATTTTAGATAACTCCTTAACTTACCCCAAAAGGGCATTTCAATTAAGTTTCTATCAAAAGAAAATTGAACAGTTTTTATACACTAAGGGGTCGTTTGGTGTAAAGGACAAGGAGAAATAATCCCGGGATAAAAGTTTAGTGGGTGTTAAATGACTGTTTGGTTGGTAAAGGCGGGATAACTTATCCCGGGACTAATAAATAGTACCGGGATAAGTTATCCCTTCTAATGGGTGGTATACTAATCCCGGGATAAGTTATCCCGCGATAAAAAGAGTCAATGACAATAATATCCTTGTATACCTCACTTTGTGTATTTACATTATTTTAAATACAATATATAATAATATTCAAAACCTTCACTCCTTTTTTTTAAATAATACTAATTCATATTTTTCTATTAAAAAATTACACACTAATTATTATGTTTTTTTTTTATATTTTAATTTTTCATAAATTCTTTTTACTATAACAAACTTAAAAATGCAAGTTCTATCTGTAAATTAAATTTTTAAAAAAAGTTTTATTTTAAATGCGATATTATTATGGAAATGCACACCTAAAAATATTTAAGCTAAATAAAAAGTTTTATTTTAAATGCGATATTATTATGGAAATGCACACCTAAAAATATTTAAGCTAAATAAGATGAGAGATTTATTTTAAAAACGAATATTGAATAACTAAAGTTGCCAAACAAAATACATTAAAAACTAATAAAGTGAAGGGTATTAGTATAATATTCTTAAAATTTATCCAACAAGCTAAACACTCAATAAAGTATAACCTCAACATAACTTATCCCATCATTATTAATCCCAACATAATTTATCCTATCATAACTTACATTCAAACCAAATGACCCCTAAGAAATGTATAAAAATACAAAAAAATATATTTGAAGCTTGAACAAATATCGAAGTAGTGGACTCACTTATATTGGTTGAAGATTCAATAGTTATTGATATCAAAAATTCGAAAAAGGAAAATGAAAGATCCAATAGAAGCAGTCAAAGATTCAACAGAAGTTACACATGTTGCAGCAGATGGAATTGATTTGAACAAATTTTGCAAAGATGGAGAATGGACATTTGACAATCCAGAATTACAAAAAACATTTGGTAAAATGTTGAAAATATTACTTCCAAAATTTTACTAAGAGAAATGAATTCCATGTGGACATGGTGGTTCTGTTCATTCTCTGTTTCAGTATATTATGACTGTGAGTAAATCATCTTCTTTTGTTTTTTTCTTCCTACGGTTAGTGAGACTAATACTCTTTATATTAATGCATGATTTACTTTCCATTGTATTGATAGTATAAATGTATCGAAATTTGAAGTATGGCTTTAATAAATACTCCTATCAATTAATAGGGGTAAATGGTAATCTCGCTATACTAATCATTGTTTTCTTAATAGGTGTACCAAGTTAAAATTTGACATCTAATAGTGAACAGAGGAGTAGTAACTAATATGATTCCTCTTAAACCTCTGAATGATATTTAGTACACGATAATTTTCTGTAAACTGCTTTTTCAGTTACCTCTTTTTTATGCTTAAACAACCATTACAAGTAATCTTACATTTTAGATTACATTTGGATGCTTCATTTATAAAGAATTTGGGTCACGTAGTTGACTAACATTTGAAAGGTAAACATGCAGTATTGTTTTCATTTTAGGTCAGACAGAGCTCGGTATACCTTGTTGTAGCCCTTAATCTGTTCTAAAGTACATAATTGTTTTGAGTAGCCCCCAGAGATTGGTGTAGTGGTAAGAGAAGGCAATGCGTTATGTATAGGTTATCAGTGCATGTCAAGTTCGAACATTTGGGCAGACCAAAGCCTGAAGCAGAGAAGGGTAGTGTGATGGTCGCATTATCCATTTTGAGTTTTGAAAAACATGCATGTCTTGAGTTATCCTTATGTTAGTCCACTATTCTTACCTGTTATTTCCCTTAAACCCATAGGCAACAGACAGTTATCTAGTGTTTTGTTCGTCCTAATGTATGTGGCATACTTTTCTTTTTAGTTTGTCCCAAGAATAATATCATACTTCCTTATTTAGAAATCATTTATAAACTAAAATTTTATCCTTGATGAGACGATTTATAGCTACACAAATGTCTATAACTCATCTGAGGACATGACCTTAGATAGAAAGGAGTGGAGGTCGCGAATTAGAGTAACAGGCTAATTCGTTGGTAGGGTTAGGTGGTTGTCTGACCTTGGGGTATAATAGGGTAGCAGGAATAGTCGTCTTTTATATCATGTATTGTTATTATCTGTCGTATATGTGTTAGTTCTATCGCATTTACTTACTGTCATTTGCTTTTCGTTATTAGTCGCTCTTTCTGTTCCCTTTCCTTTGCTTTGTCATATCTAGTTTATTTTGCTTATGGGTTTTTGAGACGAGGGTTCCCAGGAAACCACCTCTCTACTTCTAGGAGGTAGTGGTAAGGTTTGGGTACATTCTACCTTCCCCAGACCCCACTTGTGGGATGCCACTGGGTATGTTGTTGTTGTTGAAGTTTCAACGGTCTGTCTTCCACTGGGTATGTTGTTGTTGTTGAAGTTTCAACGGTCTGTCTTTCTTTGTTAACCTCCATGCCCAATCATTGCCCCATAAATTGGGACGAAGGGAGTATTGGAGAAGTGTAGGTGACTTTATGGACAGGCTTATAGATTGCAGAAGACCTGCTTGAGTTGGAAACTAGATAATCAACAGTTTTTGTCATTCTTAACATCATGAGAGTAAACTGGGTAATGCCAAGCACCTCAGTGGAGCTACTGAGGCTGGCTCTTCAATGGGATGGGAAAGGCAAAAGTGCAAACCTGGAACTGTATCCCCTCTCCTATTTTGTGGACCATTTGGAAAGAAAGGAATTCAATAATTTTTTAACGCAAAACTGAATCTGTAATTAGCATTTAGTACAGATGTATCTCCTTCACCTTTTTCGGGTGTAACATGGCCATTGCAAATGATATAGATACCGTGTTAGATTGCTCTTTACACTTGCTGCAACAATGATCTGCTCTCTCTGTATGTTTCTTTAAAGAACTTTCTTGTTGCTGTATTTCAATCAAGTCACCTTTAATAATCAAAACAAATTGTTAAAGACTAGTTAGACATGGGAGTTCAGTAAAATAAGAATGCATATGTGGTTTTTTGGTGACCAAAATTCATTTCATGAGTTCTATCCTTCTGTATGTAATGCAATCAACTTATGGTTATTAATTTTTAATTAACTTATTTATATTGCTAAACGCAAATTTTTAATCGCTGAAATACTTTACTGCAGGCCAAAAGGAAACCTTTATCCTTTGAAGTCCCTGAAATTAACAATCAGCTTCTTCGGACCCCTGGTCCTTTACTTGGACAGACTGAAAGCACAATGGAAAAGGAACAGCTACTGTCACCAGAGTACTGGGATGAGCTGCTTCAAGCTTGTCAACCTGTAGATGATTTTCTTGTATTTAGAACTTTTCATAATGGGAAGGACTCATCAACTTACTCTTTCCATGCCAGTGATTCTGTAAAATCAGATAGAAGTGATGAGGAAAATAATGTGTACTTTGTTCCATCAAGCCTAATTGAAAGATGGGGAAGTGCCATGGGTATCCTTCTTCCTGTTGATTCCTATAATTTCCTCTGTTTCTTATGTCATAATTAGCTCTCTCTGCTCGTCCATTGTTGTTGGGTTACATCCTTGAGAGATCACAGATATTGTTTATCCTCATTCAAAACGTTGCTGTTGTTTTACAAAAAGCTATTACAGATATGTGAAGGGTACTGGCTCCCTGTTGGCATCTGTCCAGGTAAAGCTTTGAAATATCGTCATGTTGTTTACGTTTCTCCTTGAATATGTTCTCTCTCTCTCTCTTTTTTTCCACTGGTCTTTATAATATTATAACAATTAAGAAAGAGGCCCTGTAGCTAAAGTTGGTTGTAATCTTATTTGCTCTTCTGCTACTCCGTGGGATTACCTTGATATTTCTCATTCAAGGTTTCTGTAGAAATGGAGGACACTGAATAGCTGAATGTAAATTTTTGGAAACTCTCAAGAAACATAAGATATCATGCATGCCACCATGCTGCATAACATGGAGTACAGTTGATTATTATTCATCTTCGTGACCCAATACAACAAGTAGTTCCACAGTCTTTAAAATTTTATTAAAGTTCTTCCTTATCTATTATGCCTCTTTCCGTATTTAAATAATCTGAAACCCTCATTTGAGCTTTTTGTTTCTATGAGACTTGTGCATCTTGTTCACAATGATCACATGGTTCTCGTTACCTCTAGTATTGGTTGTTATGGAGGTTAATCTCTCTTCCCACCCTCTCAACAATGAAATGTTCTTTTAGATGTTAGATGTTACTGTAACAGGAGCTGTTGTAGCACCCATGGATATTCTAGTGGTCAATGAAGGTGGAGTGAAGACTATAACAGATGGAAATTTTACGTTATGTTAAATATAACTAGTAATAATTGTGCGAGGATGGTCATTTCTTGCCAAGCCGCACTTGTGGGGCCCACTATAATGCATCATTCACCTCTCTCCCTCTCTCTCTACACACATCAGCCTAGCAAACCCCCTACCCCTGCCAATTGAGGCCTTAGGTATAGCAGTAACTGTATTAAATGCACTGTTAAATAATGACAAAAGTCTCACGTTGGTAGTTAATGAGATGGGCGGACTATTTATAAGGCTTGGACAATCCTCCTCCCTTTGAATTAGCTTTTGGTGTGTGAGTTAGGTCCAAGACTTAATTTTACAGGTGACAGAGCAAGACCCACCCAATGTTGGACAGAAAATTAAAATTGTCCACACACAAGATGCTAGGCACTATGTGAGGTAGGGTATTAAAGAATGACAAAAGTCTCACATTGGTGGTTAATGAGATGTGTTAACTCCTCATAAAACTTGGGTAATCTTCCTCCCTTTGAGCTAACTTTTGTAGTGTGAGTTAGGCCCAAGACCTAATTTTACACATACCAGCAATGACTTTTGAAGGCCCACTTCTTTTTCTTCTTCTTTCTCCCCTGCTCGTCGCATCACCCCTCTTCCCAATATCCCCCTCCTATGCGAAACATGGCATTAGTTTGTATCTCAGTTAGTTCTTGGCTATACTGTTCGGACTCTTCAAAAATATCAATGGGTGTATGTTGGATCCTCCAAAAAATAGTGTATTTTTTGAGAGAAAACTGGTTTTCTCTCTTAAAAAAATGCCCCCAGGCACTTTTTTCGAGAAATCACTTTTCCATCGTGTATTTTGAAAAACTTTCCAAAATTGGTGCAATTCCGGCAATGGCCGGTATTTCACATCCCAGCGACAACATCATTTATTACAACGCATGCTTCAAGTCATACAAGATTTACTAGGACAGCAGGAACGAAATCATGGTTCGAGTGGACAGTACAGTAGGAATTTAATGAGAAAGGTGCAGATCATTCTTATAGTTTTAAAATGGTTGGTATCGGTATTAATTGAAGCATCTAAGTGTAGGGGAAACATTATCAAAAGATGGAGCTTGAAAGATCACTTTGAGGAATTTTATGGCACACTGAAATATAATGAAAGTGGTAGATATGTCAGCTTCATTGCCATTCAGGGGAAGAACAGATTGATCATTATTACACCAGAACCATCACATGGAGGGGGATGGAGCAACATTGCTCACAAAATTGCTGGTTTCATTTATGAAACAAACAGTAGGACAGAAGAAAAGAATTATGGGGGGAGAAAGGCAAACATGTCCTACAAGCAGGCTGTTCAAAGGAGCAGATGGTCAACTGAGAAAGTGAAGACAACAGATTTGCAAGGAATCGATGCCCATATTGATGTCACAAATGGAGCAGCACTGGGGAAGTCAGAGCTGCTTAGGAGATGTCTAGTCGGAAGGTTCCAAAGTCCACGGCAAGAAAGCCCAACCCTTAATGACGTCAGAAGGTGGGCATGCACCACTTGGAGGGCAGCATCAGGGGTGAACGTGTTTGCCATGAATGATAATTTGTTCCTCTTTGAACTCCCAACAAGAGAAGCGGCGGAGCACGTAGGAAGTTGGGGATGGAAGAAAATCGTAGTCTCCTTGGAATGGTCGTCACCCGCTACGGGCTGTTGGCCAGCAGATTTGAGGAGAGATTGGGTGTGGGTAAGAGCAATGGGACTTCCTTTGAGTCTATGGTCGCAAGACATCTTCACAGAAATCGGAAATCGATGTGGGGGCTCTATTGAGACGGAAGAGGAGACCAGTTTAAGAAATCATCTTCAATGGGCTCGCATAAAGGTCAAAGGAGATGGTAGAAAGATTCCGTCGAAGGTGAAGATCTCTTACGATGGCTTCGATTATAACATACCGATCTGGTGCGAGATGCCGGTGACGGTCAGCACGCCGGGAAAGAGGAGTGAGGAAGATGAATCAAACTCGTTGGGTAAAAACCCTCGAGAAAACCCCCATGGTCAATGCCTTGAATCACATGGGTACCTCGAAGGAAGGGGGATTTTTGAATTAGGAGGCATGTGTGAAAACACGTGAGAAGGAGCTAAGTAATAAAGGCCAATTCCGCATGGGCCTTTATGGAGACGGAATTTCAAGCAGCCCACTTAGTGGGACAGATAATTTAAAACCCACAAACAAAGCCCAGAAGGAGGAGGCCCAGTGTCTAGACCTAATGAATATAGAAATACAAGCTAACTTGTCCCAAACTAAGTCCATCAGTGAGGGAAAAAAGATGGGAGAAGCGAAAAGAGAAACAAGTCCTCGAGCCATTGAACGACAAGAGTACAAGATAGAAAAAGGCGACAAGGCTATTATAATATCAGAAGCAACACCAGCGGAGGACCTAGCGATGGACATCACATAGGAAGATATGGGTTTAACTGAGGTTGTCACCCCTCTAAAGATCCAATACCCAACTGGAACACTTGAAGAACCGATTAACCCAGCCAAATGGATTAAGCATCACATTCTCATATTGAGTTCGAAATTTGGTGTCGATTTCAGAGGTTGTGAAGGAAAAGCGGAGGAGCTCTTCAGGAAGATAGAGAATAATAAACAAGAAAACAAAGGGGTGAAGATTACCAGCTCAGGCCATAAAAAGAAGGGGGTGAATGAATTGAAGGGACTAATTCTAGACACAAAATTCATGAGTTACAAGACGAGAAGTAGAGGGGGATACCTGGCCATAGAACAAGGATGAAGCTTAGCATTATTTCATGGAATTTAAAAGGTATAAACAATGCAAAAAAAAGGGTAGTTATCAAAAACATGATGAAAAAATGGAAAGCGGACGTGGTATGATTATAGGAAACCAAGGTGGAAGGGACATAACAGATCGGGTTAAGGAAGTCGGGGGGAATAGGGAGGGGGGGTGTTGTACAGCTAGAAGCTAGTGGCACTAGGGTAGGGATTGTTATCATGTGGGACAAAAGGGACTGGGGAGGAGAAGTGAGCTCTATGGGGAAATATTCAGTCACCTGCTCTCTTAAGGGACTAAATCAAGACTTTAATTGGCATATAACCAGTACTTATGCTCCTAACAGCAGGGAAGCGCGGGTAGAAACTTGGTGGGAGATAGGGGCTGCCAGGGGACTGTTCTCAGGTCCCTGGGTTCTTTGTGGGGATTTTAATACTTGGGGGAATGGGAGTAAGGAACATGAAAAAACAAAATAGAAGCCTTATGCTAAAATGGCTTTGGAAATTTATGACAGGAGATAACATGCTGTGGAAGGAAGTGGTCAAAGCAAAATATGAAATGGAGAGTAACTGGATGACAAAGATGGTTTCAACCCCTTATGGATGTGGACTATGGAGATCAGTGAGAAATCTCTGGCCTCTAATGTTGTCTAGAATCAGATTCAAAGTGGGTAATGGAATGAAGGTGCTCTTTTGGGAGGACATATGGATTGCACAGAGACCCCTGAAACAGATATTTCCAGAGCTGTTCAGCTTGAGCTTACAGCCAAGAACCACAGTCTCTAATGTATGGACAGGTCAAGGATAGAACCTAAATCTCAGGAGAAATTTAAATGACTGGGAGCTGGCAGACATAGAAGCTTTTCATAATACAATGGCTGGCTTTAGCAACATGAATGCAGAGGAAGATGGGGTCATCTGGCAACCTGGTAACAAAGAAAATTTGAGTGTAAAAGCTGCTTATAGCAGCCTCAATCACTCAAGAAGCAGATTGAAGCCTTGGCATTGGAAGATGATCTGGAAAACAAGAATACCTTACAAGGTAAACCGTTTTACATGGCTGCTGGCAAGAGAGGTGGTTTTGACACAGGAAAATTTGGAAAAGAGGAAATTTCAGATGAGTTCAAGATGCTATCTGTGTGAGGAACAGCTTGAGACAGTCAACCATCTTTTTTTGCATTGTAGATGGGCAGATCAGTTATGGAGAATTTTAGCAGCCTCAGAAAAATCAATTGGGTAAAACCAAGAGATATTGAACAACTACTAAGTTGCTGGATTAATGTGGGAAATGCTACAACTAAGGAAGAGAGATGGAAGATTGTCCCAACCTGCATATGGTGGACCATTTGGAGAGAAAGGAATCATAGATGTTTTGAGGACAAAAAAAACAACATGCAAACTTTTAAAAAGAATTGCTTAGCTCTTTATTATTTTTGGTGTAAACAGGAAGTATTAGGTCAGGCAGAAGATCTCTTTGATGTATTAGACTATCTGTGACAAAAAGCTCAGATAGAGTATTTTCAGATGTAATTGTTTTGCTAGGGGGCTAATTGTAAAGCAGTATACCTGTTGATATATATAATAGAAACATTACCTTTCAAAAAAAAAATTGGAGCGAGTGAGCTCACATTGGTTATCATTGAATGAGTCTATCCAGTGCTCTCTGTCTTCCTCTTCGTACTTATCCGTCTAGTGACTATAAAGGTTGTGTATACCTATTTGTGTATGAGTGCTTTGTGCTAACTTTGCCCAGTTCTAAAGCAGTGCCTAGTTCCCCTAAAAACGTGACTCAGAAAGGAAAATCTCACCCATCCCTGTACCATGCAATGATTGTGAGCCTTCACAATTGTGTAATTCTCTTCATAGTGATGAAAGCCGTAACGTAACATCTTATGTTATAACTATGTTAAAAGTTAAAATGTTGAAATTTTAATTGCAAACTTTAATAGATGGTAACCGTATAAAGGGTTACTAATTTGGTCATAACAAGTGCTTTGAGTATGAGTACTTTGTGCTAATTTTGCCCAGGCCTAAAGCAGTGTCTAGTTCCCCTAAAAACGTGACTCACAAAGGAAAATCTCACCCATCCCTGTATTGTGCAATGATTGTGAGCTGCCACAATTGTGTAATTCTCTTTCATAGTGATGAAAGCCATAACGTAACCTCTTATGTTACAACTATGTTAAAGTTAAAAATTGAAATTTTAATGCAAACTTTTTTTTTATTTGGTAACTTTGTATTATATCAAAAGAGTATATGGGTTGTACTCAAACCTTATATACAAATGCACTCCAAAATCCACTGCTCTATCTATATTGAGTCTAAAACATCAACTATAAAAGCAGTGTCATTTGAGTATAGTTGATTACACCAAAAACATAACAAGACGCAGTTTAGTTTAACTTCCCGCACACTATTTTCTATGCCTTCAAAACATCTTCTCTTTCCAGATTGCCCACCGAATTGAAGTAGGCATACTTCTCCATCTAATTCTGTCTTTTGCAAGGACGCTTGCCTCCTCCCAGCTATATAGGGCCTCAGTAACCCTCCTAGGCATAGTCCAGGATATGCCTTTGAGACTCAAGAAGATCCTCCTGAGCTGCCAAGTGTATTTGCAGTGTAGAAATAGATGATTTACTATTTCAAGGGTTCCCCACAAAGGAAACTTCAAGAGCATAAGGTTATCCCCCTTTTCTTTACATTTTCCTGGGTCAGGGCAGCTTCCTTGGCTAGCAACCAGATAAAGCATGAAAATTTGTGTGGAATTTTACACATCCATATTTGTTTCCAAGGTCAAGTGTAGTGCTGCTGGCTTGATTGATCCATCATCCTGTAGCTGATTGTACATTGAACTCTTTTTATTGCCTTTCGACCAAAGCCTATCCTCATTTCTTTGGGTTCCAGTAAAATGTCCAACAATGTTGAGGAATTCTACCATCCTCATTACTTCCCAGTCATTTAGTTGTCTCCTGAAATTGAAATTCCATCCCTATGGTGTCCATAGTTCTGCAATAGTCTTTTGTTGGAACAGGGCCAGATTGTAGATATCAGGAAAAAGGGTTTCCAGGTGCCTTTCTCATGCCATTCATCCTTCCAAAATTTGATCTTGATCCCATTCCCCACTTTCATCTTGGTTTTGAGTTTAACTTCCTCCCAAAAAGCTCTTATGGATCTCCATAAGCTGCTCCCATAAGGTGTGGTCACAGCCTTAGTCATCCAACAGTCTTCATCCTCATATTTAACCCCTATCACTCTTTTCCGAAGTGTCTGGTTTCCATTTGAATATTTCCACAGCCATTTCATTCTAGGTGCTTTGCTATGAACCTTCACATTCTTTATACCCAGACCATCATTCTTCTTTCCAGTTGTGACTGATTTCCATTTTACTAGATGGAACCCTCTATTCTCTTTATTTCATTGCCACAAGAACTTCTTTCTTATGTTGTCTAGTCTTCTAGAGATCGCTGCTGGGATGGGAAACAGAGATGGTAACCATATAAAGGGTTACTAATTTCGAGTATACCTATTTGTGTATGAGTCCTTTGTGCTAACTTTGCCCAGTCCTAAAGCAGTGCCTAGTTTCCCTCAAAACGTGACTCAGGAAGGAGAATCTCACCCATCCCTGTACTGTGCAATGATTGTGAACCGCCGCAATTGTGTAATTCTCTTTCATAGTGATGAAAGCCATAACATAACTTCTTATGTTATAACTATATTAAAGTTAAAATGCTGAAATTTTAATGCGAACTTTAATAGATGTTAACCGTATAAAGGGTTACTAATTTTGTCCTAACGAGGGGGAACAAAATAGCAACTCTTCAAAGGGTTACAAGTAACTATTCAAAGGTTTACTAACTTCGTCACAATGAGACACCACGTGACACAATGCATGGTTGTCGTTGACTAGGTTTCAATATTGGAGTTGTGAGAGATGTCTAGAGAGAGAAACCCCTACATCTCTCTAAAAGCTAGGAAACAAAGGTTATCTTCTTACAAGGGTGCGTTGAAATGGCCTGAGCTTTCCCTAGAGGGAGATTACGGAAGGGAGGATTAGTGCCAAATTCGAGGGGTGGGGGTGTTCCCAACAAATTCTGCCAAAAGAAGTTGCACGGCTTAGGGTCATAGATGTACTATTTCAATCTATCCCAGGTGAAGATGATTTGTCCTTTCAAAAGGCTCTCAAGGTCGACAAGATATGAAGATGAAATCTAAGAACACAGATCAGCAAGCCACACCGTCTCATTGGAGAAATTATAAGATTCTGGATTTGTTTTAGTTTATCCAAAATGATTGGCTCCAACTTTACAAATCACCAATTTTCAAAAATTGAACGGCTCCAACTTTGACCTTGTAAGTGTGTTTTATGATACTAAGTCCTGTTAACTTTCTTTTAAATATGGTGCCTATGCCAAGCTTAGCTTACTGCACCTTGAATAAACCAAAAAGGATATATCCTACTCTTTTGGCTGAGGGAAACAGTTGTCCACAAAAATTAAATATATGTGAATTTTGAAATATTAAGACGCAACTTTTTCATCTTGTAGCCTATGGTGCATGACATTACTGCTAATATTTTTAATAGAAAAAATGCCAGCAACAAGAGACATCTGGCATGCAAATAAAAAGGATTTATGCAATCATATGAAACAGCATCCTATATATCTAACATAAAAAAGTTAAATTTGGGTTAAACCAACAAATTTTTGTTTAAATTAGCAACTGTCAATAGTTATGTTGCTTCGACTCTTCGAAAATACCATCAAGTGCATTTCGGATCCTCAAAAAGTAGGAGGATCTAACAATGCAGGAGCATTTTGGAGAGCCCGAACAACATAGGTCACAACTCATAAGTGGAACATCTGCAGCTTTGACTTCAAGCATGAATATTGGAGTACCTGAACACAATAATTTGAGCTGGCTTATGGCCATTACTTGTCCTATAGAAGTCCAGAAGCAGTTCTCTGCAGTGCAAGTACATGTATAAAACTTAAATGCTTTGGTAAATAGTCTGTAATAGAAGATTGACATGTTATTGGGTATAAAAATGCACCTCATGATTCCTTCATCGTGTCCATTTGGTAAAGGCTTGTATAAGGATTCTATAATTTCCAACTTTGGAGATTGACTACGCACAACTGCCCTATACTTGGACATTAATGGCCAGTATAAAGATCCCACAACCTGGAAGAAATGTTACAATAAGGCATAAGAAATCAGTTGCAATGCAATTGACAAAAGAAAAGAGCAAATATCTTGGGAAAAAGAACCACCGCAGCAATTGATGGAGTATCTGATTGAGCAGGAGATCCATGAGAGACATCCATGCCTAGGATCATTGTTGGAGTCTCCTTAATAAGCGGTAGATGAGAGGTATGTTCCGTCGCCAACAATGAATTGGTCCCTCCAAGCTTTTAAGCACAAGCAAAAGAAAAAACTCTCCCAACTCAGAGTAACTGAAAGTTAAAAATATCCAAACTGCTAGATTCTAAAGATTACCTTTGCATTAATTTTGAGAAGCACATTTGATAGATATTGATCAGTGATTTTTAATGGAGAGACACATTGAGTAACAATTCCCAAGTCAATCAAACTTTTTTTCTTCCAAGGTCCTTGAAATTATTAAATGTATAAATTAGTATAGGATATTGCGCAACGTGAGCAAGACTAACATAATACATTACCATATAACTCTGAGTTTTTCCTTTCTGGCAAGACACAGAGGAGAAAATCAGGATGACCAGGGAGTCTAGCTATTATCTCTTCAAACATCTGTTCTACTCGAACTACAGCCCCAGCTCGCCTATACTGGGGATCTTCCTCAATGAGCGTATATGGCCGCTCAAAATGCTGACAGACAGGAAAAGAAAGAATTTGAGCCCATAATACATAGCAGCAAATCACACAATGAAAGATGTAAATATGGTACTACATACAATGCCTTTGCTCCTTCCAGAACTAATAAGCTCCCTCGAAAGGTGACTTGTATCACAACGGGCAGAGAAGTTGACCACTGCCCAGCGTTCAATTCGTGCAGGAGTGAAGAGATGCTACAAGAAAAAATGGTAGGAGAGAGCAGAATGTGTGGTCAATCAAAAGGGTGCAGTAAACATTATAATATTTTCACTACAGTAGGTAAGGTAACAACAGAAACATTTTTCATTTTCCCACAAAGATTATCTGCAGTCAGAGAATAATTGGGACAAACTCATATCCACCTTTCATCCTTTCCTTCATAGTCAAGTTCTCAAGAGGTTGATCCCCAGGTGGTAACAAAATTATAGACACCCGCAGATGATTGCCACATCTCATTATATTGACACACAAACTATAAGGTAATCTTTTTATAAGGATACTACAAGGTTAATATTATGTGGCTAAATTTACCTTGTTCTTAAAATTCCACCGTCCGTTGCAGGGAGAGACCTCTTCGCCATTACCAACCTTCAACTAGATATTACAGGATAATAAAAGTAAAGTCAGAAAAGAAATGTAAAATTTTAACGAACACTGTCGTTCAAGAAAGTGCAAGTGCTACCTTTGGGGCTTCAAGGACCCTGCCATTAATTTGCATCAGTTGCTTTTCTATTGAGATTCCACAAGCAACAAGAAGGGGATCATCATCATAGTTACAGTCCCTCACAGCCTGCCAAAAATCCAGTAAGATACAGAAGAGAAAATTAAAAGGATCAGATCCATCAACACTGCAACAACTTACTTCTGTTATAACTTTAATTCGTTCTCGAGGCTTCTGCCTTGATTTTTCAACTAAAGATGCCCTCTGGACTGATGATAATGCCTTTGTGTATCTTTGAAGGGAGACCAAATAACACAGCTGATAATTAAGGAAAGAAAATAAAAGTTGACTCTTGGAAGCTGGTTAAGTGATCTAGGGTCCTATATTGTAAACAGAAACAATAATAACTCTGCACACCTCCAGAGGCAGATAGTTTGGTTGTTTTGGTTTTCCAACATCCAGACATGGCATATAAGCTGAGGACGAAAGTTCTATGTTACGATGTTTAGTGAAATACTCATAAACAGTTATCTCTATGGTCTCTCCTCCATTTTCTGGACTACCACCATTTTTGACCTTCATAGAAAATCTGTAAGAAACAAAGTTAGATGGTACATACATGGGTAGTCAGCAATAGGTATGCAAAAGACAAATGGATACTCACAACTGTTGATTGCAAGGTCTGTCAGTCAAACCGATAATTTTAAATTCCCTGTTGTTGTGTTTAGCTTTAACTCTAAGATTCTTCAACATTCTTTTTGCCTGTATAAAACTACAAGTTAGCAAAGAGTGTAGAGCTGGAAGATGAAGAGTTTTAGCATGGAATTAGATATTACTCACTCTTGCCCAATCAATATAACGAGGCTCCTTTACATTCTGGTTAGCAAGCAAAAAATCAATTACAGGTCCAGGTGATAGGATCATAGTTGTAGACACATCTACAAACCAAGAATTAGGCAGCATTATGATTGAGCAAAATCATAGGAGACAGCTTCACTGGAGAGTTTCTATTGTCATACCTATGTTCAAGGTTAAGCCACCATTGGTTGGACAAAAGCTGGAATGAAACCCCCTGCAACCCATTACACCCCCTCCAACATCTGTGAAGTTCCTTGAGTCATCATGAAAAAATGACTGTCTAACCAAGAGGCATCCTCTGTGACCAACATGAATATCTGTATAAGTTTTGGCTCAGGAAAAGATTGATGGTCACCAGAATAACAGGCTGATTACCTGTTAGCAGCTTGTTGTCGCAATATAATGTCTAGAACCCTCAATGCATCTTGAACATTTTCTGGATCAGCTCCTTGAAGTGCAAGATCAACTGACCTTAATGGTATTTTAGCTGCATAGTCGATCTCCACCAGGAAAGCTTTTGAATGTAGAGAATGCTTAGACCTTTTACTGGAATGATTAGAGCTTTCATTATCTGAGGGGCTCTCACTAGCACTGCAACAAAAGTATAACATAGGCTTCATGTATATTATAGAAGCCTTGAATTAAATGCAACTATAGAGTTAAAGAACTTTTCAAGGACATACTGCCGTGCACTAGACTCTTCAACAACCACCGTGAATTCCAGTCTATTGCGCGGTAGAGGTCCCACTGTGTACAAATTCTTCTCTCCATCATAAGCAAATTTCTTCCCAGCAAATTCACTCGAGTAAGTTTCATGAAGTTTATCTATAATTTTTCTTCCAATCCCCTTGATGTTAACAGCCCTCTTTTCATCTGAAGTTATAGAGACCTGTAAGAGCGCAAAACAGAAAATTTGATTGAGTGCCATGGGAACCCAGAGGACTAAATGGACAAAAAAGTTGGCAATCTTACACTGTATAAGTAAAAGATTTCACTAGGACGTCTGATAGAAACTTTTAGGTGGTTTGAGAGCAAAGTAATCTCTCGTCCAGATGTTCCATATCCAGGCCTTATCATTATAGTATGCTTGGGCTGATCAACTCTCTCCAGCTCTGCATTTGACATTATAACGGGCGGTGGTTCTTCCACAGGTGCGCAACAACTCTCTCTTCCTTCACTTCTTTCCATGTTTCAAACAGAACAGTGACCTGGGAGAAGTTGTTAGTAGGATAACATCAGTAGGATAAACATCAGAAGACAAGGGCTACTGAAACAGAGTCCTTTCTAAATGGTCTCTTCTACCTATACCCCTCTAAGATACATCATACGAACACAGATACCAAAAATTTAAG
>JAPFFP010000103.1:13446621-13460303 GCA_026153255.1 Solanum medicagineum
CATTTTGCTTTATTCCATCATACTCCAAGGCCAAAAAATAGTCAATCTTTGGCTCCATCCGAGATTGATGGAAAGAAGAAGAGTCAAACTCGCTGGGTAAAAACCCTCGCTGTCGTTATACAGAGAAAAACCCAATGGTCAACGCCTGGAATCACGTGGGTACCTCGAAGGAAGGGGGATTTTTGAATTGGGAGGCGCGTGCGAAAACACGTGAGAAGGAGCTAAGTAATAAAGGCCAATTCCGCTTGGGCCTGTATGGAGACAGAATTTCAAGCGGCCCATTTAGTGGGATAAATAATTTAAAACCCAAAAACAGAGCCTAGAAGGAGGAGGCCCAGCGTCTAGACCTAATGAATATAGAAATACAAGCTAACTTGTCTCACACTAAGTCCAGCAGTGAGGGAAAAAAGATGTGAGTAGCGGAAAGAGAAACAAGTCCTCAAGCCATTGAACAAGAAGAGTACAAGATAGAAAAGGGGGACAAGGCTATGATAATTTCAGAAGCGACACCAACGGAGGACCTAGCGATGGACATCACACAAAAGACAACCTTGGAAGATATGGAGTTAACTGAGGTTGTCACCCTTCTAAAGATCCAGTACCCAACTGGAACACTTGAAGAACCGATTAACCCAGCCGAATGGATTAAGCATCACATTCTCAGATTGAGTTCGAAATTTGGTGTTGATTGAAGAGGTTGTGAAAGAAAAGCGGAAGAGCTCTTCGTGAAGACAGAGAATAATAAACAAGAAAACAAAGGGGGCAAGAGTACCAGCTCAGGTCACAAAAAGAAGGGGGTGAGTGAATTGAAGGGGCTAATTCTAGACACAAAATTCATGAGTTACGGGACAAGAAGTAGAGGGGGATACCCGGCCATAGAACAAGGATGAAGCTTAGCATTATTTCATGGAATGTAAGGGGGATAAACAACGCAAAAAAAAAGGTTAGTTATCAAAAACATGATGAAAAAATGGAAAGCGGACGTGGTATGTTTACAGGAAACCAAGGTGGAAGGGGACATAACAAATCTGGTTAAGGAAGTCTTGGGGGAATAAGTGAGGGAGTTTTGTACCACTAGAAGCTAGTGGCACTAGGGGAGGGATTGTTATCATGTGGGACAAAAGGGACTGGGAAGGAGAAGTGAGCTCTACGGGGAAATATTCAGTCACCTGCTCTTTTACGGGATTGAATCAAGACTTTAATTGGCATATACCAGTACTTATGCTCCTACAGCAGGGAAGAAAGGGTAGAAACTTGGTGGGAGATAGGGGCTGTCAAGGGACTGTTCTCAGGTCCTTTGGTTCTTTGTGGGGATTCTAATACTGTGAGACATCCTTCGGAGAAGAAAAACTGCAGCAGGATCAGCAGAAGCATGACTGAGTTCGCAGAATTTATAGAGGATATAGAGCTGGTGGATCCTGATCTTTGTGGGGGCAAATACACATGGAAAAAAGGTGATAGACACATGACAACAGCTAGACTTGACAGACTCCTCTTTTCTGAAGAATGGGAAGCAAATTTTCGAAACATAAGACAAAATGTTTTGCACCGAGTGACCTCTGATCATTGCCCCATTATGTTGCAATGTGGTGTATGGGAAAGCACTAAATCCTACTTTAAATTTGAAAACTGGTGGCTAGTAGAGGGCTTTTATGACAAAGAGATAGGTGGAACTCTTTCAATTTCAGGGGAAAACCAGGCTTTGTAGTGGCTGCAAAACTCAAAGCCCTGAAAGACAAACTCAAGGAATGGACCAAGACTTCAGAAGGGAACCTGGGGATGCAAAAGCAACATGTGTCAAATCAGTTAGCCGAGGTAGAGGTGATACAGGAATAGAGGGAGTTAGATCCTGGAGAGATTGCTTCCAGATTAACCCTTAATGGAGTTTGAAGATATTGCAAATAAAGAAGAAACTGCCTGGAGACGAAGGTCCAGAGCACTACGGCTGAAACAGGGTGACAGAAACACTGCTTTTTTCATAGAACTGCAAATGCTCACAGAAGGGTGAATACAATATCCAAACAAATAGTGAGAGGGGAAGAGTTGGGTGACCAGGAATTGATACAACAAGAGATAGTAGCATACTATCAGAATCTCTACTCTGAACCTGAAGAATGGAGACCATTCCTAGAGATGCATAACAGTCCAGTGATTTCTGAAGAAGAGAATAACTTTCTCCAGGCACCCTTTGAACAAGAGGAGATCCTGAACAACATAAGAGCTTGTGCAACTGACAAGGCTCCAGGGCCTGATGGATTCGCCATGGCTTTCTTTTGCCACTGCTGGGAAATCATTAAAGTGGATTTAGTGGAAACATTGCAAAATTTTCACAGGTCTGAAACCTTTGAAAAGAGTCTTAATGCCACCTTTGTAGCTTCAATTCTAAAGAAGGTAGGAGCTGTGCAGCTTATAGATTTCAGACCAATCAGTCTCACAGGAGGGGTATACAAGATCATGGCAAAAATGTTGGCATAAAGAATGAAGAAGGTCATACACAGGCTGGTTAACAGACAACAAATGGCATTCATTAAGGGAAGACAAATAATGGATGCAGTTTTGATTGCAAATGAATGTGTAGAATCTAGACAGAGGTGGCAAGTTACCTGGAATTTTATGTAAGCTTGATATTCAGAAGGCCTATGATCATCTAAGCTGGGACTTTCTGTTGGTGATGCTTAAAAAGATGGGCTTTGGAGCAAAGTGGATCAACTGGGTGAGATATTGTATTAGCACTGTGAGATTTTCTGTTCTAGTCAACATAAATCCTTGTGGGTTTTTTCCCTATCAAAGAGGACTCAGACAGGGAGACCCTCTATCTCTTTTTTTGTTTATTCTTGCAATGGAAGGCCTGAACAACTTAATGCACACAGCCAAAAGGAGGGGTTGGATAAGAGGCTTTCAGGTGGACAATTCCAACACACAAGAACTGGAGATTAATCATCTGCAATATGCAGATGATACTCTCATTTTTTGTGAATGCTCTGCCTTAGAGCTATTTTCACTATTTTTGAGGCTGTCTCTGGCTTAAATATCAATTGGAATAAGAGCTTCATCTATCCAATAAATGAAGTGATAGATGTGAGCAGCCTAGCTTTGATTTTAGGTGGAAGAATGGGCACCTAACCTACTTTGTACCTGGGCATGCCTTTGGGTGCAAACAGCAAGTCTAAGGAGATATGGAGTAGAGTGATAGAAAAGTGTGAAAAGAAGCTGACCAATTGGAAGAGTCAATATCTATCCAGAGGAGCCAGACTTACACTATGCAATGCCCACTTACATGATGTCTATTTTCCTAGTTCCAGAAAATGTTATACAGAGGATAGATGCTTTTAGAAGAAACTTTCTTTGGCAAGGTTCTGAGGATAAAAAGAAATTCCACCTTATCAAATGGGAAGAAGTACTGAAAAGCAGGAAAGAAGGAGGCATGGGGGTAAGGAACATGAAAAACAGAATAGAAGCCTTATGCTAAAATGGCTTTGCAAATTTATGACAGGAGATAACATGCTGTGAAAGGAAGTGGTCAAAGCAAAATATGAAATGGAGAGTAACTGGATGACAAAGATGGTTTCAACCCCTTATGGATGTGGAATATGGAGATCAGTGAGAAATCTCTGGCCTCTAATGTTGTCTAGAATTAGATTCAAAGTGGGCAATGGAATGAAGGTGCTCTTTTGGGAGGACATATGGATTGCACAGAGACCCCTGAAACAGATTTTTCCAAAGTAGTTCAGCTTGAGCTTTCAGGGAAGAGCCACAGTGTCTGATTTATGGACAGGTCAAGGATGAAACCTGAATCTCAGGAGAAATTTAAATGTTTGGGAGTCGGCAGACATAGAAGCTTTTCACAATACAATGGCTGATTTTAACAACATGAATGCAGAGGAAGATAGGGTCATCTGGCAACCTGGTAATAAAGAAAATTTTAGTCTAAAAGCTGCTTATAGCAGTCTTAATCACTCAAGAAGCAAGCCTTGGCCTTGGAAGATGATCTGGAAAACAAGAATACCTTACAAGGTAAACTGTTTTACATGGCTGCTGGCAAGGGAGATGGTTTTGACTCAGGAAAATTTGAAAAATAGGAAATTTCAGATGAGTTCAAGATGTTATCTGTGTGAGGAACAGCCTGAGACTGTCAACCATCTTTTTTTGCATTGTAGATGGGCAGATCAGTTATGGAGAATTTTTAGCAGCCTCAGAAAAATCAATTGGGTAAAACCAAGAGATATTGAACAACTACTCAGTTGCTGGATTAATGTGGGAAATGCTACAACTAAGGAAGAGAGATGGAAGATTGTCCCAACCTGCATATGGTGGACCATTTGGAGAGAAAGGAATCAGAGGTGTTCTGAGGACAAAAAAAGCAACGTTCAGACTTTTAAAATGAATTGCTTAGCTCTCTATTATTTTTGGTGTAAACAGGAAGTATTAGGTCAGGCAGAAGATCTCTTTGATGTATTAGACTATCTGTGGCAAAAAGCTCAGATAGAGTATTTTCAGATGTAATTGTTTTGCTAGGGGGACTACTGAAAGTAGTATACCTATTGATATATATAATAGAAACATTACCTTTCAAAAAAAAAATAGTGTATTTTTTAAAGATCTGACACGGGTGCGACAACATTTGTGTAGATTCTGGGCAACTTAGTTCTTGGTCACTGATCATTTGGGTCTTTTGTCCTCTTTTATTGGATGGAAATAATTGGATGAATGGATTGTTAATTGAAGAAATGAAAGTAGAAAATGGATTAACTATTGTGTCTAATGAAGCCCAACTATGTAATGCTCCAAAAATGAAAGCCTTACACAATAACCTTATTCAAACAACCATCAACTAGAATGATCTTTTACTTGGGAAAAAAGATTTGAGTGTTACTCAGTTAAGATTTATTTTCTCTTGTCCAATTTGTTCCAAAAATTTGTATAATCATCCTTGGAAACATGTATGGGATAAAAGATTAAATGTGGTAGACACGAAGCTAGATAGCATTTAATATGAGTTTACTTGAATAACCAGGTCCAAGTGGTTATAATCTTTGTGGTCAAAGCAAAATAATGTGCCAGGGCCATTGTGAATGGTTCTTGTTGTGGGGAGAGGTATGTTGTTGGCCTAGCTTGGTTCAAGGTAACCTTTATGGAAGGTTTTCTACTTAGAGATTGTTGAGTGGATTTTGAGGTTTTTGTGCCTTACTGGTTTTGGTACTTCACTTAAAGATGCTGATGGATGAATCTGTATGGAAGATGATGATGTGAAACATGTTCAAGATTCAAAGAAATTGATGATGGATTCTTCAACCCACATGAACACCAAAAACGATTATGATAAGCAATAAAATGATAAGAAGATTAAGACAATTGTTGGGGTAAACAACACACCTAAGTATTAATTACCTAGATATATGTTATTGTGATCAATAATCTTATATCTATGATGGAAGGAAGAAAGGATTATTCTAGAAACAATGAAAGGAATCTCGGAACTAATTAGATTAACATTCAATTAAATAAGAGATACAATCCAAGGGAGAAGGATATGACCTAATACATGACTTATTAACTTGTAGTAATTTAAGACTGGTTCAACCTCAATTCTTAAAGGGTAACCTAAACACATCATCCAAAATAATTTGCCCTTTAAGAAAAAAGGCCATATCCACAGTATGGGCGATTGCATCCTGGTGATGTGTCGCCAAGGCTTACGGATAAGTTCTGCAGATGGTTATGTATGGGGAAAAATGTTTGCCAATCAAGAATGTCCATGATAAAATTAGACATGACATGACACAACTTCAACTTAATAAGGACATGATCCTTGATAGAAAGGTATTGAGGTTGAGGATTAAGGTAAGAAGGTTGGTAGGTAACCGATTGTTGTCTTCCTTTAGGTGAGAGGTAGAGGGTAAGCCTCATCTCTTCTTAGCCTTATTAGTAAGTATTTAGTAATTCTTCAATGTATTTTACTATCTAGTGTTTCATTTGCTTTAGTGCAACGGGCTTGCCCTTGTCCCATCTGTTGTTTCTTGTACTTCAATTATCGTATTATTTTATTGTAGTTCTTATTCAAAATGTTTTGTTATGCTTTCCTTTCTGTTTATTCCTTTTTTTTTTTGGACTGCTTTTGGTGTGTTTTTCCTTGAGCTAAAGGTCTATCGAAAACAACTCGCCTCTCTACCTCTGTGGTAGGGTTAAGATCTGCATACACTTTACCTCCCCAAACTAACTTTGTAGGACTACACTGGGTATGTCGGTGATGTTTTAAAAATATTGCTCTCCAGTGATTTCATGCGGTATCATTTCATAAATACAGGAAAGGACACAGAATGGAACACCATCACTGCAGGATCTGTCTCTTAGATACTTCACACCGAGGGAGGTATTCATTTCTCCTCAGTTTTGTGAAATAGTTCCATCTTCTTTCTTACTTTGCTTTCTTCTGGAAAATAAAGCAATAGGATTCAAGACATCTCACAGCTCTTGATTGTAGGTTGCGAATTTGCATTCTTTTCCAGAAGACTTCCAATTTCCACAACACATCAGTCTTCGCCAACGGTATGTCTTTTTTTCCCCTGTACTTTATTATTAATGAACATTTTTTCCTTAACTCTTGTGGTTTTGTAGTTCAAATAGTTATTGTGTAATTGTTGTTTGTCATTTATAGAAACTGATGTTGCATAGCCTCAAGGACATTGTCGATCTTAGACTGATATTTTAGAAAATTTTCCAAGACCCTGTCCTGCAACGACCCGTTTTGGCTTTTCCTATTTTAGAAACAGTGTACTCCCTCTTCATTTTATATGATGGTGTTTGATTGAGCACTGAGCTTTAAGGAAGACTGACTTTTAGTACTTATCATCATTACCATTAGAACTTGTGATCTTAAACACACTATGTCATTTTTATGGCTACAAGAACATATACTAATGGTAAAACATGAAGTTTAAAGTTAGAGAATTTTCGAATACCGAAAGGTGTAGTTCATTTTAGAACCAACTACAATGGAAAGAGTGTCGTTTAACATGAAAGAGGGAATATATCATGATTCTGATCATTTCATTGTTTGAGTTGGATAGAAGGTGGTCAGATCTTATTTAGAAATGCTTATTTTCAAAAGTAACCGATTAAATTAACAAAAAAACTAGTACATTAGATTGACACAAATTTGCCTGAGGTTGCCTTGTGAAATTACAGTTGTCACTTTAGTTGGTTTATTTGCCATACAGTTGTCACTTTAGTTGGTTTGTTTAAATGCTATCCTGGCAAGAATGAGAGAGGAGGGCCAGGTGTTTATCCTGTGCTTTTGGCTTTAGTTTATGAGATTTCAGCAATTCTGTTCTGGGTTTCATAAAAGAATTGCTTGCTAACTAATGCCTCAGGGTTTTTGGCTGCAGTTATGCAATGCTAGGGAACAGTTTGAGTGTGGGAGTGGTTGCTCCACTGCTTCAATATCTCTTCAACAACCCCTCATGATTATGGTTATGCTATCATCTGAAGCTCCATCTGTACAAGTTTTGCTGGATAAAAATTCACAGCCAACAGTTCTTCCCCTGGAACTGTTGGTCTAGTAGAAGAATGCAGTAAAGAAAAGCAGTGCTGAGACATTGATGCAGAAGAAGAATCTGTAGTCAGCAGTTCTATGACTTTGGTTGAGAACATTGAATCTTGATCCAAGTGAGAGTTGTGTTTTCAGCAAGCTGTGTTCTGCTCGTTAGCATTGCCAGAGAGAGAAACGGTATGCCCCATTGGCGTTGTGCATAGGATGGTTCTCAGCTGCACTCACAATATTTTGAAATGTATAAGATTGAAGTCACTGCCAACAGCAAGAGTGCTGGCCTAAGTTCATATATCAAGTGGGTTAGACTTCCAAAATACTTCAGGTATAATTTTCTCTGAAGATATAATTTTCACTGAACTGAGTATACAGTTTAAGAAATTGAGCATCATTGAGATTGCTATTGATTGAAACTAGCTGCCAATTGTTTCTCCTGCTGAGTGATAGTTGCTCCACATCACACAAATCTGTAGCTTTTTTACGCGTAATCGCACCCATTTAGCTAAGATATTTGTTTTGCCACTGTAGCACAAAAAAACGTATCAATTGTTGCGCCAAAAGGATAATTTAAACTTACAGCCATGTGAGTTTGAAGTGTACTTTCTGAAAATAAGAAATTAGTCCCGAAATGTCAAGTTTAATATTTGAAAATGAAAATTTTTAACCTAAGATACAAAGTTATTTATCATATATTCGCTACTTCTAATATTCATTGATAAAATAATAAAAAGTATTAGTAATGTACCTCTTGAAGTGAATGACAAGCAAATGAAGTTGTTCTTAATGAAAATACTTCCTATTTTGTGGTTTTTGTCTTTTTTTAAGTATAAATTATACAAATATCATACTGTTTAAAGATAATTTTTAGAAATTTCCACTCTTTATTAAATTACTAAAAATTCTTACTTTTTTAAGCCACGTTAATGCGTGAAATTTGTGATTGATACTTATAAGAATCCTATTGTGCATTTAAGTTTGTTGTGATAAATGTGGAAAAAATCTGACTATTTAATTGTAACTCCATAAATTGTGCTATAACATTCAAATAGATATAATCAATCCCAACAATTGTGTAACAAATTATTATTTTTAAAATTGGAAAATTCTACATTCAGATTCCTAGTTTCGGAATGCATCAGATTCAGTGATGCGTTGAATTTAACTTGGTTTCGTTATACATTAGATTCACGTAGGAATGTTTGTTTCGATGAGAAATTTTTTAGCGGAATACGATAGCTGTAAAAGAGAAAAGAAAGAGATGAATCCATAGAAATTTTTTTAACGTGAACTGGAGAAGAGAAAAGGTAAAAATTGTTTCTTGTTTGAATGATAAAGAAGACCGACGGTCTTTCTTTTTCCAAGGTAACTTCAAAAAGGTAATAATTTGAAATTAAGCCGTGTAAAGTAAGTAATTAATTGGGTGATTGACTTTGATTGGACTGTTGGCAAAAAAAGGCATAAAAAAAGGTTGTAGAAAAATCTGAGTTTGTTAGTATCAAAAAATAAAGAAGAAAGCTGAAAAAATGAAATTTCTATAAATAATTTAAATGGAAGGAAATATTGGAGATTTGATAAAATATGTCGTGTATTTTTATAATTTTTTCTTTTTTTTTTAATGCCTCTGTTAGATCCCTTTTTTTCATTAAAGTGAATTACTAGATAATGTAGCTCTTCTTCACCTTCATGTACCAAAAATCTAAGGAGCTTTTTTTTTCTCCTAAAGCAAAATAAAACAAGTAGAAATAAAATTAGTCAAATGGTTTATTAAGCTTGTCTAAGTTTGCAGTTTCAAATCCACCGGTGGGAGTGTTCATATGGTTGGTTTAAGTCTGTATCCTCTAAAGAAAGTCAATCAAGTTTATTTTTTATAATAAATAGAACCACATCAACTCAATCGAACTTTTGTTTTCTAGAGCTTCTAGAGATCTCTGATATCCACCAATTAAAATTTATACGTTGACATCATCACTCACCTTATATGATATACCAATAGGATATACATGGATATTATAGAAGATTAAACTCAGTCATATATAATACTGATATGGTATCAATATACCGACAGAATATTACAAAAAATATATTTTCTACTAATTTAGAATTTAATAAATAAGTTTATTTATAACTTTAATAATTTTCTCTTAATAATTTTATTTATTAAAAAAAGAGCTCAATAATTATATGATACCGATAGGATATCAATACACCGACGGGGTATCATAAGAATGTATTTTCTACTAATTTAGAGTTTAATTAATAATTTTCTAGTCCTGCACAATACCGATATGGTATAAATATACCGATAGAGTATCACAACAAATATATTTTCTACTAATTTAGAGTTCTACTAATTTAGAGTTTAATAATTTTTAAAATTTGTTTCTTATTTATTTTTTTAAAAAAACATAATCCTATTTGATACCAATTAGATATCAATATATTTAGTCAGAGTATCACAGAGAATTGAACTTATTCTATATGATACCGGCATAATATATATATGCCACCTGAGTATTATAGAGAATTATTTCATAGTATTCATGCTAATGTCAGCACGATGTCAAAGAATAGTTTGGAACATGGATCCATTAAGGATAAATAATTTGATGTAATTTTTCCTTTTCTTTTTTATGTTGGGCTTGGGCCAGACTATTGGTTTTGTTTGATACAAAAGGATCATGGTCCATTTTGATTTTTTTTAAAAAAAAAAAAAAACTAAATTGAGTTTTCATCAGATATTTCTCTTTTTTTTGTCTTGTTTTTATCCTAATAAATAGGTGACATAAATTGACAAACACAACACATACTTCAACTAATATTCTAACAAAACGTTACTATGCCAATTATTCTATAAGAAACTGTCATCTACCAAGATATTTTGATGATAATTAGTATAAATTACTCATGAAATATAGTCTTGAATTTATCAAAATAAAAATTATAAATCAAACTAGAATGCATAGGGAAAATTTTTAATTATTATATAAGCAAAGAACGGACTAGAGAACAAGAGTGCAAAAGACTAAGTGCCCGCTTGGATTATCTTTTTAGGTATTTTTAAGTCAAAACACCTTCTATTAAAGCAATTCTGAAGTATTTGAATGAAGTTAACATAAATATTTCCAACTCATAACTTTTAGCTTATAAATTATAAAACAAAAGCCACTCCAGATGGACTGTACCACAACTTTTCTTTAAAAAAATACAAATATATGTTCACTTATGACAGCTATAGGTTTGTAGGAACTATTTTTAGAGTTGTTGCAAAAAAAGAAATATATATTTAAGGAACAGAATTTTGAGAGACAGAAACTAAAAATAAATGAATGAAAAGGGATCAAGAGTTGCTCTAAGGTTTCCTTGCAAATGTCGTTGCACTGCTATATAACATTGTAATAACCGTATCAATAAACAGCACTAGAAAACTTTAGCGTAGTGACCAATGACCAACTAATCATATTAAACTAATAATTATGACATATATACTATAAGATTCACCAGAATTAAACAAATGGCGTGAGAATCAACTCTAATGAATTGCCTTAAATTAAAAATATGTAGTCTTAGACATATCACGTGAAAAGAATAAAAGAGTAATTGTCAAAAAAAAAATATTATACTTTTTCAACAACAACATACCAAGTGAATAGAGTATGGGGGATAAAATGTCCGAAAACAAACTAAAAAGAAAAATAAGAGCCCTACCATCTGTATAAATCCATTCAATCCATTCCTCCCAACAAACCAAAAAAAAGAAGATCAAGCAAGATGAGTTTATCACCTCCTCCTCCAGCTTTTAACTTTTCTATGCTCCCTTCAAACTTGATCCCTGATGATCCGAATCCGGAATGGATGAGCAAAGGCGACAACGCCTGGCAACTAGTTGCAGCGACCCTCGTGGGGCTGCAAAGTGTGCCAGGCCTAATAATACTCTACGGCGGAGCCGTCAAAAAGAAATGGGCAGTAAATTCAGCCTTCATGGTTTTATATGCCTTTGCTTGTGTACTAGTTTGTTGGGTATGCTGGGGATACAGGATGTCATTTGGGGACAAACTCATACCAATATGGGGTAAAATAGACGTCGCGTTAGAACAAGAATACCTCTTCCAAAGAGCATTTCTGGGGCTATTCCCTAACGCGACGATGGTGTTTTTCCAGTTTGTATTTGCAGCAATCACTTTGGTTTTGATAGCTGGTGCATTGCTTGGGAGAATGAATTTTTATGCTTGGATGTTGTTTGTACCATTGTGGCTAACCTTTTCTTATACATTTGGTGCATACACTATTTGGTCCACTAATGGTTGGCTTTCTCTCAAGGGTATTATTGACTATTCTGGTGGATATGTCATTCATCTCTCTTCTGGGATTGCTGGTTTTACTGCTGCTTATTGGGTAAGACAAACACTTTTATAAAACTTACTACTTTATCCTGAGTAACATAATAGCTATTCACAATCAGTGATATATGAATTCTCTATGTATCATTGATATATGAGTTTTTGAAGTTTATTTTGTATTAGCGATATATCAATTCTCCAGGGGCAGATCTAAGGTAAATCTTATATATTTTTGTATATATATTAAACTTGAATTTTTTAAATAATAATCATGGTGGGTCACCTTTTAATTGAATCCTGTTCGAATCCCACTAAAAATATTATTTTTTAACTTCTCTTAATTATTCATTTTCATTTAATTTTGGCCTTGGAAAACCCAGCCCAATATTTTATTTAAAAAAGAAATATTGAAATAATATTAGACTATGAATTACTACTCTCTTTAAAAATTATATTTTGTTGATTTATTCATACATTTATATTTTTATACTTCGAACCCCTGAGTCAAAATCCTGAATCCACCACTACAATTCTCTCTATATCAATAATACAATAATTCACTTTCTATTTGTTGTTGCATCGCTGATATAGAACTATTTTTTTAGTAACTGTTGTATTACTAATGCATTGCAAATTACATAAATTTTTATATTACTAATACAAAATAAATTTTAGAAACTGCAGCTGTGTTTGATAATTAGACCCTATGTTTGGTAGTTATCCAAACTATACAAATGATTTGAAATAGAATTACAAGAATACTTTTAAATAGCTGAAAGTTCCTTCAACTTAAAACTTCCTAGTTTAATGTAATCTTCATAGGCGGGCCGCCTCGACGATAAGGCGATTAAGCAACCGCATACGGTCCCAAATTTTTTTAAAAGTCTATATATTATTTATTGATAAATTTGAAAATAACTTTTTGGGTAAAAAAGTAAATAGTAACTATTTACTTTATTTAATATGGAGGTCATTGTAATAATTAAAAAATGAAATAGTGTTTACTTAATTATATATCCTTTCTTACGTGGCTACTTATTTTGTTGATTTATTTATATTTAGGTGATTATCATGATCCCAAACTATTATTCTTACATGCATTTACCTTTTTTATTCTTCTTTCTATATTACTCACTCATTATTGAGTATCTACAGTCTACCAACGTAAAATTTTTTATAGTATGCAAAACATATTGTTGTGTATTTATAAAAGGATCAAAATTTATTTCTTTGGAGTATTTTTTAAATTTCAAGCACTGCAAAAAATCACTATTGTTTTAATATTATCATATCAATTTATCAAATTCAGCGCCAACTATTTCAGTATCATTATATAAACTTTCTAAAGTTTGAGTCAGGTTTGATTATTTTCATTTTATATAATATTTTTTTGATTAAAAATTTTCGCCGTTTGCATTCTTACTTCATAAAGTTTGCATGCATCCAATTACATTAAGTATGTTATAGCTATCAATTAATATATGTTAATTTAAAAAAGATAATAAAGTCTCTCTATAAAATTTGGCCTGAGGTCCTTCAAACTTGTTAAGACAACCCTGACTCTTAGTAACATAATTTTATAGCTATTGAATTGTTCGAATATTTTTAAGATCCCAATTAGTTTTAAGAATAACTTTGGTGTACTAATTACCTAATCAGATAAACTTATACACTATATTAACCAAATATAGCGAGAGGTTAAGAAAATTACTTATCAAACACAATGAGAGGTATATCAATGATACATCAATTCGCTATAAAAAAGTTCATTTTGCATTAGTGATACATCAATTCATTCT
>JAPFFP010000103.1:13465521-13479826 GCA_026153255.1 Solanum medicagineum
CAATAGGTAAGATGGTTTCTTATTTTATGTTGGTCTTCTCTTTTGGGCTTTGCACTTGCCGGCTTTGGGTGAATTTAGTGTTTCCAAGATTATAAATGATATTGGGAGTCTGGGACCAAGTGGGTCCTTTTCCTCTGCCCTCTTGCTTTGTACTAAGTGTTCCCTTTGACTTAACTATGTGTAGATGGACATGAATTTAGCTGAGTTTAACTTTTGGTGTGTGCAGCTTTACTGCGTGTACTTAATGGTGGGATTAGTCAAGATATGTTACGTTAACGCAGTTCTTTTTTTCCTTGTTGGTGTTGGTATCTATACCTTTTAAAGGTAATTGTTGCTTTAGCAACAAAGATTCTTATGGGGTTATCTTTGTAAATCTTGTGTTGGCGTTAGTTTTTTTCTTTTTTTGCTTGTCACTTTTTGACCAACCATCTTTTGATGATTGCATGTTGTGAATAACTTCAAGCATATCTTTTGGTAGCGGATGCATGCTTCATGAATTTAGCCATATGTTACTGGAGATTTATCTTTAATTTGCTATTATTAGGTGAATTCAAACTGATGTTAGTTTCACCAGATATTCTAGCAGCCCGTCATCTTCTTTGTTCTTTTTGGTATTTGTCTGGGTCAAGTAAATGAATTTTGTTTGAGTACAACAAAGCGTAGCCAATTCCAAAGTGAATATGTTTGCACCAGCTATACAATCTCTTCCTTGAACATGACTTTATATCTTCCTTTTCATAGTTGAAGTAGAATTGCAACCTTCTTTATGGTTCATGTTCTTACTCGTTACTCCCTCTTTCTTATTTGAAGATATACCTGCTAGCCTGAGTTTGCGAAGCAACAGGTTCCGTAAACATGAGTAAGAAGAAACCACATGTGTTCCTTGATGTTTCTATCGATGGTGACCCAGTTGAAAGAATGGTTTTTGAGGTATCAAGCTATCAACTAGCTAGTTTTGTTATCCCTAAATCTATGTGTTTGAACTCGCATAACGAGATACTTACAGTTGACTCCTCTTGAGTTCTTTTATTTGCAGCTTTTCACCGATGTAGCTCCAAAAACTGCAGAAAACTTTCGTGCATTGTGTACAGGTGACAAATATAAGAGTGCTGCTTGTGTGTCATATATTAGACTAAGCTCTTCAGATTGGTGTTCTAGTTACATTTTATTCTGTAACCTTATATCCTGTCAATGTTCTGCTGAATTCTTCGTGTTTAACATACTTCTGACATGCATTCAGACCTTATTGTGATTCCATAACATGAAAGTTGTTGGCCCAAATGTGGAAATTATAATTGATAAACTCAATAAGACAGAACGGGGGACTCAAGTTGTGTTTCTTTGTTGGTGCCAAATTGTTACATGCCATCACATAACACAGTGAAAATCTGTCAACTTGCTTGCTGTCTTTGAATTCTCTTATGTGCTAAAATACTCTGTTATATGATGCTTGCTCATGGAAAAGCAACTTCCCATGAAGTACAATACTTTTACCCAAAAAGACAAAAGAGGATAGATAATGAACTTGCTGCAAAATATTTTGTAAGCTAGCTAGCTACTCCTCGTCAAAAAGAAATGTACAATGACCAGCAAACAGTCTATGGATAAATATTTACTCGCAGTGCAGATGACAGGTTGATAAGATCCCCGAGATGTTCACTTTCTTAATGGGAGTTTGTCAGCTCAGCCTTAAGTTATCTCCTTAGATTTTTTTAGAGAAATGGTTCAGGTGATCGTAACAAGTTCCTTTGATGGGTTATTAGCTGGTTGCTGTCGGCTGTCGGTTCAAGGTGCCATGGTCATTAGCTCCTTGTGTTATAGATAATTCGGTGACTTGACTAGTCATCCAGTGGGAACTGATTTTTGTCGCCTTCCTTTTCTTGGATGCTTTATCCATCTCCGTGTTAAGTTCTGTGGTATCCTCAACTGATATAGGAAGAATTGTTATTCTGCAGGAGAGAAAGGAGTCAGCTCTAAGACAGGAAGACCATTGCATTATAAAGGAACCTTTTTCCATCGTATTATCAAGGGATCTGTGGCTCAGGTATGTTTTTAGGCTCTGGGTATGCTGGTTCTACATTAGTTTGACTCTGCTCCACTGCGCTTAGCTTTGTGGTTGAGCACAGCTAAGAAGTGGTGTTTCCTTTTAGTCAGATATCCTTGTTTATGCTGTAGGATGCAGGGCTGATGGTCACAACTGCATTTCTTGTGATGTAGTTTTAAGGTTGTGCTAACCGAGTTGTTCGTCCTCTATATTAACGAGTTTCAGCATGTTATAAGGCCCAGCATTGTGTACGTACTTTTATGATAGTTAACTAATTGTTTTTTCCCTTCTCTATTTCAGGCTGGTGACTTGTTGAGACAAGATGGTATGTGTTTGATCAACATACTACATTGAATTTTATGTATACTCAACTGATGGTCAGCTAAAATGAAGTGTTTGTTGGACTAATCTTAGTTGATTCTTTAGTACTTCCTCCGTCCCATTCTATGTGGGCTTTCTTTGTTTTTGACATGGTATTTAAAAAAAAAGAAAGAATTTTGAAACTTTTGGTTTGAAACAATTCTTAGATATTTGTGTGGTTGAAAATCATTTCAGTAAGGGTAAAAGGGGAATTTTAAAGTTAAATTGTTTCTAATTATCGTGAGGTGACATCTTTTCCGGGACGGACTAAAAAGGAAAGGGTGCCGCATAAAATGGGACAGAGAGAGTACTGATTTTGGGTTTAAGTTTGACCATATATGTTTTTGCCCTAATAAGGGAACTTTAGGTGAAACGAGATTAGCAAAATTGAGGTATTGGCATGCAAACAAATACAATCATATGTTTTGGCTTAATCTTTCTTGGTATGGGTAGATGATATAGCACATAGTATGTGAATAGGTTGGATGGAATGTGGGAGTGCTACTAGAGTATATTATACAGAAGGGAACAACTGCCAAACAAATTTGATAGAAGGGTTCTATACCGACAATTTATATGAGAGTGAGTGTTGGGTCTCTAAAAGTCTAATTTATCCGAAAGATGAATAGTATTAAAATGTAGGTGTTTAAATGAATGTGTGGAGATATGACTAGATACAATTAGAAACTATCAGATCTTACCGCAGGGCCAATGAGGAAAGAGAATAATAAACGCAAGGATCCATATAGAATATACCGATTAGTTGGGATTAACACTTGAGTATTGTTACTTTACGTCTAGTGTGTCTAAAGACTCATATGTCCATGTGAATTTAAGTGCTAGTTTTTTTTTTTTTTTTGATGACAAGGGGAACTCCCAATCGCTACCCTTTTGGGTGCGCACAAGGTAAACCCCCGGTCTTATGCAATAACTCGCAAACCACATAGAAGAGCTAACCCACACTAGGCAAGCTCGGTGCAATGAGCTCGACCCAAATGGCAAACCCCTTGCTTTCGCTGGCAAGGGGTTTCGAACTTGAGGCCTCCAACATGGAAGTCTCAAGCCCAAACCATTGGGCCACCCCAAAGGGTAGTACTAGGTTTTGATAGTCTTAGTTTTAGAGAATCTCTAATTCATTTTCCCTCTTTGCGCCCCTCTCCGCACTATATTGTTCTTCACAAAATTACCCGTATGTTATATCCTTGGATGTAAGAAAGCCTAGACTCAGGCATTTGAAAACCACACCCCTATTCAAGAAGCTCAATGAGTCTATATGTTATGAAAGAATCATGTTCCACTTTTGGAACTAGAATTTGCTATGAATCTATATGTTACGAAAGAATCATGTTCCACTGTTGGTACTAGAATTTGCTGTAGATGATGGTATCTATGTTGTTATATTTTTTCCTTTTATGTCCTAGGAAAAAGTACAATGTGAACAGTCAAACGAATTATATAAGCATTTTCCTGTGGTATGACCTAAGACACTGGAATATGAGTAGAATGGCATATTGTAGTCTTGTTTTGTCAATGTCATTGTTGTAGACCAAGTGAAAGGGATGCAATATATGGTTACACCTTTCTTTGAATGGTCTCTCAGTTGAGGACATTAATTGGCTGTGGTTTGTATCTGGCATTTTCTGTTATGTTGAGGATAAGCATTTGGGGGTATGGAAGAAACTTTGGATGCATTTAAAATTGAATGTGTGTAGTCCAGAACCTCAAGAAAATAATAGCAACAAATGGAAAAACTAACTGCTGGTATAAAGCAGTAGGGTTGTGTTGCTTTATATATATATATATATATATATCCTGTTACCTTTCATTGAATGGAAAATGGTTGTCATAGGCATGTTATTGAATGTAAGTATTTCTTGACTCAAGTGAAACTTTGCAACGCTGAATGAGAACACTGCCAACAGGTTCTGGTTAAAATTCCGGAGTTAATGTGCCTACTTCTTTGCAGGGAACTATGGGGAAAGCATTTACGGGGGAAAGTTTCCAGGTGAGACCTCTTATATTATTCCCACCTTTATTTTGGAATTTGTGTCATCTTATGACTGCTCCATGATCATCTCATGTACTGAATGAATGCATTACTTTTTTGGGAGGACTAGAATATAATAAATAGTAAATCAAAACGCAAACAACAGTGTGTGTATTCCTTTTAGCAAAACATCATTTATCTTGAAAGAAAATGGGTTTCCTTTTGTATTGCCTGTGAAGGTTGGGGCTGACTTTGATCTAATTCTACGCTGCTTGGGAGCTTCAATCCATTGGTATTGGACATTGTTCCTCTCAGATAATGGTAGGGGACATGAAGGCTATGTTGCCTGTGCTTTTGTCGATATTGTTTTTGGTTTTCTACTTTATAATAGTTTGAGAATTCAAAATTTAAATTGCAGCTTGTTTTCTTTCCTAGAGATTTAAGCCTTGTTTTGATTGTTCTGTGTGGTTCATTTTGTTCAGAACAACCCCAGGGAAATCTATTATAACTTTACTGCAGAACTGAGGTAATTGGTTATCAGATCAGAACAGTACTCAGCTGTATGGTAGAATTTCTGATTAGTTATCATTACCTAGAAAAATTGTCATGAGGGCGAAAATGCGGATTGGAAATCTTAGCAATTTTTATTGTAGATAAAGTTGCCTATTTGTAATTTTCAGTTTACTTGCATTATCTGCATAGACATCTTATGTTCGCTGTATATTTACACCCTCTCTAGGTCTAGGTGAGCTTACAGAAAATACCTTTTGGAAAGATTCAGTAAGGGATCCTTTTTATCAATTTCTACATACACAACCTTACAAGCAATTGTAGTATAGGTAATGTTATTTTTCGAATAATGGCTAGTGAGAGGACAACTTTACAAGTTAAAATTATCTTGTCTTAGTTTTGTAATTCATGGTATAGTGCACTTACTCTTATGCAAATTAGTTGTTCGCCAATTGGATTTTAGATTTTTCTAAATATTAGCGCCGACTGTCAGTCAAATGGCATAAGTGAGCCAAAAATGTAACTACAGGGGCAATTTAGCAAAATTGATGGATGAAATTGTCCAGGCATTTTTGGCCCTTTTCTGTTAAATCAATTGTTTGAAAGAAAAAAGACAGGCCCTGTAACAAGTGCAATTAATTGAATATTTCAGATGAGTCACCGAAGATAAAACATGATTCCCAAGGTCTACTTTCAATGGCAATTGCTGATCGTGATACCCGCGGTTCTATATTTTCCATCACCTTTCAGGCTGACCATCATCATGACAGGTTTGTTGTAATTTCTAAAACAAGTGTTGATGCTGTTTGACCGTTGTAATTTCCTACTCTGCTGGAAGCTTGCTTTTATGGATTGCTGCATAAACTTTTTCTTAACAGAAAATGCATCGTCTTTGGTAAACTTGTTGATGGCCTTGATGTTCTTAAGAAGATTGAGAGTGTGGGGAATGAAGAGGGAAAACCTGATGTAACTGTGAAGATAATCAATTGTGGCGAGTTACCTGATGGTGAGACTTCTGAAGTTTCATTGATCTTGCAAGTTTACTCTGAAACACCCCTTTACTGTTGTTTTTGGTTGTAGTTTTTGTTAATTGAAAAGTGCGCAAGTTATGAGGATTTATGTTATTTTACTTCTCCTTGGTGCAGATAAGAGAAAGCTAAATAAATTGAAAAATGGGAAGCACAAAAAATCCTCCAAAGAGAGAAGGAAAAAGAGGAGGAGATATTATACGTCAGAATCAGACAGCTCTACAGATAGTGAAACTGAGTCTTCCGAGTCTGATAGTGATTCTGACTCGGAGGTATCTTCTGATTCTGAAATTAGCTCCTCAAGTGATGACAGACGGAGGAAGAGGAAGAGATCTAAAAGAGACAGGCATAGACGTTCTAAAAGAAAGGAGAAGCGACGTGAGAAAAGGCGCAAAAGGCGTGATAAGAAATCTAAACGCAAATCAAAAAGGTCGCTCTTCAGTATTTTATCTTTTATTCCATATGTTGTTAAGTTGTACAGTTTTTTTGATGCCATATGTTCAATAATAGTTGGTAACAATTGGAATATTTCCATCTCCCACGACAATAATTTCATGCCATCTCTTAAAAATGTGGGGAATTTAAGAGGCTGAAGTTCTTTTTTTCCTTTTCTTTCCAATATTCTTTTACCCCAGGGCATCAGACAGTCCTTCAGAAAGTGAGAGTGGACGTGATAGTAGCTCAGAGGACAATGGTGTAAAACGAGCTTTCGAAGGAAAGCACAAAAGTATGGAAAAGAAAACAGGTATTTCAAAGAAACTTGTAGTTGCTGGTCTCTATACCCTAGGCTACGTGGACATGCTTCTCGTTCATCTCTGGTTTGAGGAGTTAATTCCAAGACTCTATGTGTGCATCAGAATTCACTCTTCCAGATGCGTGATTAGTTTCAGTGGCTTAAAGGATGAGAACTTGAATTTGGCATCTTTTGAAGCTCTTGCATTTTCAAACGATGGTTCATCCCCTAGAATTGCAGCAATTGCCCTTGCATAGTGGCGAGAATGTTGTTAATTAGCTGTAAAATAATCTGTGTAGTTATACAATAACAACAACATACCCCGTGGAATCCTACAAGTGGGGTCTGGGGAGGTTAAAATGTTGCAGACCTTACCACTACCTCATAGAGATAGAGAGGTTGTTTCCGGAAAACTCTCGTCTCAAAAATCAAGTTCCATAAGCAGAATATACTAGAGATGGGGAAAAAAAGGGAAAAGAAAAGAAAAAAAGGAAAACGACTTAAATGAAAAGCAAATGATAGTATGTAAATACGATAAAAGTAACAAATATAAGGCGGATAATGACAACACAGGATATAAAGACACGATTAATCCCACTATCCTAATATATCATAAGGCCAGACATCATCCTACCTCTACTAGCCTATTAGCCTTCTACCCTAATACACGATTTCCTCTCCTTTCTATAGTGAAATGAAGTTTCGCCATATGTGTAGTTATACAATAAGATCATTATTTTTGCTCTGATTGTTAAGGTTTTATCTGTAGAACTAAAAGATGCTCACAAGCGAGTCTAAGGTTACCTCAAATAATAGGCTTAGCTGCACAAAACCCCCGGAACAATTGTATTTTCGCAAGTCTTATTTGAATCTTTTCCAAGTCACTGTTCTGTGATAAGGCATGTGAAGTTGTATTCTTTGACTTTCTTTCACATCAGGCGAGGTTCCAAGTCTATTATTAACGACCAATTCTAATTCAGCAGGGAGCAGTCTGTAGTTAACCTTTTGAGTTATTGACACTATTGTTCGAGCTTCTTTTATACATACACCAATGATCACCGGCAAACACTATTACACTACTTTGTGATTTTTCGTGAAATTAGATAGTTTCTTGAGCTCTCCATTTCTTCTTTTTGTTTCTGGGTGCACTTTTCCTCCTTCACTTGTTGCTGTCAAGTATTGATCCTCTACCTCTTTTCTCTAAATTCTACTAAGATTTTTGGAGTTCTATAATATTTCCTATTTTTGTATAGTCCTTTTTGATGGTACTACATCTGATTCTTAATCTTCATCTAGAAGTTTTTCTTGTACAGACTTTGTAGTTCTAGTTGATAGAAATATGTGTTGAAAATCTGAATTATCTGAAGTTTTTGCATTTACAGTATTGCATGTAACATTTTTAATCTATACTGGTCATACAACAACCTTGTTGATTCTTTGAAAATCTATATGATGTAACTTGCATGTGATCAACTGATTTAAGGGCATTTTGCAGAAGGAAATCGTTCTCCTTCGCTTGAGGAGGGAGAAGCAGTTTCTCTTCATCACAAGAAAGAGGCAACTGACATTTTTGAAGTAGAGGAGGTAGAATTTCCCAAGGAAAATGGAGAGCGTCAAAGCAATAATACCAAAGTGGAAAATAGATCTGATAAAAGTGTTGATAGGCAGCCTGATGTGGTGGATGATCACCCTGGCAAATCTAGGTTAATTATTCATTTCTCATTGCTACTCGGTTATTCTTTATGCTTACGGATCTTTCAGAATCAGAATTTTATTATAAGTCATTGAGCAGGAGCAGAAGCATAAGTCCCAAAAGGACCATGAGTAGGAGTATGAGCATTAGTCCTCGAAGGAGTTTAAGCAGAAGCCAAAGTGTTAGCCCAAAGCGCAGTGTGAGCAGGAGCCCAAGTGTTAGATCCAGACGAAGTGTAAGCAGAAGTCCAAGTCGCATTGGAAGTCCTCGCCGAGTCTCACAGAAGAGGAGTAGCAGTGTTGTTAAGAGTGGCAGTGGTAGTCCCGCAAGAAGCATTAGTAGAAGTCCAGTGAGAGGTAACAGGGGAGGAAGTGTCAGCATGAGTCCTCCAGTGAGAGCTCATTCACGGCGAAGGAGCAGAAGTCTCTCAGCGTCTCCTAGAAGGCAATTTACCCCCAGTCCAGCGAGAACCTCATCAAGGAAATCATTGAAATCAAAAAGTCGAACTCCAGTTAGATCTTATAGAAGGAGTCCAAGTGGAAGCCCTGTTAGGCATTCGCGAAGGAGCCCAAGCAGAAGTCCTGTTAGGTCTTCACGGAGGAGTGCAAGCAGAAGTTCGGGTAGGGTTAGGCTTAGGCCTTCTGGAAGGAGCCCTAGCAGAAGCCCTGTTAAGTCTTCTCGGCGGAGTGTAAGCCGAAGTTCAGGTAGAGTTCCTTCTAGGCGAAGCCCTAGCCGGAGTCCAGGTAGGGCTCCTAGCAGAAACAATCGACGCAGCTATTCAAGAAGTCCTGGTAGCGCAGGTCGTAGGGCAAGATCTCCAGTGTATGATCGTGGGAGGAGCTCTTCAAGAAGTGCTTCAGTGGATGGATCTCCCAAGCGCATTAGGAGGGGCAGGGGCTTTAGTGAGCGTTACTCCTATGTTCGCAGATACAGGAGTCGGTCTCCTGATCGCTCCCCTGTTAGGCCATACCGTTATGGTCACAATGACCGTGACAGGTGAACATCACAAGCCTTTCTAATTTGTACAAGAAATTAAAATAGATATCTTCTCTCATTATGGCCCTTTTTTTGGAAGATATTCGAGATACAGGAGATCACCTAGGCGTTACAGGAGTCCACCTAGAGGAAGAACGCCACCCAGGTTTGGTGTTTCTGTTATCTGATGTTAGATTTGTCATAGGGTCTCAGGGATGCTAATCTGTAACTTTCTAAATGCAGATACAGAGGCAGAAGAAGCCGCAGCCGAAGCCGTAGCCGCAGCATCTCTCGCAGCCCCATCCGATACCGTGCTCGCCGTTATAGTCGAAGCCCTGTACAAAGTCGTTCTCCTGTGGACAGATATCGTAGGTCTCCATCAGTTGAACGGCGTAAATCACTGTCTCGGAGCAGAAGCCGATCAGTGTCGAAGTCATCTCGGGGCTCACGATCACCAAAGCAAGCCAGCAGAGGTAAGTCAGTATCGTCCTCTGCGAGTCCCCCTGGGAAGGCAGGTCTGGTTTCCTATGGAGATGGATCTCCTGATTCAGGATAGGGAGTACATGTAGTTGCTGAGTAGTGCTCTGGACATACGTATTTGAGTTTTCACCATCCTGTGATTATGGCTTGCCCATACAGGTCTTTCATATGTAGTGGTGTGTGGACGACGTGTTGGATATTTAGAAGTGTGTTTGGTTTGTGTGATTTATGTTGCCTTTGAATAATTTGTTATGCTCTGTTATTAGAATTGGTGTAGGGAGTAATGTTCGGACTCTCTGTTATTAACGTTCTCTTGGATTCCTTGGAAGAGTTTTGGAGTAAATCATTTGTTGGTTTTGGTTGACCTTGACTACTTCCATGGCAATTATTTGCAGCAGCAGAACTCCTATTCTTACCCATCGATATTTCTTTCTGATATGTTCTAAAATAATGTGATTCCTGTTTAATCTGTGGGAATGATCTTCAAAACGCAATGGAGAACCATTTCAGCTTGAATGTTTAAATTGTTGATCTGAAGGCAAAGCTACTTATAATTGTTTTTTTGTTTTGGAGGGGATGCTACTCTTGGACGTCCTGTTCGGATGGGGTAGGAAAAAAAGGCATAACTTTTTGCATGTTTACAAACTTGGTTAGCTTTGGTTGAGAGATGTGATATTGTTTCCCCTTTGATACTTAACGGGGAGGGGGGTGGGGTTGGGTGTGGGTGTGCACAGTTTGGCTAAATTGATATAAACGGAGAAATTGAATCAAATCAATTTTAATTCGTGTGGTTTTGTATTTTAAAAAAATTCATAATCTTATTTGGTTTGATTATTGTTTTGTTCTATATGTACCACTATTTTTTCTGTTTGCGTGTGCGCCAATGTCATGAGTGAGGATATAATATTAAAAATTTACATATATGATTTAGTGATGTATACATACTATAACAACATAAGCAATAGTGTATCACAAGTGGCATAAAACCTTTGCAAGCTTTATTATTTTGTATAGATAAAAAAACTTATTTTTGACAGATTTTTGATTTGAGTGCAGCAAATTCAAATATAAAGATGAAGAAAATAGTGTATAATATCACAACTATCACGGTGGATCAAAAAAATAATGCAATAATTAAAATATAGTAAACAATTGACAATGCAAGACACTAAGAACTATAATAAGATTAGGTGATAACATGTACAAAAAGTCAGATTGACATCCTTATTAGTGATTTTTATACTGTAAGGTTATATCGTCGATAAATTGAAGATGTGTTATATCATATTTAATTATCTCTCCTTAATCTGTAATAATAAACAACTCCTAGATTGATATCCTTATTAGTGATTTTTATACTGTAAGGTTATATCGTCGATAAACTGAAGATGTGTTATATCATATTTAATTATCTCTCCTTAATCTGTAATAATAAACAACTCCTATCGTCATAATCTTTTCTTGAATTTTTTAAAAAAAATTCAGTCACTCCATAGGGGCAAAGAACCCGTCACTGTCTCGGCCTTCGGCCTACCTCTACTCTCTTCAATCCTACTATATCTAACCTTTCACACCTCTTCACAAGTACCCTAAGTATTGTAACTTCACATGTCCAAACCTTAGCCTTTCTTTCCTCATCTTTTTCACCACAGAGGTTGTTTCTATTATATTCGAAATATCTACATTCTATTGCTTCTAATATGTCTGTACATCCATCTCAACATTTTCATTTTCGCCACTTGCATCTTTTGGACTTGTGAGTTTTCGACTGGTTAACACTTCGTTCCATACAATTGGTCTAGCAGCACACAATAAAACTTACGTTTATGTGTTGATGCTTTATTCTTGTCACACAAAACTCCGGAGGCAAAACACCACTTCATCCATGCCACACCAATATGGCTTGTGACTTCATCGCCAATCCTTCAATATTCATGATTCGAATACTTAAATCTATGACAAAGAATATTAAATTTTAATATAAAACAATAATAATCTACTAATACTATGTTTATCTCTATTTTATGGTTGGTACCTTAAATAGTTTCTCTGTATATTGACAAAAACAAAATGCTTTTTCATTAGACTCAAATATGACAAGATCATTTTTTTGTTAATGAATTTACTTGTCTTTGCTTTTTTTGGGCCTAGTTTGTAGATACTAAGTTTCTAATCCTTCTTTGTTGTATTTTGAGGTAAGATAACGCTCTACTTTGGTACTTTTCTTTAAAAAAAATAAATGGCAGCCCTATTAAAAAGAAAAAATTTAACTTAGAAAAAGTGATATGTCGTGGTCAGATATATTTAATAATTGAGAAAAGTAAGAAACAGATAGTTTTTGGATGAGAAAGACAACAATGGAATCCCACAAGTGGGGCTGGGGAGGGTAGAATGTACGCAGACCTTACCACTACCTCACAGAGATAGAAAGTGTTTCCGAAAAACCCTCGTCTCAAAATTTTGAACTATGTAATAATTATTTTTAAAAAAATCACTATAAGATAGGCAAGCATAATCACAAAGGAAGAAAGTATTACTTAGCTAAATATAAACGAACGTTTTTATGCTATTATCTCTCTAATTTTTTACTATGATGATATTGTAGATAAATGAACGTAACTTTAATAATTTGAATTTGTATATACAAAATAAAAATATTGACAAATAATTAATTTAAATTTTTTATGCTCCATCTCTATAATGTATAAATAGTATATTTAATAGTTTTATATTTTGAGTTGTAAGTTTTTATACTTGTACAATTGTGTATCTCCAAATTCGGTGCTCATAACATCATCAAAGTCCAAAGCTTCATGTGATTCAACTGCTAATGATCGAATCTAACGAGTTAAACTAAAAAGCGTATTCTTCATCTCATACTACCTTTTAATATTTTGAACTTTGAAAATTTTCTAAGGATTTTGTTTCTCTCAACATCAACGAAGATGTTAAGTAATCCATAGGAAAATCTGCTTTAGGTTGCAAACGGGTTAAGAGGATAACTTCTATAAGGTAAAAATGATTATACTAGAAGGAACTATTATCATTTTGTTATATGTTGATTATAGGAAGTAATCTAAGCTAGTGCATAAGAGGAAGCATGGATTATTTGAATATGACTAAGTCAGACATCAAAAAGAATCTTGGACAAGGATTATTACTATCAATGTGCAATCTGCATAGTATGTAACAAAGCAAAAAGTTTCATAAATTTTGTTTTACTAAAAATAAGCTGTTTCATTCTACTTGCTTTTATATCAAATTTTAGAAATAGTACATTATATCAACTTTGGATGTGACCAAATAGACACTTTGAATTTGTATAAAGTTGAACAGGTAGACACACACGTCCGATGTGACATAAGACACTGTGTGTCTACTTGTTCAAGTGGTTACTTGTTTACATCCAAAATTGAAAGGCTCAGATGACGTTCGAAGACTTTTCAATTGGCGTTTTAGATCAAATATACTATTTTTGTTCCTTCAAATTTCTAACTGAATCATCTCAAATTTCTAAAGTAGCATCCCTTCGAACTAGATATCAAAATTTAATATCTTTTGAGCTTGAAACAAACCTAACTTAACAAGACACACTTAAAATTTCTTCAAATCTTCAACCTTCTTTAATGGTAGATATTTTTTTTTACAACTTCAAATAACTTGAAATTTTAAATAAGATTCAAAAAATACTTGAAAACGAGGATCTAGTGCCAAATGGATATACTATTGATAGGTTTCTTTGGTTATAAAATTTGAGATAACTTATCCCACCATTTATAGAATAGTGATGAAAAGAGTTATCCCATATAACTTATCTTGGGATAGCTAATCCAAGTATAATTAATCTTAAAATAGATAAGTTGTTCTCAATCAAACCACCCCTAAATATTTTGTTAGATTAGTTTAAATTCAAACTTAAAAAATATTAAATTTTGACATCTATCTCGGAGGTTTGCTACTACTGAAATTTGAAGTGGTTCAGTGAAGAACCAAAAAGATTGAAAATTTAGAGTTCTTAATATTCTTCCTGTATTCTTGAGGAAGGAGTAAAAAAAAAAAAATATTTGACCCAAAATTCAATTAAAAAATGTTAAAATTATTTAAATGATTTTGCAAATCAAAATTAAAAATAATAAAATAGATGAGCCGATACGAATGAACCAATGTTTACGAATATCATAAATAATTTTTCTCAAAATTAAATGATATATTTAAGCATCTTTCCTTGATTAAATTGGAATAAAAAAATTAAGTGAGAAAAAACCCATTACAATTAGTTATTCACCCAAGATTAAGTCTTCATAAACTATAAATCGATGTACATTTTTCAATACATTTGCAGTATTACAATGGTTTTTTTTTTTTTTCAACTGCAGTATTTTTGGATTAATTATTAAATTTTCATCAATTTTTTTTTTTTTTCTTCTTGAGAAATAACTGAAATAACAGAATTTTTTACCATAAACGAATTTCCCGTTTCTTTATTTTACAGATA
>JAPFFP010000103.1:13485861-13518486 GCA_026153255.1 Solanum medicagineum
CACACGGGCCGTGTGGTGTCACACGGTTCGTACCACTGCCCGTGGCACCAACCTTAGCCAAAATAAAATATTCCATGTCAAGAGTGAAGCAACACTTAAAAGTTTTCCCACTTTGAAGGCCATACGGCCAGTGTGCCTTCACATGATCCATGTGAAGTGGTCGTGTCCCACTATTTAGCTCCAAACATTGTTGTTCCAAGCTCAAGACCATCACACGGCGCTCCACACGGTCCATGAAGTGTCATACGGCCCGTGTGGCTTCCAAGTGTGATGTGCCTTAGCCCGAAACTCCACTCCAAGGCCACACACATAAAATTAAGGCCAAGTATCATTTCACTGGAGGCCACACAACTCGTGTGACCTCACACTGGCTGTGTGGTCTCCCTTGAGGCGACACTTGGTCCAAATTTTGTCCAAAATGAAATTCTCAAGTTCCGATGAAGTTATACAGTATCCAGGTCATTACATCATCTCCACCTTGGGAACATTCGTCCTCGAATGTGGAAGAACAAGGCTTGATAGAATATGAAATTTCCAAACACAAGGCACAATGCATAATTCATCATTTGAAAATGATAAAGTCTTTAAAACTCATATCAAAATGTATTCAAATCATTCAAAACATCATAAAATAAATCATTTTTGTGCACATGCATGCATGTCATATCATGAGACTCAAAAGTGAAAGAATTAGGATCATTGAGAATAGGAAAAACCTAATACCATAGGCTTGAGTAGATTGGAAAGGATAGAGGTATCGCTGCATCCTTCTTGATTCCACTTCCCACGTTACACTTTTAACATGTTGATTTCTCCAAAGCACCTAACCAAAGCCACATTCTTGTAACAAAGTCGCTTCACTTGTCTATCCAAAATTTCCACCAAATTTTTCTCATAAGATAAGTTCTCCTTAAACTCCACCCCTTCCAAAGGCATAATAGTACTATGATCACTTACCAATTTTCTCAACATAGATACATGAAGAACCAGGTGAATAGAGCTCAAATTCGGAGGCAATTTCAGCCTATAAGTCATATTCCTAATCCGCTAAAAAAAAACCTCATAAGGACCTACATACCGAGAACAAAACTTTCTCTCTTTTCGAAAACGCATCACACCCTTCCTAGGTAAGGCCTTCATATACACCCAATCACCAATACAAGAACCATGCTCCTTTTTCTAACATCCAAATAAAACCTTTTGATGACTTCGAACTATCTTCAATTTTTCCCTAAATAATCCCACTCTTTCCATAGCCTCCAAAGCTAACTCTGGGCCTATAAAAGTCATCTCATCTAACTCAAACCATCCCACCAAAGACCTAGACCTTCTACCACACAAAGCCCCAAAAGATGTCATACTAATGCTAGCACAAAAGCTATTGTTGTAAGCCAACTCAATAGGTGGTAGGTGATTACCCCAATTAACCTTGAATTCCAACATGCAAGACATCGACATGTCCTCCAAAGTTTGAATTGTCCTCTCGTCTTGCCCAATGGATTGACGATGAAAAATGTATGTACCTGACTTCACCTTAGGGCCAAGCCCCCCCTCCCCCTTTTGAGATGATTTCCAAAAGTGAGAAGTAAGTTGGATACTACAATCCAACATAATTAAAGTAGGCATACCATCTAGTCTAACCAACTTCAAATTACATAACTTGGCATTGTCTTCAACATTGAGAGTAGTCTCAACCGATGAAAAGGGAGCCGACTTAGTCGGCTGGTCAACAATAACCTAAATTGAATCAAATTGCTTTCAAGTCCGAGGCAATCCAACCACAAAACTCATGTTCGCTTCTCCCATTTCCAAGTAGAAATTTTAATATCTTGAGCCAAACCACTGGGTCTTTAGTGCTCTACTTTCAGTTGTTGATAATTGGGACATTCGAACGCAAATTTGGCTATATCTTCTTCATACGTGCCACCAATACATCTCTCTCAAATCCGGATACATCTGACTAGACCCCGGGTGGATAGAATAATGAGTGTTATGGGCTTTACTCATGATCATCTCCCTAAGACCATCAACGTCTAAAACACACAATCCATCTTGGTACCTAATTACATTATCTCCCCCTTGGGAGAAAACCTCTATCTTATTTCCGGCAACCACCTTTTTAACAGAATCAATGATGGGTCAAAGTCTTGCATAGCCTTAACATCAACAACCACAAAAGATTTGGCCCCATTCTGAACATGAATGCCTCCATCATTGGAGCCGCCCAACCTAACACCCAATCTTGCCAAACATTGAACATCTTTTGCCAACTCCTTCTTCCCTTAACCAACTCCCATCTAACCTCATATATAAGATCAGCTACAACATCCTCCTTGCCTGGATCGCATTACGAGCCGAACGTAACTCTCCCAATCTGATAGGCAGGGATGGAGACAGGAAATCTCAAGACATGTTGCACAGCACGATAAGAATCATGAAAAAGTAAAACATTTCCTAAAATGCCTTGTAGCCTCTTACCTATAGATGTGGCACGCTTCACACCTATAAATAAGACTATATCTGACACAACATGTTGGAATCTGAGGACCATTTATAAACCTAGCGCTTTGATACCATCTCTCTCATAACCCGAAACTAGAGTCTAGGAGTGACATGGCGAATGGGGACCCGAGAGTCCCCAAACAAGCCCAAAAATATTCAAATTCACATCATCGGTTCGGAAGCGTATTCAAAAGTAAACACATAGTTCTAAGGGACGGGAAAGTAGGACTCACGCTACAGGGATATCATAGGGAAAGGAGTTAACATAGATTCACATAGCACGTAACACATAAAGACTAAAGGGCAGGTAAGTATGACTCACTTTATGGGGGCAATTCAGGACTTAGGATCTTCCACATTTCCACATCAAATATACATAAATATCATAATCCTCATAACAAATCCACAATAGCCATATCCAAAAGATATCCATAACCGTAAGCTCCAAATATAACACATAACATATAGATCAGACAAGAGTCTAAAAGATGTCTAACAATGCCTCTAGTCATAAGATGAGACGAGGGCAAAGATATGTCCTGGGCTCACCCTCAAAATAAAGATAACATAAGCAAAAACAACATAAGGTAGAGGAACAGTGACTTGTCCTTGGAAGATAGGACTCACCACATCAAGCAAAACTTGAGATCCAAGCTAAAGTCGTACGGTGAATGATCGTAGTCCTCAATCCCTAGATGGTGAGATCATGTAGGTAAAAGTATGCATTAGTATGTTTGAATGTACTAAGTATGCGAGGTGCAATGCATGTAACTTACCAAAACCTGCACACAATGTTAGATGACAAGGGCGCGTAATATAGAAAGAGATATATAGCAAGGAATGTAATATAATAAGATGCTATGAAACTCATGATGCATGAAGTGCAAATGATGCTCATATATATAGTGGGGATGTAGCCATAACCGACATATCAAACCCATGCGAGCTATTATATGAACTTGCTCGATGTTGACCTCCCATCGGGTGAGAGAAGATTACTTGCCAAAGGTAATCTACACCACACCTTACGACTTGGTCATTTCGTATGTGGTGACCACCTTCTTTATGACCCGATCATTTCGGAAGGATTTTCATATCAAAACATGTCATATCATATCATAAACGAATAGTTATCCCTTATGACCCGGTTATTTCGGAGATGACTACCATTCCTATGCTGGCAAATAATTCAAGGAAAGGGAGATGATCCTTGGGGATAACCCTAACATCCCCAATCCATCGGTGCTAAGTCAACATCCCATGAGAATACTTATACATATACGTGCTTTTCAAAGAAGTAAGTCATTTCAAATCACTAAAAGGCATAATTGGGCTTAAAAGCCAAATATCGTTCATAATAATTCATACTTGCGCTCAAATGCCAAAACGTAACTTATAGTCATAATACTCATGCATAGGAATAGCTCATTCATATACATAATGGTGCAAGCACCCATAATGCCCAAAGAGCCATATTCATAGACATATATATAATCACATTTTTGTCATAACCAATATCTTATCAAAATCATATCATAATACATAATTGGGCTTAACCCGCATCATAATTTCCAAAATTTCCAATGTTCATGAATGCATATGCCATGAATGAAGTGAGAATAGCATAGGTAATTGAGATTCAATCTAAAATCAACTATATAATATGAAATTCAAGTGAAAACATAATTAAATCCACATTTAAATCATAACAAAATCACCCATGCATAAATCAAGCTTAAAAAGGCACATGCATATTTATACCTTCATAACTTAAATGTAAATCATCATAATAGGGTTTAAAGTAACTTAAAATCATAAATAAAGTACAAACCACACATCAATTGAATTTAATAAATTAAAATAAAGAAAATCCACATGTAAAGTAAGCTTAATTTCATGGGAAATTACTTGAAAAGATTTGGGTCTCCTTGGTTGGAAGGAACCAAGGATCAAACCCATATACCTAGACCCAATTGAAGAAATTCTAAGAGAAGTTTGAAGGAGACTTGAATTTGCCTTGATCCCCAAGTTGAAAATCTTCAAGAGTTCTTGAGAGGAATTTTGAGAGAGTTTAAAATGTGAGGAGTGAGTTTTGAATGTGAGGAATAGGGTTTAGGTCATTTGGAGGTCTTAATAGCTTAGGAAGTCATAAAATACCCTTAGGAGAAGCCACAATTACAAAAATACCGTTAAAGAAGCAAAAATCATATTCCTTGCCAGGGGTCAGTGAAGAGGTTTCACGGTCCGTACAAGGTTTCATGTACCGTGAAACCCACCTGTATAGCAACAGTTAGGCAAATTTTCAGAAAACTCTGCACAGACGAGCTTTACGAAAACATAAGTTCTTCATTCGAACTCTAAATGAGGTGAAATTAAGTGCGTTGGAATTCTAATTCAAAGATATTTAATTTGATAGGTCGTGGGCCATCCGGTTCCTTTTGTGCTTAGAGATATGGCCCTTTAAAGTTGACCCTTCTATTTTGTACATGTGAAAAACTTAACCAATGAAATTCCTTTGAACTTGACTTTCTGTAAGAGGCCCATAATGACCTTAAACAACATAAATATACTTGAATTCAAGGCTTGAAAGTGAAATTAGCTTGAGCTTGAAGATCCTATACTTAGAATTTTGAGCCAAAAGTGAGCCATACGATTGGGCCACACGGGGGTCGTGTGGTGGCACCAACCTTAACCAAAATCAAATATTCCATGTCAAGAGTGAAGCAACACTTAGAATATTTCCCACTTTGAAGGCTATATGGCTAGTGTGCTTTCACACGGGTCCGTGTGAAGTGGCCGTGTCCTATTACTTAGCTCCAAACATTGGTGTTCCAAGCTCAAGACCATCACAGGGCCCTCCACACGATCTGTGTAGTGTCATACGACCCGTGTGGGGTCCAAGTGTGATGTGCCTTAGCCCGAAACTCCACTCCAAAGCCACACACCCAAAAAATGAAGGCCAAGTATCATTTCACTAGAGACCAGACGACTCGTGTGACCTCACACTGGCCGTATGGTCTCCCTTGAGACGACACTTGGTCCAAATTTTGTCCAAAATAAAATTCTCAAGTTCTGATGAATTGGTACAATATCTGGGTCATTACATATTGAGAAAGTGAAATCCTCATGCTCTGATGGCGCAGTTCATCTTGATCAAGTTCCTCATGCAAGTGTGTAAGTGTGTAAGATGTTTGTGGACACGATGATCATGACGATGCCAAGGGGTCATGTTCAGGATCAATATGTTGATGTTGATAATAACAATGATGTTGTTATTGATGATCCTCCTGCTCATTAAGTTATGGATGTATCAAATATTCCTCTCAGGATGTTCACAAGACAACGTGTTCCCTTGTTTTGTTATCCACCAGCTGAGTATGTGCTACTCACTGACGGGGAAGAACCTGAATGTTATAATGAGGCTATGAAAGATGAACACAGAGATCAATGGATAGAATCCATGCAAGATGAGATGAAATCTTTGCATGAGAACTATACTTATGAGTTAGTGAAATTGCCTAAGGGTGTGAGAGCTTTGAAGATTAAGTGGGTGTTCAAAGTCAAAATTGATGAACACAACCAGAAGCGCAGATACAAAGCTAGATTGGTTGTTAAGGCGTCCAGTCAAAGAAAGGGTATTGACTTGGACAAAATATTTTCACCTGTCGTGAAAATATCCTCCATTCGTACAGTTCTTGGTCTAGCTGTTAGTCTAAATTTAGCGATTGAGCAGATGGATGTGAAGACGACTTTCCTTCATGGTGACCTAGAAGAGGAGATTTATATGAAACAACCTGAGGGCTTCAAAGTAAATGGTAAAGAAAATTTTGTGTGCAAACTCAAAAAGAGTCTTTATGGCCTAAAACGAGCTCCTAGATTGTGGTATAAGAAGTCTGAATCTATTATGGGGGAACAAAGCTACAAGAAGACTTTCTCAGACTATTGTGTATTTGTAGAAAAATTTTCTAATGATGATTTTATCATTTTATTGTATATGTGGATGATATGTAAATTGTGGGCAAGGATACTTCCAAAATTGACGAGCTAAAGAATGAGTTATGTAAGTTTTTTTCTATGAAAGACTTGGGCCATGCCAAACAAATTTTGGGCATGAGGATCACTCATCTCAAAGATGAAAGGAAGATTTATTTGTCACAAAAGAAGTAAATTGAACGTGTACTAGAGCACTTCAATATGAAAAATGTTAAGCCGGTTAGTACACCTCTTGATAGCCATATGATGTTAAGCAAGAAGACGTGTCCGATAGCTAGGAAGGAAAAAGAAAGTAGGGACAAAGTCCCATATTTCTTAGTCGTTGGAAGTTTGATGTATGCAATGATATGCACTAGACCTATATTGCTCATAGAGTTAGTGTTGTCAGCAGATTTCTCAATAATTATGGAAAAGAGCATTGGGAAGCTGTGAAGTGGATACTCGGATATCTAAGAGGAAGCTCATATGTATGCTTGTGTTTCGAAGGCTCTACTCCAATCTTTAAGGGCTATACAGATGTTGATATGGCAGGTGGCCTTGATAACTGAAAGTCCACTACTGGATATTTGTTTACTTTTTCAGGGGGAGCTATATCATGGCGGTCAAAGTTGCAGAAGTGCATTGCACTATTTACAATTGAAGCTGAGTATATTGCACCTACTTAAGCTAGTAAAGAGATGATATGGCTTAAATAATTCCTTCAAGAGCTTGGGCTGCAGCAAATAGAGTAAGCCTGTATTGTGATAGTCAAAGTACGATAAACTTGAGCAAGAACTCGATGTACCATGCAAGGATGAAATACATAGAAGTGAGATACCACTGGATTCAAGAACAAAGGACAAATCTATATAGGTTGAAAAAATCTCTATAAATGAGAATTATGTAGATATGCTGACCAAGGTTATGACAAAGGACAAGTTTGAATTGTACAAAGAACTTGTCGATATGAGCTCTCTTTGAGAAGATAGAGATACCTCCTTCTGGTGAATGGGTCTGGAGGGGGAGATTTGTGGGATCCATCCCATAAAGGTCACAAAGAAAATTCAACAAAAGCCACTGTTTTTGTTAATTTCAAATGCACCACGGTTTTGTTTGAAAATATGTTCCCTTGTGGTGTCACAAATAACATCTATGGGGATACACTTTTGCCTATAAAAGGAGCACTTCAGCTCCTCATTTGACACACCAACACAGAGAGAAAAAGAAACTACATTGAGTATGCTTCTATGAGGCATACCATAGATTATATAAGAAAGATAGTCTGTGAAGAAAAATAGAGTGTGAGTGATATTTTTTTTGTAAGGTGAAAAATCAAAAGAGGGTATTTCTTTTGTGCGTGTAGAAGTATTTTTGAGTATTATACTCGTACCTACACGGTGTAAAATTTCTTACTATAGTAATATTAGTTGCTTCTCTTGGTCCGTAATTCTTCCCTTATTTAAAAGGGTTTCCACGTAAAATTTTTGAAGTCGTTATTTTTCCCATTTTATTCATATTATTTTTACCATATAGTTTTGTTTTTGTCCATTTTTTCTCAATAATCTCCTCTTCTAGGTCACCATGAAGAAAAACTATCTTCGCATCCATCTGCTCAATATCTAAATTTAGACTAGCAGCCAGACCAAGAACTGTACGAATGGAAGACATTTTCACGAAGGTAAAAATATTTCGTCAAAGTCAATACCCTTTCTTTGACCGAACCTCTTAACAACCAATCTAGCTTGTATCTGGCTTCTGACTGTGTTCTTCAATTTAAACTTTGAACACCCATTTATTCTTCAAAGCTCTTATGCCCTTAGGCAATTTCACCAACTCATAAGTATGGTTCTCATGCAAAGATTTCATCTCATCTCGCATGAATTCTATCCATTGATCCCTGTGCTCAGATTCCATAGCGTCCTTATAACATTCCGATTCTCCCCCGTCAGTGAGTAGTACATACTCATTTGGTGGATAACGAGACGAGGGAACACGTTGTCTTGTGGACCTCATGAGAGGAATATTTGATTCGTCCACCACTTAATGAGCAGGAGGATCATCAATAACAACATCATTATTAGTATCAACATTTAATTTGTTGATCCTGAACATAATCCTGGGCATCGTCACGATCATTGATCCCACCAACATCATGCACACTTGTATGAGGAACTTGATCAAGATGAACTACGCCATCAGAGCTGGAGGATTTAGCTTTCGCAGAGTCTTCAATTGTTTGGTTCTCCATGAAGACGATATCACAGCTTGTCACAAGCTTCTTTCAATTGGATCATATAACATGTAATCAAATTCATCAATGTTATATCCAACAAAGAAGCACTGCCTTGTCTTGACATCTAAATTTGACCTTTCATTTTTTGGCACATGTACAAATGCCTTTCAACTAAACACCTTCAAATGGTCATAGAAAACCTCCTTGTCATACCAAACTTTGTTTGGAACATCACTTTGCAAAGTCACAGTAGGATAGATTAATCACATGAGCGACGGTCAATGAAGCATCCCCCCAAAAAGGAGTTTGGCAACTGTGCTATAGAAAGCAAACATCGAACTCTTTCCATCAAGGTCCTGTTCATCCTATCTGTCAAACCATTTAGCTGAGGAGTCTTTTGGTTTCTAATACCTTGATGCTTGCAGTATTCGTCGAATGGTTCATAATATTCATCACCGTTATCAGTACGAATACATTTAAGTTTCTTTCTAGTTTCTCTCTCAACTAAAGCCTGAAACTGTTTAAAGACACCTAACAATTGGTCTTTAGTCTTCAAGATATAGACCCAAAGTTTTCTTGAGCAATTATCAATGAAAGTGACAATCTAGAGTACACCACCCAAAGTCTTTGTCTTCATTAGCCACATAAATCAGAGTGCACTAACTCGAGCAACTCTATCTTTCTTGAAGGAGGGTTAGACTTGAAAGAAACTCTCTTTTGCTTTCCAACCAAGCAATGCTCATATTTTTCTAGTTTAGCACTTTTGAAATCTGACAACATTTTCTTCTTAGCCAGAACATTAAGTATTTTCCAACTGATGTGGCTAAGTCTCTTGTGCCATAACGTTGAAGAGTTATCACTCTCAACTGCTTTCATTATATTGGCACAAGTAGAAGCTATAGTCCAGTATAGACCACGTCGTTTGTCACTACGAACCATAACCAACGAAGCTTTAATGAGTTTCCATTTTCCTCCATCGTTGATACTGACATATCCTTCATCATCTAATACACCAACAGAAATTAAGTGTAGACAAATATCAGGTGTGTATTTCACATTGTTTAAAACTAGTTTAGTTCCAACAATAGTTTCCAAATAAATTATTCCAATACCAAACACCCTAGATACAGTCTCATTACCCATACTTAAGGTTCCAAAATCACCAAGGGTATAGGAAGAGAAAAAAAATCTTTCCTCGATGTCACATGAGATGCGGCCCTAGAGTCCACAACCCAACTTGACTCATCACTGGAATGTTTATCAAATCTGTGTTAAGAACGGTAATAAGATCTTCAGTGGTAATAGTGTCTAGGAAATTTTCATTGCCATCTTTATTCTTCTTTTCTTTGTTCTCCCTCTTCAATTTCCGATAGAACTTCTTTGCATGCCCTTTTATACCACAATAATAACACTCAATATTTTTAAGTTTATCTCTGGATTTGCTCCTGTTGTGTTCTCCATTTTGAGAACTACGATTCTTGTTTCTCCCCCTAGGACCAACCACTAGGACATCGATGAAGAACCTTGAGATTTTTTTCTCATATCTTCGTTCAAGACATTGCTCTTGGAAAAATAAATAGAAATCGCACCATCCGAAGTAGAATTTGACAATGACATTCTAAATGTTTCCCAAGAATCCAGTAGGGAACCTAGTAGAAGTAAGCCTTGAGTTTCTTCATTAAATTTAATGCCCATAGCACATATTTGGTTCGTGATCCCTTTAAAATTGTTCAAGTGATATGTGATTGGAGAACCATTAATGTATATTAAACTCAGCATCTGATTTATTAAGAACATTATGTTGTTCCAGTCTTCCGAGCATACAAACTTTCAAGATGGTCTCATAAGCTTCGGACATGTGTTTCCCCAGAAATATGGTTCAACACATTATCGTCAACCTACTATCTAATAAATCCACAGACCTGTCTGTGTAACAGATTCCACTTTTCATCTGTTTTACTTTCAGGCTTTACAGTGGTGAAGACTGATTGATAAAACTTCTTAAAATAAAGCAAATCTTCCATTTTCCCTTCCAAATGACATAATTCGTGCAATTCAAAGTAATCATTCTACAAGTGTTGGCTTTTCTTATTTTTTCAAAAAATTGCTTTTATAAATCAAAGCCTGATACCAATTTATTGAGGAAAAAAATTGGACAAACACAAAGGTATATGGTAAAAATAATAGGAATAAAATGAAAAATATAATGACACAATTTTTTTTTACTTGGAAACCCTTTTAAATAAGGGAAACATCACGAGCCAAGAGGAACAACTGATATTACTATAGTAGAAAATTTTACATCGTGTAGACACGAGTACAATACTTAAAAATACTTCTACACACACAAAAGAAATACTCTCTTTTGATTTTTCACCTTCAAAAAAAAAAAATCCTTCACACTCTATTTTTTTTCTTTTTAGATTATTTTTCTTATATAATCTATGGTACACTTCATAGAGAAATACTCAATGTATTTTTCTTTTCTCTCTGTGTTGGTGTGTCAAATAAGGAGCCGAAGTGCTCCTTTTATAGGGAAAAATGTATCCCTATAGATGTCATTGGTGATGTCACAAGGGAATATATTTTCAAACAAAATCGTAGTGCAATTGAAATCAACAAAAGCAATTACTTTTTTTTTTTGGTTAAAAGCAGTGGCTTTTGTTGAATTTTCTCTATGACCTTTATGGAGATGGACCCCACAATATTTACATAAAATAAACAATCATTAGACTAAAAATCTATTTTTCGGAGAATGTTTTTAGAAAAGAAAATATGTTAAATAATATGTATGTCCTTTGATTGTTATAAGTACAACCAACTAAAGAAAAAGAAGACAAGCTATCTAATGAATTTGCTAAAAAAGTGATTTAGAGAATGTAAGAAAATTATTTGCACATGGAGGCAAGAGATGTTCAGCTGAACTCACTTAATTATACATAAGATGATGCATTTGTATTTATTTTCATATATAAATTTTGAATCCTCTAAAACAACATGCAGTAAGTTAGTTTAGCAATGCAGGATATATTCAAATTGCGCTCTATAGCACAAGGTTCAATTCTTAATGATTTGACTATTCTTACATTTTTATACTTCAAATCTTTAAATCTCTTAAGTGGAAATTCAAGATTCATCACTAAATACACATGACAACCCCCTGCACGTCCCCGAATTCGCCTTAATTTTATATTTTTATTACTTGAAATTCCTAAGTGAAAGTTCTAGATCGAAAATTGATTCAACATGTCCTCCCATTCGTTGGGATGAGAAGTTCTCTTTCTTTTCTTTAAAAATGTCTTGAGTGGTTTGACTTTTAACAGAGAGCAATAAAAAGTCAGAATAGAGCCTAGAAGTCGACCCAATGACAAGGCATGCCGACAAAACCTCACGAGCAGGGGCGAATTTAGTTATAATTTTTGGGTCACGGGAACCTGTGATCATCCAACAAAATTCAATATGTTACTTATATAATTCTTAAATATATATTAAATATTAGCTAAAGGAACCCATTCTCAAAACGCCATGTTGGTTCACTGGTCTAAGCGCTCTGATCTAATACAAAAGTTGAAAATTCGATCCACGGGCCAAGAGGAGTAACTGATATTTCGTGGCTGTACTTATAACAATCAAAGGACATACATATTATCTAACTTGTTTTCTTTTTTAAAAACATTGTTTCGAAATTTTTTTTTAAAAACATTCTCTGAAAAATAGATTTTTAGTCGGATGATTGTTCATTTTATGTCAATATTGTGGGGTCCATCCCATAAAGGTCATAGAGAAATTCTACAAAAGCCACTGCTTTTGTTAATTTCAAATGCACCATATTTTTGTTTTAAAATATGTTCCCTTGTAATGTCATGAATGACATCTATAGGGATACATTTTTACCTATAAAAAGAGCACTTCAATTCCTCATTTGACACACCAACACTTCAAGAAAAGAAAAATGCATTGAGTATTTTTCTGTGAGATATACCATAGACTATATAAGAAAAGTAGATTGTGAGCGATATTCTTTTTGTAAGGTGAAAAATCAAAAGAGAGTATTTCTTTTGTGTGTGTAGATGTATTTTTGAGTATTGTACTCGTACCTACACAATGTAAAATTTCTTACTATAGTAATATCAGTTGCTCCTCTTGACCCGTGATTTTTTCCTTTTTTAAAAAAGCTTCCACGTAAAATTTTTGGTGTCATTATTTTTTCCATTTTATTCCTATTATTTTTACTATATACGTTTGTGTTTGTCCATTTTTTTTCTCAACAAATATGAATATGAATACCGGCCTATTTCAAAAATAATTTTTATTTTGGCCCATTGAGGTTCTAATTGTGTTGGATTGTGTGAAAAATATACAACCACCATAACTATATAATTGTGTTAAAAATATACTCTTGAATTTTTATATTACTATATTTTGGTATGATTAATTCTGAAATATACCATTGCAGGAGGATGAAGCTCCAATAAAGTCAACGGGAAAATTGATAGAAAATTTTGAATGGGCGGAAGAATGTATAAGAACTAATTATTATGGAGCAAAAATAATGATTGATGCCTTTATACCACTTCTCCTCTTGTCTCCTTTGCCAAGGATTGTCAATGTTTCTTCTTTGCTCGGAAAGATAAAGGTGCGATTTTCCTAATTTCTTCTTTGCTTGAAAAGATAAAGATGATTTTCTTAATTTGTTTTGATAGTTTATTTTTTTAAGTTTAATTTTTCTTTGCTCTAATTTTGTTCAATTCTTACAAAAAGTAGAAAGACATTTAGCTTATACATGAGCTATATGCTAAATATACATTATGATACACACAAAAACTGAACATAGCTTGATTATATATGAAATATACACTTATGCCCGTACAATGAATACCTATTTCTTTTAATAATTTGACCGAATGACCATGTAATTAGTATCCTTTTTTCTTTGGAATACATTTTCAGCTGATATCAAATGAATGGGCTATAAAGACTTTAAGTGATGAGAAAAGCCTTACAACAGAAAAAGTGGATGAAGTAGTAAATGAGTTTCTTATGTGCTTCAAGGAGGATCTTTTAAAAGAAAAGGGTTGGCCCATTGATCTTGCAGCTTATAAAGTCTCGAAAGTGGCCATGAATGCATACACAAGAATTGTTGCCCAAAAGTTTTCTTCTATATGCATCAACTGCATTTGTCCTGGCTATGCTAACACAGATATTACTTATAATACTGGGCCTAGGACTCCAGAAGAAGCTGCTAAAGGCCCAGTAGGTCTGGCCCTTTTGCCTGAAGGTGGACCTTCTGGACAGTTTTTTTACCGGAAGAACATTCCGATAACATTCTGAAAAGAAAAAAAACGCAATTTAAAGTATTGTCAAACTACTTTTAGATTCATGAACTTGTAATGTTTTATTTTAGAAAAAATTACATAAACATATATTTTCATACTAGATAATTTAAGGCTCGTGGAACGGGCTCAAATATAATTTCATATAGGTTTTCTAATAAACAACTTCAATATATTACTTTATAATTTATTTTAAATGTTCATATGATATAAATGTGTCATTATAACCAAATTTGGGAAGACTGAATTTTTAAGAAATTTTACGTATAGGGAAAATAGAAAAGTGTGTTAGATTATGAATAAGTACATTCATGTTCGAGAATATATAAAATATTGAATCTTTGAAAAAAAAATTATCTTTATATATTTTCCCAAGTGGTATCTATTGTCCACAGTTATTATCTTCTATTTGTAGTATTTGTACTACAAGCTTTGCATATAATGATATATATAAATTTTTGATCAATCAATTAGTAAAGCTCGATTTAAAGACTTTCAAATTTCTATTACTTTAGGAATTAAGTATAATTTTATTTGTGGTTAGGTTTGTCGATACAAACAACAACATTACCCCAATGCCTCAAAGGCTCCCGCCCATTGCGAGGTAAGGGGACGTCAGATGTATGCAGCCTGACCCCTATGTTTAAAAACATAGCGCGACTTAGGTTTGTCGATAATTGTGATTATTTTATTATTGTCTTATCGAAATAGTTTTATTTATGTTGATGCTAATATTGAAATTATTTATTAAAAAGTTGATTTCTAATTCCACAACAATAAAAACAATCATGAAAGTAATCTTATGTCTATGTATAATACGAATAATTATCTTAATGTTAAATTCTATATTTAATTAATTAAAAAAAATTGATACCAAACTCTAAATATCATGCTGTAGTTAAATTCTAAATTAAATTAATAAAAAAAATTGATACTAAACTCTAAATATCACACCTAAAAGAAAGCTATGATTACCCCCATAAAAATAATCAATGTACTTATTTTTCTTTTCAGGTTATTTTTCCCCTTTATTTATTTTTTAATTTTTTTCTTCCTTTATATTTCTCAACACAGTCCTTTTATATTGACATTTTCTTTTGTTGTTCTTTATTGTTTCAACACCTCATTTTTCTTTAGTATGTATTTTAATAGGGATAATTCTAGTACATGTATAAGTAATCTATATTATGTAGTCAGTGTATACTTTCTATGACTTTTGACAAGGTATATTGTATAGTAACGTATATTTTGTGATTGTAAATAAAACATAGTTATATTTGTTATAAATCATTAAGTTTATTGTATATGTTTGAAATTATTCCTTTTTAATATTCCTCAGAATTTGAATATCAAACCTTTTTTCCTTGAAATTTTCTCTATTAAATAGTTTATCATATTTGATATTAAAAAAATATCCTACATTGAAATAAAAATTAATAACTTTTAATCTTTCAGTGAATACATTATCACATTATTAATTTTCCGATAGTAAAACATTGTTTTCTCTTTTAGTCACTAAATTTGACATTTTCTTTAAATTGAATAAAAAATATTGGCACGTCATTTTTAAGACTGTTTTGATAATCAAGATACGAACTTTAGTAGTGGTCATGTATTAAATAATGTCAAAATATCAACATACCAATCATGCGATGCAATGTCAAATAATCATGATGCATGTATGTCCTATGATACACATCCGCTGATAAACTCATATCGAAACCCATGGGGGCCTCACATAGATCATGTTCGTCGGAACCATTTTCCTTCGGCTTTATTTTTCTTTTCTTTCCCTAGCTAGAACCATTTTCCTTCTGCTTTTCATCATCTATGGAATATCAAGCAGGCATGTAATCATAGCACAAATAATCATGTTCGTAAGTATGCGTGTATGCAAGATGTCCGCTTAAATGATATAAGATAACATTCAATTCCAAATATTTCACAAGTCCTCAGTTATTCGTAACACAATCTCATAATTTTACAACCTCAATGTCAATATCAAATGATTCACAATTTTCACAATTATAACACAAGTATAAGGTTTCACAACGTTTACAACTACCCAAACCGGATTCCCATGATCAAAGCCTACAATGATATAATTTTATCCCAATTCATGTCCCAAATCACACAATTTCATATACATAGAAGCATACAAGTTTCAATCATACTTGACAAAAGGTTAGAAGTCCACTTGCCTTAGAAAAAGTCTCGAATCAAGTTGAATCAAGTCGAATCCAAAGCTTTGCTCTTTCTACGATACTCTGAATCGTCAAAATATATTCAAATTATAGCATCATAATCACATAACGAATCTAAATGACAATAAAACCAACCAATTCGGGTGAAAAGGGAAAAATGATTAAAAATTACATGTTCAAAAAGTAACCAGAATCTGAAAATTAATACATGAAAACTTTTCCCAAGTAATAAGGACTTCAACGGTGAAAATCGTTTCGAAAATGGAATGAATAATGAGGTAGAAATGATCAATTTAGTATTAGGAATCAAAGTCCAAAAATCCCCAAATTCCTTAATTAAAAACCTCAAATTCTAAGTGAAAAACACAATTTAATCAATGGAAATTAAAGAGTCATGAAAAACCATGAAAAATCTCCCAAAAACGAAGCTTGGAATATTAAAAATGGTGAAAAATGTCAAAACCCATCACTTAAAGAGTCATCATTGTTCAGGTACATTTTGTGCTCCGCGAACACGGAGGCAAATGGCCCTCAAAGCTCCGGGAACACAGAGGTCTCGCTGCCGGCACTTCGGGAACGTGGAGGTCAAGCATTATGACCCTCCGCAAACACAGAGTAGTTGAGTGATGCGCTAGATTGCAGCAAAAAATCTCGTGAAGCTTGTCATAAAGGGGCCCCAAGATTCGAGACAATAATTTTTTTAGAAGAAATTTGGCCAAAGTCCCTTCATGGTCCGTGGTGCTCTTCATGGACTGTGAGGATTCCTAGGTGGCACCCTTAGGAAAAAACATTGGCAACCAAGCAAGGGCCTCCTCCCCCGAGCTATTTCACGGCTGGTGGTGAGGTCCAAGAGCCGTGACAGGCTCCATGGAGGGTCATTTGGTCTTGCACCTCAGAAAGCCTAGGTACGCCACGAAATGGCCAAGGGCCACCTCTACGAGCTCCTTGAACAAATTTCATTAGAAATCAAATTTTGGGAACCCTTAAGACCTTTCGAAGCTTGGGTCCTTACAAGAGCTTCCAAATCACCTCCCGAGCTTAGCAATGCTTTTATCTCAAAAATCCTCTAAATCTTGCCTTTTAAATCACTGAAATCGAGTTTAAAATTACTAGGTTATCGCTCTTTGAATTTTAGAGAAATGGATAATTACAACCTTGTAAGGAAATATAAAGGCCACTGGAGTGATCTTCACGAATGTGGGCCCTAGGCCCACGATTGCGGTCCACTCGAGAGGTGGCCTTCACAAACCCGGCCAAGCATCCGTAAACACGAAGCTCTTTAAGCCTAGACCTTCGTGAATGGAACCAGTACTCCGTGAACGCAAAGGTCTCAAGGCCAAACTTTCACAAACACAGCCACTTGGGCCTACAAATACGAAGACCAAATTGGTCTTGTTACGACCCTAGCCTAGAACCTAGTGGTGACACAACAAATGGGTACCAGAGAGTTCCCAAACAAGCCTCATAGCATCCACATACACATCATTGGTTCGAAAATGCATTATTAAACAACAAACACATAATTCTAAAAGATGAAAAAGTATAACTTACGCTATGGGGATATCACAGAGATAGGGATTTGCATGGACTCATATAACACACAACACATAAGAACTAAGAGGCGGGTAAGAATGACTCACGCTATGGGGATAGAAGGGACTTAGGACTTTCCACATTTCCACATCTCATCAATAACATATCATCATCCTATCAAACATTAATAGACAATTGTAATCATAATCTCCATAAGCAAATAACATAACACATCACAATCCCGTACAAAGAGTTTACATGATGTCCATCAATTCCTTTAAGTCATGGAATAGGACGGGGGCCAAGTCATGTCCCAGGCTCACCCTCAAAGTAAAAACATATGAGAATAACATAATAGGTAGATAGAAAGTGTACTTGTCCTTGAATGATAGGACTCACCACAGGCAACTCTCACAATCCAAGATAACCGTCAAGAGGTGGATGAAAATAGTCTCCGGTCCCTACATGGTTAAATCATGTAGGCAAAGAGTATGTGTTAGTACATTTGAATATACTAAGTATGTGGGCATGCAATGCATATGAACTCATTAAACTTGCATTCAATGTTATATGACAAGGGCACATGTATAGAAAGAAGTATATACAAAAAAGAGAGTAACATATCAATATGCCATGAAATCCATGATGCATGAAATGCCAAAATACATAAACATAACGGAGATGGGATATTAACCGATATGTAAGACCATGCGAGCTATTATATGGAATCTCGATGTTATCCCTACATTGGACAAAAAAAGGGATCACTTTTGCTAAGGTGAACATCTATAATGCCTAAGTTGATCACTAAAGCTCCATAATTGAGCCTCTACTAACGGGTGGTCCATATAGGTAATCAAGCCTCATCTAATGGGTGATCCCTATAAAGAGTCAACCTCACCTAGTGGGTGACCCTTCTAAGGATTCAACCTCATCTAACAGGTGATCCTTTAACCTACGATGGCATGTAGTTACGGAACAATGAAATTCACGTCTAATGGGTCATGCCTCAACTAAGGGGATGAGCCTCAATCTCAAGGTCCTCTCGGTACTAAGTCATTATCCCACGAGAATACATATACATATACATGATTGGGATAGGAGTATAAGTCATTTAAAATCATAATCATGCATATGTAGGCTTAAATGCCAAAACATAGTTCAAATCATGCATACTTAGGCTAAAAAGCCAAATCTATCATAGACATACAAGCTTGGGCTCAAAGGTCAAATCATACTTCATTTTATACTTTCATGCATAGAAATATCTCATTCATACTTGTACATAGTGGTGTAAACACACCCATAATTGCCCAAAGAGCCATATCATAGGCATTATGTGATCACTTGTCATGTCACAACTATACTTTCATCAAAATCATATTTATCAACATAATTGAGTCTTAACCCACTTCATCAACTTCATGAAAATTAATATTCATGTATGCTTATGCCATGAGGAATAAAGAAATAGCATGGGTATTAGGAATTCATAATTAAAACAACATAATAATATAAAATCATAGCAAATCCATGAATAAATAAACAATTAAAGCATACTTGAAATTACCCATGCATAGATTCATAAATTAAAGGGACATGCATATCCAATTCTTCATAAAACCCATGTAAATCATAATAATAAGATCCAAGTCATCATAAAATCAATAAATAAGCTCATCACATAGCCCTATTTCAACAAATTAGGACTAATTTAAAAGACCCATTTGTAAAATAGATTTAGAATTCATGAAATTAAGAAATAGGGTTTTTGGTTCTTCATGATTGGGAGGGAATCCTAAATAAATCCCACATACTTTACTGAAATTAGAAGAATTAAGATGGATTTGACTTGGGTTGAAGCCCTCTTGTATTCCTTGAATTGATCAACACAAGACTTGAAGAGAGAACCTCAGGAATTAAATTCTAGAGCATGAGTGTTTCTAATGAGGATGAATTGTAATGAAAGAGTATAAGTTGATTTAGGGGTCTAGGAAGGTGAAAAGGTCATAAAAGTCCCTTAGAATAACCCAAAATTACGTAAGGACTATTAATGACACAGAATTAAAAATTCACATAAACCCCTGCACGGATGAATTTTACGAAAATGGGCATAACTTGTTGTCTGAACTCAAAATTAGGTGAAACTAGATAGGTTGAAAAGCTAATTCAAAGAGCTTCAATTTGGTAGGTCGTAGGCCACCAGTTATTTTTGTGTAAGGAGATATGACTATTTAAAGTTGACCCTTGAATCGGTTCATGCGAAAAACTTAGCTAATGAGATTCCTTTGGACTTGGCTTGATATAAGAGCTCTATAATGACCATAACCAAATACATAATCTTGCATTGAAGGCTTGAAAATTAATTTAGTATGGACTTGAAGGTTCCATGGAGATCCTTTGACTAGAGCTTGAAAGGAGGATTCGGGAAGCGCTTTGAGCGAACGAATAAGAGGCCAAATATTGTGGAGTGATATGGGGTGACATGAAAAGCTTAGAACTGATTTGGGAGCTTAAAGGACTAGCCCAATTTAATGTACCTTGGAAAGACCATCTCCAACATTATTTCATTCTTATGAAGCCCGAATACTTACAAAATTTCTCCTGGAAATGAAATTTCTAGCCTTTATCCAATTTACAACTTGTGGGGCATTACAGGTCTGCATAGATATCAGCTTAAAAGCTAATTTTTCCCAATTTTGAAATTTTCGACAGGGTGTTCAAAATTTGTTCGGAATCTAATGCATGTAAATAAATTATGCTACCCCACTTCGACGCTTCGAACTCAATGGTACAGTCATAATTCTTGTACGGGGTCATTTACGGTTGAATGTAGGTCGCACTTCCAAGGTCATATTCAACTAAAGCCACCGAGAAATTTGGAATGAGTCCAAAAGCCTCGGGATTTGAACAAAGGATCATTCTAGACCAAATTTGACGTTCCACAACTAATCGCAATGTCGAAATGCCCATTCTGACACATTTTTCAAACTGATTGCAAGTGAAGAATTGGGATGACGAACTAAAATAATGTATGTTTTAGTTTAATGGGTTAGGGTTTAATTGTGGAGCGAGTTAGGGTCAGGTTTAGCATAATTTGGGGCGGGTTGAGTTTTATTTATAATTAATTTTAGATAATCAAATTGCAATCAATAGGTGATCACCACGTGTTTTAAAAAAGGTATAAATTTCATCAATACCATACTATTTATTCATAATTTCTAGTTTTTCGACTCTTTTAATAATTACAAAAAATCTCAACTTTTTCTGCGTTGGCTGATACCTAAATTTAATGTTTGATATGTCAATATGAATTTAAGTCTGTTACATTAAATAAGGAAAAAAAATTGACAATTACAAAGTGATTCCTTAATTAACGCTAAAAGGATCTAGTTGTTTAAATCAATCCTTAAAAATTAGTAATAGTTTGTTAGGTTTAAAATTTGAAAAAAATAATGAAATATTATTATTAATTTTTTCCAGATTTGTTTTCGCCTCCACCAAAAAAAAATTAATCAACTATGAATGTCTCAATCTTGATCCGCCATTCATGAATTTGGGAATCATATATATTTGCGTTCAAACAATTGGAAAAGCCGACGCTGGATTCATTTTTTTTTGAAGAAAATTAGAGTGGAGAAGGTATGAACTTATCAGTTTTACTGCATCATTCTGGTAAATGGACAACCTCTGTTCTTCATTACCTTTCTTCTTGCTACTTTTCTGTTGCTTCAGTGTTTCTCTATGATGCTCTTCAACTAATTTGACATTCTTCCGTACAGACAATGGTGTTGCAGGTCGAGTGTCATAAGATAGTGCTCTTTTTTTTGGAGGAATTTTGATTTAACAGACTATCATCGTCAACTCGACCATTACAGGTGCCACAATTATTTTCCAGCACAAGAATTCCAAAGGATAATGTTTCCATAGCTTCAACAATTATTTGAGTACCTAAATCAATATTTAGCAAGTCTGGAACATTGTCTCCATGATAATTGTTTTTGAAAATTTAATGAAAAAACAGGTAATGTTTGCTGGAAGCATTACGAGAATCAAACAAAAATAAAGGTTGTTGATTTGAGTATTTTGTTTCTCAAGAATGTTTTAATAAGTTCAAGAATTATTTGTTAATACTTTGCAACTTGTTCCTTCTTCTAATTCATCTATTTGGTTTATGATTCTGGTAGAAGATATGTTGTTTGCCTCAGAAAAAAATGCAGTTGAGGGAGGTTTCAACTTGAAGAGATACTTTTTTGTTCATGCCATAACATATTTTGATTCTAGTTTTAATTAAGGTATCATGTATTTAAGATGCAAAAATTTTGGTAATATAACGTTTCATATTAGATAAATATGTAAGTATCAATGAATAAACTCAATATGCCATACAGAGGACAATTAAACTGTTCCACACAATGTGTCAAGTATCTATATGCTAAAATTGTAGAAGTATCTTGTACGTAACATTTACCTGTAACAAACTTAACATGCCATATAAAAGGACATAATCTGTTTAAGACATTGTGTCAAGTATCTATAGATTAAAATTTAAGAAGTATAATTTATGTATTATCTACCTGTCTATTGGATACAAGTATCAAAGAACCAATTTTATTAATTAAATTCAAATATCAATGTTTTAATCTTCTGGATCTGAAAATCATAAAAAGAAGTTTAGAACAAACATTATAAGTGTTAAAAAAATATATGGCAAAAAATATACATTGAAATTTATAAATTTACTACAATACAAGCTCGAAAAGTACCAAAAAATTAGCTTGTCTGTTCAAAACACATAGGCAGCACAGTTTGCCATAACAAGCTAAGCATTAGTTTCTGAAAATCATGATTGAATTTTAAAGGGACACCAACTAAGAGAGATCAATCAGTCTATCGCTATCCGTCATAAGATAAATTCGCGTATCAAAAGTCGTACTGTTGACTATATTCAAAATTAAATCGTGTGTAGGACAAGTTAGACACGAACTTTTCTGGAGGTATAAAGTATTAAGACCCAATTACCATATAGTGGACAAATAATCTATTTAAACAAAGTTTCAAGTATCTAAAAATGTAAATAAGTTGAAGTATCAACTAACTTCTATACAGTTAAAAATACCTATACAGTATAATCTTTCAGGTATCAAATAACTAGCTAAGTAAGTAATTGAATTTAAGTATCAGGTAGTTAAGTTAATGTATTGTTAGATACCTATTTCTTCATATCTAAAATGACAAAGATTACAAATTATCACTAAATACAAGATTAAACAATTTAAGTGCAAAGACACATTGAAAAGAAATACACTTTGAATTTTATATGCTTACTACAATACCAGTTGGATAGTACCAAAATAAAAACTTAGCTATTCAAGATTAAAAAAAACACAAGGAAAAATAGTTTGCCTTTATAGTCTTAGCAGTTGTTTCTGGAAACAAAATAAATTTACAGACACAAAAATTACGAAAGATCTATCATTCTATCACTGTCGGGCATAATGAAAACATCCCTAGACTTGGGTGGATTGTCGTTTTCACTAACACAACCTTTGCAAGCCTTGTCACTATCATATTTTCATAATAGTGCTCGTATCTCCTCAGAAGATACTCAATATCCAGTGCATGCGTAGGGACTGGAATTTCATCACTAATGCATTCAGCATAGGCAGCGAGCAATACCCCATAGTCCCTGCAGTGACAGTACAAAAAAGTAGTATGAGACAAATAAATATATTAAAAGACTATGAACTAATTAACTGTACTTGATACTTGACATAATGTACTTCAGATATATAATTCGTACTTGAATTTATGTATTTTGCCTTGACTATACCTGATAATTGAAAGAATGTACTTCGGGTATATAATTGACACTTGAATTTATGTGCTTCGTGTGAATACATGATACATAAATTTAGGTACTTACTGAGACTACTTGATACTTGAATGTGTGTACTTCAATTAAATACTTGATACTTGGTTAAAGAAAAGCTTTTCTTTGGGTTGTCAGTATGCGTGTGTTAACAAAGTTTCCATAAATTTGATACTTGAACAATTAACAATTCCCAAAATGTCTAAAAACCTAGGTATAGAATCAACAATTAGCTGAGATTTGTGAATCAAATTCAATAGATTTTCAGTCAAATCAAACCATTAACGATGAATTTAGAAAAATAAATGAAAAGTACCAATTTAGGTTTAAAAACACACTTTAGGTAAAGAAGGGCGGATAGTAATGGATTCAACTTTTTCCCTCTTTTTTGCATGTGATTTGGGGTTGGAGATTTGAACTTGAGCTTGTTTCCTTCATGACCTCAGTCTCGTCTGGAAATCATCTCTAATGGCGTCGCCTTGAGGATTGTTGGTAGCCTCGACTATTGGGTCTACATACATTGGTTGAGAGTTATCACTATCACAAACTTCTTGTGTAAGTCGAAGGCTAAATGTTGGTTGAGCATGCATGAGAATAATTCACTGATACTAGAAAAACAAAAAAAGGGAAAAACGTTCAAACAATGAAGGCTGAAGAAGAAAAACTCTTCCAAAAACGGAAAAGTACCAAAAAAATTATTCAAATTTAAATTTGCAATTAATTGTGATGGGTTGTTAATTGATGATTAGTGATTGACATTGATTAGATGACTATTGCTAGAAAATAGGCATAAAATTAGCAAAAGAAGCGTGAGTTTTGGAGAAATTATTTTATTGGATAAAATTATATGGTAGGAAATATTAGAGACTTGGGTAAAATAAAATAAGTTGCGTAGTTTTGTAATTTTTTCTTAAAAAAATTATTTAAAATATTTAACTTTTTCCCATTAAAAGAAAGTACAATTTTGGACCCAAAGGTGGATGACAAGGGCATTTTAGGCCCAAAAGGTGAATGAAGGACATTTTTGTACTATCATCAGTAACAGAAGAAAGATTTCTCATTCCTTAGCCGGAAAGATATGTGGCCATGAAAGAGGGATTACGTGGAACAAAATTGACTGGGTGGTAGAGTCGTGGAAACGCTTGTTTCTTCCATATTTTGGACCTTAGCTCCATGGAAGAATATGTTACATCTGAAACACGGAAGAATTAAAATCTTAGATCAAAACACTATGTATGGATGGTATGAACTGCCTAAACAAGAATTCTTGAACAACAAACAATCATTTCATATATTCACGATCAAGAAGTACTGGATTCTCTTTCGGATAGGCCCTGAAAGGAGAAGGAAGGCTGGAATGCCAATAGGCGTCTATTATATTGAATTTACCCGATAGTCCCCATTTTGGGAATGTCCAGTGCCAAAGTCATTGAATGGGTAAGTTGCCAATCCTTGGACTATGTAATGTACTTTATCTGCTGGTTTACGGGCGGACGATTTTAAAGAGGACTCGCCATTCATTAGATAGAGAAGATCACTAAGATTTCGTGATCCGCTGCCGAATTTATTCCAATTTCAAGATCTCAAATCGAATCGGTATTGATGTACCGATTGAGAATGCTCATTCAATAGTTTGAGAGCTTTTTAGGCCCTTTACCATTATATAATTTTGGTCATTATATCATCTTTTGGTTCAACGTATTTCAAAATCCTATAATTCTCTAAATATACTTATAAGTTCTAGAATAATAACTATTGTTTCTAAGAAAAAAATGATTATTTATGAATATAGGGTGAGAAGACATTTTATCTAAATTATGTATATATAACACTAGTAGCCTTCACCCTTTGAAAAATATTTTTCATCAAATTAAAGGATCAATTAAATACTCACTAAAATATCTGTTAGCTATGTAATATAAAATCATTGATGTAAATCTTAAGTTAAGATGTGTAATATTCACATTATAATGCAGAATATTTCTAAATATATGCTATTTCTTTCTTTTTTCACCCGATGCAGTACCTATGAAGCCCAAAATAATCCAAATATATGTTATCATATTTAAATGGTATGTAACTGAAGAATTAGGAGTCATGTGAAGTGGATGATTGGAGTTTATTAGATAACTAACTCAGTTAGTTACAGATTAGTTAGTTAGTTATAACCTCTTTTCAAGTAGTTAAAGGTCACTCAGACTTGTATAAATACAAGGATCACTGTACACTTTTGGTGGTTGAAGAAATATATCAAAATCATTCTGCTTGTTCTCTATTTTCGAATTCATGTTGAGGTGAAATGTGAAATTCATCAAGGTATCAGAGCCTTGAGGATTAATTGAGTCTGATTTGAAGGTCAACAATGGCGTCGATGTCGAAGTTCGATCACACCGATGTTCTCTTCTTACATCCTTCAGATACTACTGGAACTGCAATCATACTGATGCAATTGGCGGGATCAAAGAATTACTCTGTGTGGAGTAGCGCTATGCTTATCCAATTGCTTGGAAAAAACAAGCTAGGGATCGTGGATGGAACTCTGAAGAAGGAAGACTTTGGAGCTGAGTTAGGACATCAATGGGATCGCTATAATGCTATTGTGCTGGAATAGATTATGAGTTCAGTAATATCAGAGTTGCACACAAGAATCATGTATGCAACAAGTGCAAAGGCAGTGTGGGGTGACCTACATGAGCGTTTTGACAAGGTAAATGCTTCACGAATCTATCAATTGCATAAGGATCTAGCTAGTTCAATGCAAGGAAGTGATAGTATTCCGGTGTATTTTTGGAAATTACGCAATTTGTGGGATGAATTTGATAACATTGTACCACCTCCGTGTGACTGCCCTAGATCTAGGGATTTTTGTGCTCATATGCATCGGCAAAAACTGATGCAATGACTGATCCAACTCCTAGTCTAAATAAAGCATATGCAATGCTTGTTGAAAGAGAAAGCCAGAGAACTATGGCTGGTTCTTCTACAAATGATACAGAACTGGCAGCACTTGTGGCAAGGAAAGGGGAAAACTATCAGTACAATAGAGGGCAGTACAACTATTATCAGAAGAATAAGAAGAATTGGGATCAACAGTGTGGCTTCTGCAAGTTAAGAGGGCATGTAAAAAAGGACTCTTATCATTTGAATGGGTACCCACCTGATTGGAAGTTTAAGAAGAGGGACAACATGAACACTGCATATAGTGTACACACTGATAATGCATAAATCAATGCGTCATCTAAGAGCAGAGACAAAGGGGAACTACTTGATAAGATGGCAACACGAGAGCTACCTAGAGCACCTCATATGATAGGAGATCAACATGAACACATTCTTGAGATGATTAATCAGGATTCTAAGCAACATGGTGCAATGGATAACATGGCTGGAATGGCAGATCTCAATCATATTTCCAGTATTGAAGTAGAAGAACAAAACTGGATAGTTGACAGTGAGTCAACTAATCACATGACTTCTAGTTTATCCATTCTAAATGATGTTAAATTAGTTAGATCAGAACATGATAGAAGGGTACATTTGCCAAATGGAAAGGTCACCTTGGTAACACACAGAGGATGTTGTAGGATAACTAAAGTAGGAAAGCTTCAAAATGTATTATTTGTTCCAGATTTTCAGTGTAATCTTCTGTCAGTATCCAAGTTGACCAGAGAATTGCACTGTTTTGTGTCTTTCTACCCTGGATTTTGCTTTTTCCAGGACTTTTCTACTGGGAGATTGAATGGGATTGGAAAGAAAAATGATGGACTTTATCTTTTGGCATCAACAAACACACCTAAAGCAGGAAACACACACTGTGCAAAAGAAAAAGGATTCACAGCTCATGATGATAAGGGAGATGTCATGCTGTGGCATAAGAGTTTAGGCCATGCTCCAATGAAGTCAATAAAGGAAATATTTGGCTATACGATGGATGATTGCAAGACTATTTTAGATGGTTGTGAGATATGTCCATTGGCTAGAGACACTATACTTCCATTCAAAACTAGTGATATTAGATTAGAAAAAAATTTTGCTTTACTAAATTTAGATGTATGGGGTCCATATAGTACTCCAACTTATGATGGGAACAAGTACTTTCTGACAATTGTTGATGACTTTTCAAGGATAACATGGGTTGTTTTGTTAAAGCTCAAGTGTGATGTTTTGATAATTCTTAAGCAATTCTTTAAGATGATTCATACTCAATTCAATGCTTCAGTTCAAGGTGTTAGGACAGACAATGGTGGAGAGTTTATCAGTGATCAGATGCAAGCATTATTCAAAGAATTGGGAATCATTCATTATAGAATATGTGTTTATGCTCCACAACAAAATGGTATTGTTGAAAGGAAGCACAAACACTTATCAGAAGTGGCAAGAGTACTCAAATTTCAAGGAGGTATTCCACTGAAGTTTTGGGGACATTGTGTTCTTACAACTGCTTACATCATAAATAGACTACCATCTCAAGCATTAGCAGGTAAATCACCTTATGAAACCTGCTTAAAAAAAAACCTTCTTTCTCACATCTCAGAACTCTAGGGTGTTTATGTTATGCTAACACATTACCAAACTTGATAAGTTTGCACCTAGAGCCATCAAGGCAGTCTTCATGGGATACTCCAGTGTGACAAAAGGCTACATTCTCTTTGATCTCAATAAGCAAACATTCTTAGTCAACAGAGATGTTGTGTTTCATGAGAAAATTTTCCCTTTTAAGGATCCTTCCAAGACCAGTAAATGCACTACATTTGATATGTCTTCCTATTCTAATGTCTTGACTGATTTACATCTTTCTCTTGATAATTTTGATACTCCTACAACTACATCTGTTCCATCTGTTTCTTCTGATCAGAACTCTCCTTGTGTTACTCATACTCTTGACCAAGTGTCTAATCCTAATCTTGATCAAGTGCTTGATCCCATTGATCAACATGTAGTGTCTTATCTCAATAACCAGCTATTCCAGTCCAAGCACCACCTCCAAGGAGATCTAGTAGAGTTTCTCACCAACCATTATGGTTATCAGACTATGTTTTCAAGCCTTCCACTAAATCAACTGCATATAATATGTCCAATTATGTGTCTTATAGCAGTTTATCTCCATCTCATCAACACTGCTTAAGAGTGTTCTCAGTTGTTCAAGAACCATCTTCCTACCAGGAAGCTATTACAGATCCCAGGTGGATTGAAGCCATGCAGTCTGAGATACAAGCTTTTCAAGACAATCACACTCGGGACTTTGTTCCACTACCTCCAGGGAAGGTCCCAATTTTCTGTATATAGGTGTATAAGGTGAAGTTAAAGTCCAACGGTGACATAGAAAGATTTAAAGCTAGACTTGTAGCAAAGGGGTACACTCAAAAGGAGGGACTGAATTATCATGAGACTTTCTCTTTAGTGGTCAAAATGCCTACTGTGAGAACTCTTGTCCTTAGCTGCACAACACAACTGGCACATTCATCAATTAGATATTTATAATGCATTTCTACAAAGTGACTTACATGATAAGGTCTACATGCAATTGCCTGAGGGATTTCCAAGCTAGGGGGAGAATAGTAGGCTAGTATGCAGGCTTGTGAAATTCCTTTATGGACTCAAACAGGCAAGTAGACAATGAAATCTGAAATCATGTGAAGCACTATTACATCCAGGTTTTGTTCGGAGTAAGCTGGATCATTCATTGTTTATCAAAAGGGAAGGAACAGATATTGTAGTGATCTCGATCTATGTGGATGACATGCTAGTGACAGGAAGTAATATGACACTTATAGAGCACACCAAGGCTGCTCTTCACAAGGCCTTCAAGATAAAATATATTGGTAATCTGAAATTTTTTCTTGGAATGGAGTTCAGCAGGTCTGGTAAAGGAATTCTGATCAATCAGAGGAAGTATACACTGGAAATCCTATCACAGTTGGGATTAGAAGATGCAAAACCATCCTGGAGTCCACTTGAGGCAAACATTAAGTTGACAACACAAGAATTGGATGATCTAATAGGAAAGTCAGATGATGCGTTCTTTGAAGACAAAGAAAGATATCAAAGCTTAATAGGAAAAATGTTGTACTTAACAATGAATAGGCCGGATATCACATTCTCTGTTCAAACACTTAGCCAGTTTCTGCATCAGCCAAAGAAATCACACTGGGAAGCAACAATTAAGGTGATGAGATATATCAAGAGAGAACCAGGTCTTGAGATATTGTTGAGTAGCAATAAGATAAACAAGATAAGTGTTTTTTGTGATGCAGATTGGGCATCTTGTCCCAACACTAGGAAGTCAGTCTCAGGATATTAGGTCAAGCATGGTGATTCTTTGGTATCTTGGAAGTCCAAGAAACAGAGTGTGGTGTCTAGAAGCTCAGCAGACGCTGAGTACAGAAGCATGGCAAATGCAATTTCAGAGGTAGTATGGATCATGGCTTTGTTGAAGGAGTTAGGAAGTGAGACCAAGGAGCTTGCAGTGGTTTGTAGTGATAGTAAAGCAACACTTCAAATAGCAGCCAACCCTATGTTTCATGAGAGAACAAAACACATAGAGATCGACTGCCATTTCATAAGACAAAAGATACAAGAAGGCACAGTGAAGATAATACATGTAAGTACCAGAGATCAATTGGCAGATATATTGACAAAAGGTCTGCCAAGGCTACAACATGAGTATTTGGTAGGCAAACTGGGTGTGTTGAATGTCTTCACACCCACCAGCTTGAGCGGGAGTGAAGAATCAGGAGTCATGTGAAGTGGATGATTAGAGTTTGTTAGATAACTAACTCAGTTAGTTATAGATTAGTTAGTTAGTTATAACCTCTTTTCAAGTAGTTAAAGGTCACTCAGACTTGTATAAATACAAGGATCACAGTACACTTTGGTGGTTGAAGAAATATATTAAAATCATTCTTCTTCTTCTCTATTTTCGAATTCATGTTGAGGCGAAATGTGAAATTCATCGTAACATCACAATCAATATTTCATATATATATTTTTAGATATATATTGTCATATTTTAAAAATATTACTCTTTTTGTGCATGATTAAAGCAAATACCTCGTTTGATAACAAACATTATAAAAAAAAATTAAATTTAATTATGAACTTATAAGAAGATAAAAGATTCACTAATATTGATAAATCTATATATATTATAAAGGAGAATAGTCTTGCATATGGTTAAGCTAACTAACAAGTTATTGAAAAGCCACTTGACAATTTTAAGACAACAAAATTAATAAATATGGTAATAAATCTTTTAATTAAGAGATTAAAAATAATTGATTAGCAAATATATTAAACTTTTAAAAATAAAAGAAGAAAAAAGAAATTATATATAGAAAACCAGGATAAATTTAAATTAAATATTATCGTATTTACATGTGGTAACTATATATCTACATTTATATCTATATATATTATACAGGAGCATAGTCTTGCATATGGTTAAGCCAAGTGACAAACTATGAAAAGTCACTTGCCAATTTTAACACAACAAAATTAATAAATATGGTAATAAAATATTGTAAAAAAGAGATTAAAAATAATAAATCAGCAAATACATTAAACTTCTAAAAATAAAAGAAAAAAACAATTACACATGGTAAAAACTAGAATATAGTTTTAAATTAAATATTATCATGTGTGTGTGTGTGTGTATATATATATATATATATAAATAAATTTTCTTCATTATTACTATTACTACGTGTAAAAGATAGAGCTATAAATATATATTAAAACTACGTGTAAAAGATATAATTTGCATGTAATTCTTATAAAATAGAGCTATAAATAAATATATATTATCTGCACGGATATGTATGCATATAAATTTAAATAATAATAAACAAATTAAAAAAATGATATACACGTGTGATTTGTGTGTAGTCATGGTAAGGAATTATAACATTTTCCCATAAGTTTTACCATGTAATATATATATATATATATATTACCATGAATATATATGGTAAAAATGAGAAATATTTTTAACTTCTTATCATCTATAAGTGTCTAAGAATCAACTTTTATGGTAAAATTCTTACTATCACATTTCTTTGAAATCAATTCAACTAACAATTCATACCAGCAAATATTTCATATGGCAAATATTTATGAATTAGAATCGTGACAATTTTGTGTAGAAGAGTGAAAACACGTGTATAATTAGACTTTTGCGACATTACATATTACTGTGTATGGACATGGTAAAAATAATATTAAATATTGCCTCAAGATCTAAAGCGATATTATAAAAACCTCTTGGTAAAGTTATATTTATGATTTCACAAAAAGTAATAGTAGAATATTTGATTTAAATTATATCCTTGGATGTTTTTCTTAACCTATGTGCACAACTTTACAAATTTAATTAATATGGAATAAAAGGGAGCACCAAATTATTATACAGCGAGACAATATATAAATATTTTAAATTATAGAATGATTAATATATATGAAAAAAATGTTTGTATAATTAGACAGTATTTTCTAAAATGATTATAGATTTTTCTTACTTAATTACGAAGATTAGACACAAAAAAAATTCTAACCATACATGTTAAAAGTCAGAATATAATTTCAAATCAAATATTAGAGTGTATATATATGATAAAAAATTATAATATAAATTTTAAATTAAATATTACTCTGTATATATATGGTAACAAAGAAATTAGCAAATAGATTAGACTATAAAAGAAAAAAAAAGGAGAAATAGAGGAAAATTATTTAAACCACTGTATATATAAATGGTAAAAATCACAATATAATTTCAAATTAAATATTACCATGTATGTACATGAAAAAAATCATAATATAAATTTAAATTAAATATTGCCGTGTATATATATGGTAACTATATACATTAAATGTAAGAATATGGTAATTATATATATTAAACTAAGTATATAGGATATTTTATTCTTCATTATTACTATGTTTTATATAATATAAAATTTCTTATCTATACATGATAAC
>JAPFFP010000103.1:13518586-13543175 GCA_026153255.1 Solanum medicagineum
CTTTTCGTTCTAATTTTCAAGTGATGTTATTTGAGTCGGTATAAAATTTAAAAAAATATATATAAATTTTTTGGATCTTTCAACAATAATTTGTTCATTAAAAAACTATCTTTAAATATAAAAAGTAAGTCAATCCGTAAAAACTAACTAGAAAGAGGAAAAAGGGAGTATCACATCGATGAAACTAGGGAGGGAGGGATAAAATTGAGTATGCGAATAAATTTTCAATTGAAAGGATTTTGAAAGTTACTTTTTTTACTTAGATGGAGTGAGTTGCAAAAATTGATTTTATCTTTTACCCAGACTTCAAAAGTGAAATCATAGTATGTTTGTGTTGATTTAGGCAACAGGATCATATGTATTTGAAGGTGTAAGTAAGACATGATTAGTTTTCATTATGAATTATGAAGTTTAGGCAAAATAGATAAAGGGAGGAGGAGGAGAAATCTTGATCAAGAAGAAGAAGAGGAGGGGAAGAGAATGAGTCTTTTTAATTGGGTTTGGGTTATGGGCAACCACTTAATAAATAATAATAATAAATAAAAAATAAAAATCTATTAGTTTAAAGGGTAGAAGTAGACCAAAAAGGTTGACCGAGGGGTATTTTTAACCCAATAGGTGCATGAGAGGTATATTTGAACCTTTTCGAATAGTCCAAGCGTATTTTTGGTCCTTTTCTATAGTCTATTGTAGTTATAGTATTGTACGCATGGATACACCCAGAAATTTCAATGCTTTTCTCAATTCCATATACACTTTCACACCTCATTTATTTTGTTACTTTTATTTGTCTTTACAAATTATCATTTACTTTTTACTCCAGTTGTTTTGTTTCAGATCTAGCATTTTCTACTTTTTTGATGAAATTTTTGAGATGAGGGTCTTTAGGAAACAACCTCTTTATCTCTATGAGGTAATGATAAAGTCTGCATACATTTTACCATCTCTAGACCTCACTTGTGGGATTTTACTAGTATATTGTTGTAGTTTCTATGATTAACTTAATTAAAATATACTAATTTAAAAATATAAATAATTTTTTTATAATATTAGTGAAGAACACATCTTTACTAATTAATATATTTTCAAAGGACAATAATCTTAAATATTTAATTTAATATTATTTATAAATATATGTTTTCCTAAATATAATTTTTTAATTTTAGACAATTCTTTTTAATTTTAAAAACAGGTCTTGCTATACGCGCTTTGCGTGTGAGAAAGTGTGTGTCTCATTTGATAACAAATATTACTGTAACACCCCATAAAACTACCAAAACACCCCTAAAACGCATCTGCGCACAACGCGTCTTCCAAAGCTTCGATGGGAAATTCGAGACCGAATTTGCGATCAACGCGAGAAATCGAGTTAGAAAATAGTCTCGACCCGAATTAAAAGCAATCGGGTTGAATTATGAAATTGCACAAATAGTGTAAAAACAGTAGAAAATTCGCGTTCCCTCCGCGACATACCAGGGACGCGGACTTGCACTTGTGATTTTTTTGTTATTTTTCAACGGGAACTGCTTTTCCCAAAACTTCACCAAAAACACTGGTGCGTGCCTCCTCCGCGACGTGCACTGTGTCCCAACAATTATTTTTTTCTTTTAATTCAGGAAGGGCAATTTTGTCCTTCTTAATATATTTTAATATCCCCAAAATAATTTTTAAAGCATATTTCGTACAAAAAGGGTTTAAACCCATCATTCTTTCTAAGTTTTATGCAAGTTCTAAGAGAGAAGAAGGAGAGACAGAGTGAGGGTTTCCAGAGAAATCCCGAAATCCTTGAAGATTCTTCATTCCCAGGTATGTAAAGGCTATCCAAACGGATGAAATTGTTCTTCCATGTGACCAATGTAGAGTTAGGATGTATAATTGATACTTAGAAATCTTGAATAGTGATTTCTTGAAAGTTCTTGAGTATTGTCATTTAATGTCTTGGATATTATCTTTACTTCTTGAAAATATTTGTTTAATTGTATTTTGTATCCTAAATTGATGATCATTATGCTCAAGGTTTACTGTATACATAAATTATTATGTGATTGTGATCTAACCCTTACGAATTCTCTCCGTAAAGACTTGAATAATGAATTTAGGGGAATGTCTAGAGCCTTGATTGTCTGAATGTGATGTTTGACTGAGTCTGAGTCCTGAGGTGATGTGTGTTGATGACTGTGATAGTTGAAAACAATATTGATAGAGTTGGATGAATGTATTCCCTTGAATTTGAAAAGATAGTCTTGCCCGTAGAGGTTGAGTGAGGAAGTCCTTGATAAATTGATAGACTTATGAGCACGTCGAGTCTTGGGAGGAGTATTGAGCACCGAAAATGAGTAAGAGTGAGTCTCACTTGCACTCATTACCTACATGGCCAGCGTAGCAGAGGATTGGACCGTGAGAACAGATGTTTCCCTAGTCCCAAAAGAGGACTTACTATTATTATAAACCCCTGATGTACGCCCTTTTACCCCAATAAGGTACTGGAAGGATACCGCAACGACATCGCTTCGTTGTACCATCATCGGCTCATAGGTGATGGGTGTAGATACAAGAAACTCCTAGATAAATCTCCTGATGATAGAACTCTGATGTGATGTGATGGTTTGATGTTTTGATGGACAGGGAGGTGATAGAGTCCGGTCCTATACTCTGAGGTGAGGTTGAGTAATTGACGAGAGACTATTACATTGTTCTATTTACTTTACCCCGTTTTACATACAGTACATTCCACGTACTAACGCCCTTTTGGCTCTGCATCATTTTATGATACAAATTTTGTAGGCAGAAGACTTCAGCAGCCTAATCATTGAGGTTCAGAGCTTTGATTTCATACCGTGGTGAGTTCTCCCAGCATTTGGAGGATGATATTTATTTCTTTTTATATCAGTATTTCCTTTGATTGTGGCAACCATGACCTGTCATGGTGCCTTCTTAGTATTAGTTATAGAAGCTTTGTAGACATAGACGGTTGATGGATAATGTCGGGCTTGTTGATTCCAGTTTCCTTTCCTTGAGACATTTATTCATATTATCTTATGATAGTTTATTATTTTATTGAACCTTCAGCATATGAATGGATGGAACAATGACAATGAGACTAGGTGGTCCGCTTGGGGACTAGCAATAGTCTTCGAGTGTCGGTCACGCTTAAGGTACCCTCGCGGGGCATGACAATTACAAAGAAAATTTTTAAAAATTAAATTTAATTATGAACTTATAAAAAAATAAATAATTCACTAACTTTGACAAATTATTTATTTATAAAGGTCATATATATAGAGATTCTATCATTAATTAGAACCTATGGTAAATTAGATTTTCTCTTAGCAATGCAGGGTATTTTATTTATCCAAATAAGGAGAAGTAGAAGTCTATCAAATAAGAAAGATTTAGGAGTCTTTCCACGGCTAGAAGTTCTTATTTTATCACTTCTTTCCGTGTATTTTAAAACTCAATATTATAAATATAATTAAATAATAATTTAAAGAAAAATGGTGAAAAAACTATTTTATCTAAAGAAGAGACTTTTAATGGAGGACAAAAAGTTCAAACAACATTTTTAAAGGCCTTCTTCACGCTTTTAATATAGATATGGATAGGTTAAACATAACCTTTTAATTATACTTGTGCAATCAAACACTACACTTATAATTATACTGTAATTATATTAAATAGGTCAAAGTAATTACCATGCTAATAATTACTATCCCAGTAACTACACTAATTTCAATTATCAGGTGACTTTTCAAACAAATCATAATTTAACATTTTTGTCTAGGGGCTCCACATTTTTATTAGTGTGATGATTATCAAATTTGCTTCCTCTTGAAAAATATTTATTGCTTCACAGAAAGTTGACGTCAACAAGGCTACTGCATCAACTATATTTGTATCTTGTATAACTTGTATATATTCTCTTCATTTCAAAAAGAATAATTTGATTTAACTTGGTACGGAGTTTAGAAAAATTTAAAAAAAGTTTTAATCTTGTGGTGCTAAATTAAAGTTACGTTAAATGTACCAAAATGTCCTTTAATTTTATAGCATTAAGTATGCGAATGGAATATTAAAATTAAAGTTTTGCCAAAAAAAAAAGATCTTTCTTTTAGAAACAAATCAAAAAAAGGAAATTATTTCATTCTTTTTTTAATGAATTTTGTCCTCTATAACATTGAATTACACTTTCTCTGGACAAGGTGTATTCCAATTGGTAGTCCATTGTAGTTATACACAATGGATACAACTTGAAATTTCAATGCTTTTTTCGACTCCATATACACTTTCAAACATATGTCGTTGTGTATATGTATAAACATATATCCATTTTTATAATTGAGATAACAGTTTTCATGTTCTATTGATCACAGTGTCAAATTTAAATAGCTATGGTTGGCAGTTTGGTTATTTTCAAAATGATCAGATAGTGTGATTTGTGGGATTTTACTGGGTATGTTGTTGTTGTTGTATCAGATAGTGTGATTTATGTATGTTATAAATTCTCAAAGGTTGTATATATGCTCCATATCACTGTATCAATGATGATTTAATTGCGAAATTTTGATGTTCTTAATCTTCAATAGATAATTTATATTTGTAGAAGACGATTTTCACTATTAGAGCCCTGTTTTATTTTTACATAAAATCTCGTTTTACGTCATATTATTTCAATTAATTATGTATATTGAAAACAAATTTGTACTACATTTTGTAAATATACATTTCCCAACCCCGCGCATAGCAGTTATTTTGAAGGGCCAAAGTTGGCGTTGGGCCTGCAATATTTTTGTTTTCACCCTAAAAATGGCTTTCCCGCTCAAGCCACCCCTTGTTACTATTTTGTTGCCATATTTTCCGTAAAAGGATTGTTTATCATTCCTATATGCACATAATTGTTACTTTCCAAAGTTTTCAGGAGATCAAACACAAAGAGAAATGCAGAAAGGGTATCATTACTACTGCTGTTACTTGAGAACTAGGGTTGTTAGACTAGTTCAAAATGGATTCCCCTGAACCTTCATCAAAGATCACCGCACCCAGCAACTCTACTTTGTCTTCAGAACCTGTATCTGCCCAAGTAAAATTCACGATATATGCATATTACATTTTCTGTCAATTTTTTATTTGATTTAATGGGTGGTTATTGGATCTTTTTTGTTGATTGTGTTGGGTTTCTGATTGCTTGGTGTACTAGGTCTGCAATTGGGTTGAGGAATTTTTCTTAAATTTTGCTGGCATTATTAGGATTTTTGGGTTTGGTGTTAAGTTGAGATTAACTGCAAGTTACTTTCAAGAGGGGTGGTGGTATTCTGATGAAATTTGTTGAGTTAATGTGTCAGAATTTTGTTGGATTGTTATATTGCTTTTTATTTAATTTCAAGAGGGTGGAAGCCTTTGGCATAAGTTGTTGCATTGTGAGGCTTGGGGTTTAGGATTTTTGTAAAAAAATGTTGGGTAACTCATTTAGTTTCCGATAATTTGATTTAATGGGATTTTGTTAAGTTGAAGTAGGATGCTAAGTATTTTGAAGTGGCTAGTGTTTGGGATTGAGGTTATCTATTTCCTTTGGGTCTCTAGGTCTTGTAGGAGGAAGCAAAGATTGCATATGCTAGAATTTACATTCTGGCTATGGGATTTGATTGATTGTTAAGTTCGGATCAAAGACCATTCTCCGTTTTTGGATTATCTTGTTCAATGGAATTTCATAAAGGCAAGGTTTTGTATGCTGTGATTTCAGTTGGTTTGAATTTTGGTTTGGTATATTTTTCTATCCAATCTTGTTGAATTTAGAGGTCGGGTCATAAATGGTTGATTCTAATGATGGAATTTTTGATTTATTGTGGTTTCTGGGGTTTGATTACTGCTTTCCTTTGAGGGTGATTAATTCTAACCTTTTGGGTTTACTGAAAAGTCAAAAGGACAAGCTATAAAGCAGCATTTGTTTTAGGCATAGTTTGTCGATGGATAAAATTGAGGAAGGAACATGTGTGCATCCTTTTCTTTAGATGTGTTTCTGCTTTGAGAAATTTTGCTGGAAATTTTAGTTTGATGTTATGCTTGGTCCCTGTATTCTGCTATTGAAAATGAGAGATATTTTCGATTCAGTTATGATCTTGCTGTCTATTCATGTTTTCCTATTTCTGCTTCAGCCAATGGTTTGATATTATTCCCTCTTTTTCGTTTAGTTTGGCTTGGTGGTAATAGACTTGAGCCTTGGGGTTTGCTCTCTTTCAAGGTCTCAAGTTCGAAACCCGCTGGGTGTAAACAATTTACGAGGGCCATCGGACGGGGTAAGACCTGAATTAACCGTGGTACACTTGCGGGAAACTCCTTGCCGAGGGACTATGCACCCCCGGGATTAGTTGGGGCTCTAAGAGATTCAGACACCCGGTGCAAATCAAAAAACAAAAATCTCTTTGATCATAATTTTTTCAAATACTTTCTAAATATTTTGAATTGTTAATTATTGTTACTAATACTACATTTTAGGTAATTTCTAAATATGTAAATTTTATTTTAAACAAGGTTAAAGATTCACTGAACATTAGTTAGTTTGACCTTCGTATTCCGAATCCAGTCAAACAAATCGAAACAGAGGGACCAGTGTATTTACTTATCATACCTTTGTCGCAACCACTCGATTTTTTCTTTGATTTAATTTGTAATTTCTTTGAAACTCTTTATTGAACCCTGAATTGTTGTCAACTTGAACCAGTTTCTCTTACTTTTTTATTTTGGTTTCAGGACTCACCTGTCTTCAATTATATCAGCAACCTCTCTCCCATACAACCTGTCAAGGGCGCTCCAGTTGTGCAAGATTTCTCAGGGCTGAATTCCCCCCCTCTTCCGTTTACTTCACCTCGAATTAATGCACAAAGTCGATCGAGCTTCTTGAAAAGGTGGTATAAAATTGTCTTTAAGAGTCTTCGTATCTGTAATGTTGATAATAATGCTATTCATTCCCATCAGGCAAAAACTAACTATTTCAAAACCTTAAAACATATCTCAGGAGCCAGTTTCCTAAACTATCCATTGAAACGTTTTCTGGGAGGAATGAGGATTATAACAGTGCTGTCACAGATTCAGATGGCACTGGAGTATCTGTTTCTCCACTGAGCAGTGGACTAAGCCCTTTTGTTCAGAAAGTATCTGACAATAACATCTCTGTGCCTGAGCAAAGTGGGAGTCCCATAAGATGTGTGGATGAATTCTTAGTTGATGTTTCAAACTCAGAGTCTGGTAATCCGTCAAATTCAAATAATTCCATTCCAAAAGTAGCTGATACTATCCCTCAATCTCCTAATAGTGCAGAAGATTCAAATGTATCTGTTGCTAACATTGCAAGTAAAGATGAAAGAAAAGACAAGATTCCGGAAGATGCAGCCTGTGTTGTTGTAGAGCAAGATGAAGAGGACAATAAGGGAAAGTCCCCATCCATTCAGAAAGATATTGGTGTTTACAGTACCAATACTGACCTTGATCTGCCACCTCCCGCTTTATGCACTAAGATTTTTCCCGGCTTGCCTGCTCATAGTTCGTCGCATTATTATGATGGTGACCAACACATGGGTCCGGTAATACTGTTTCTTTCTATTTGATTTTGGTAGGAACTCATGTTATATGAACTATCGATGTCATTTGAATTTTTTTTGAACTGCAGCTTTCAAGGTCTGACCACCCTATGTTGGAGGAGGCTTCTAATATATCAATCAAATCATTGGAGACTGCACATGATTGCAGAGATGATAGTGATAAGATTGCCACAAAGTCGGTTGCAACAGATGAAAGCATTGTGCAGCATGGCTCTCAAATCAAGGTGTGATGTTCATACCTTGATGCTATAGCCCAAATTTGAACCAACGTTGGTAATCATGCAAATTTAGTTAGATATAGGAAGTTGAGTAATATACTCCCTCTATTCCATATTAGCTAAATTTGTGAGGCAATGCACATATATTAAGAAAAACATTAAGGGACATAATTTGAACCATAATTTCCACTATTGTCCCTTGTGAAATCATAAATACAACTTTGTAAGTAGTGTAATTTACTTCTAGAAAATATAGGACTTCAATAAATGAAAGGGCAAATATGAAAAAAATTTCAAACATCTTTCTTGAATTTTGAACAATTCAATTGAACAATGAAAAAAGACTCAAAAATTCAATTAATTTGGAATAGAGAGAGTGCTTCTTCTTGCAACTTGCAATGTTTTCATCTCCTTCTGTCAACATGCTTGCTTGACGTTTTAAATGGTCATTGGCCCATACCAAAATCCTCAGTCAATAACTTGTCTTTTCAACCTATGTTGAGTTTATTTTAGCTTTCCAATTCAGTCTGTTTTACTACTCATGGCAACATCAATATTCTTGTTATCATTGTCTCAGAAGATGAAATAAGACATGCTGATTATACTAATGAATTGAAGTTTAAAATCTTGAAGAAGTTGATATATATATTTGATGATCGAGAAATCCCTCATGAGTTAGCTTGCCCAACTTCAGTTGATCCACATGTTAAACTTGCGAGGGTGTGGCCCCCACCGTTTTCCTCATTCCCACCTAAGTACGTTTCTCTACTTGAATGCACTTCCATTTAAATGAAGTAAAGCTTCAGCTCGTAACATCCTTGCTATCTAAACTCGAAACCTGATCTAGGATAGAGGAAACATTTACGTTTTCCCTTCTATCTGGATTGTTTTGACTCCATAGCTAAGGTTATGCCGACATGCTATTACTAAAATATTTTGGTATTGCAGAATCTGATGATATCTATCCTTTTGCCTTTATTCTTGTTTTACCAGGGCCATTGAATGGTAATTTCCAATGAGCATGAAGTCTGGCCTAAGATATTGATGAAGAACCTTTGTTGGTCAAGGTTACTTCGTGCCATGTTTCCATTTTTTTCCCTGATAACCATCTGAGAAATCCCCGAGGACTAGTGGCACAAGATTTGAAACTCAGTGGATAATAGGACCATCTCTTGGTTCTTCTCCGTTTAAATACATGGCTTTTGTCTACGATAGGGTTTGAACCCGTGGCTTGTCCTTAACCCGCACAACGCGTCTCTCTTCTACTAGACCAAAGCCATGGGGGCCTCTCCATTTTCTCCTTCCTCATGTGCCATCCAGTTGTCTTGTACTATAACCTATATGACAGAATAATTTGGCTGTTGTTGCTAACAAGGAAAACCTCATGCATCCTCATTTCGTTGTCTGTAAGCATGCGTTTGAAGCCATGAAATTGGTTTCTAAAAAATGTTTCTATTCCATGTTTAACTTTCTCGAGTCGGTGACTATATTTAAAAGGCAAGCACAGAAAATCACTGTTGCTTTTGGAAAAAGTAGAATATTATCATGATAAATGAACACCTTATAGTTCTGGCCTAATTGGTTAGAAAAAAATGCAGGCTGGTCAACATCAAAGCGGAATAAGTAGGCGTTGTCTCCAATTTGAAGATGCTCAACAGAAGATAGCACCAGCTAGCTCAAATTCACAGAGCGCTTCAAGTATTGTGAGCTGTTCAATACCACCAGCCACTCCTGCTGTCGTAGAGATTGTAGAACCAGTTTCATCAAATAGATCATCCACTGCAACCAATAGGCCATTGACCCAATTGACATCTTCCTCTGTTAATTCTGAAGCCCTTACTCTGAAAGTACCCAAGCCATCTGGTATTGGTTTGCACTTAAATAGTATAGTTAATGGTATGGAAGCTGGTTCTGGTGCAACTGTAAGCGTAAAATCAACTGAGAGGGGTAACCTGAGCATACAGGGGAAGACGTTGACATCCATGATAAGCTGTCAACCTTTTAAGAACTTGAAGAATTGCTTGATATCTTCGAATGTGGTTGGGAGCAATTTGACAAGTGGTGACAATGTCGGTAAACACAAAAGTTATGTGTCAAATGCAGAAAGTGTTGCAGCTTCTTCGTGTCTGAATGATGCAAAACCTTTAAATGACACTGTGCTCTTGAAGCCAATAGAGCATACTCCAAGTCACAAAAGGAAGTTTAACTCTGAACACATCGATGGCCGTATGGATTACAATAAGTCAAGCCCCAAAAATAAAAGGCAAGTGTGTTTGTTATCTCTTGAAACTGGATAGCTTAATTTGTCTGCATACTTTTTACAGAATTGCATGTTTGTGTAATTCAGGAAGAAAACCTCAGATGGAAACGATGGTGATGGGTGCAAACGCTGCAATTGTAAGAAGACTAAGTGCTTGAAACTGTAAGTTTGAAATATTTGCGTCACTGATCTTCAACATATGTTACATATCTACTGATTTTTTTTTGTTTACATTCAGTTATTGTGATTGTTTTGCTGCTGGAGTATATTGTGTGGACTCTTGCACTTGCCAAGGTTGCTTTAACAGACCTGACTATGAAGACACTGTTCTTGATGTGCGACAGCAAATCCAGTCTCGGAATCCCCTGGCATTTGCTCCAAAAATTGTGCAGCATCCAACAACTTCCCCTGCAAATGGGGTATTCAACTCTTCTGAAAGTTTCTTTATTTAGGAAGCTCAATCTCCCGATAATTCACATAACCAATTGCAATATTTCAGGAGGATGGAGCAAGTTTTACACCCTCCTCTGCAAGGCACAAAAGAGGGTGCAACTGCAAGAAGTCAATGTGTTTGAAAAAGTACTGTGAGTGCTATCAGGTACATTTCTCTTGGATCCCATGTGTTGCAAATGCTCTGTTTTTTCTCAATGATCTGAATAAATCCTGTTCCTTCTGCCTTAATAGGCTAATGTTGGATGTTCCAGTGGATGCTGTTGTGAAGGATGTAAAAATGTCTACGGTCCGAAGGAAGGTATCAGCAATTTCTTGTTAACTCTGGAGCTAAAATGTCTTTTTTTTTAGAAAAGAATAGCCTATCATCTTAAGCCGAATATCATTTTGCCTATGGTTTTGACTTTTTGCTACTGATACTTTTTTTAATGGTTCTTTGTATGTATTGCAGGGTAGCCTGTCCTGTTAAGTACATGAAATCACTTTGTATGCATTCAAATATTCCACTTACTAATTTTTTTTTTCTTGCTCCAACTTTGGTCATGAATAAATTGGAAAAGATTCAAAGAAATTTTCTATGGGATGCGATAGATGGGGCTAGAAAGTTTCATTTAATGCAGTGGGAGACTGTTACATCTCCCAAAAAGTGGGGAGGCCTGGAATTAAAGATTTAAAGGTCTTTAACAAGGCTTTATTGGGTAAATGGCTATGGATGTTCTATTTGGAGACACAAACTTTGTGGAGGGGATTAATGAAGGATAAATATGGAATTTTGGAAGGAGGGTGGAGAACTAGAGACATCGCTTTGCCTTCTGGGTGTGGTTTGTGGAGGAATATATTGAAGGGATGGGATGTGTTCTTGAGGAACATCTCATTCAAAGTCGGAGATTGGGCAAGGTTAATTTTTGGGGAAATAGATGGTGCAGGGATGACACTTAAAAAGATGAGGTCCAGAGTTTGTATAAAATTTCTTTCTAGAGAGAGATGATAGTCCAACAAATTAGGGGCACACGAGGTGGAGAGACTTTTTGGGACTTGAGCTTTAGAAGGGTGTTTAATGGTTGGGGAGTGGGTGAGCTCCAAAGGTTGCTAGTCTTATTACATAGTCAAGGCAACCCAGTTGATAAGCTTGATGCATGTTGATTGAAATTGGGGGGAATGATGGTGTGTTTTCTATGAAAGCTTTCTATGAGAATCTTTGGGTGGGGAGGAACAAGTGTTTCCATGTAATGCAAGATGGATCCCAAAGGCTCCAAGGTGGGTGAGCTTTTTCACTTGGTTAGCCAAAAGAGGTGCTATTTTGATAACTGAGAACTTGAGAAAGTGGAAGGTTGTATGCATCAACTGGTGTTACATGTGTAAGGAGGTGGGCGAGAATGTGGATCATCTTTTCCTACATCGCAATTTGATAGTGAGATCATGTTGGATATATTTAGGTGGTTTGGCACTCCATGGGTGATGCCAAAAATGATGAAAGAACTTATGTTCAGTTGGAAGAACTAGAGGAGAAAGAGAAGATGAAGGGCATGAAATATGGTGTGCCACTTGCATTAATATGGGTTGTTTGGGGAGAGAGGAATAGAAAGCTTCTAAATGTGGAGTCGAGTTTCCCTCAGTTATGAAACAACCTTTGTTCCCTTGTTTTATTTTGGTGCATTCAAAAAGCCTCCTATTGTATAGATTCTTTACCTTTTGGTATACCACTTGTATGTAGTTGTTTTATGGTCTTGTTAATGATATGAAATATGTTTTAACTCCATAAAAAGAAAAAGACTTTTTGGGATAAATTTCAGGATTATAGTGACAAAATAGGTAATGGTTATGGTAAGAGTGCAACATTTAATGTGTGTAACACCTCTCAAAACGCTTTAGAATGACCTTAGGAAAGATGTCTTGCATAACACATCATTCGTACTCTTTTTGGCAAATTCAAGGCCAGATTATTGATCAGGAGGCAAGATTGTGTGGAAAAGTGGTCTCATTCAATTTTTAAGTTAATCGTGTTAAAAAATATTTTTTCATAAAATTTTGCATTTCCAGAAGCATCTGCGACCTCTATGTGTCGGGAGAGGGTTCATTTTAGTATAAAAGTGACCAGAACTCCTTCCAAGGTTAGAATAGGGAAAAATTGAACTTTGCATGAAATTGACCTATGCAAGAACAAGTCCGTGTCGCGCTTGTGTTCCAGTATAGCTCAAATTTTTCTGAACAATTTCAGTTTTAAGTGTAACCGCTTTGGACTTTTTCCTAACCGCCATTAAATGAATTTGGATGGTTTTTATGACCAAAATTCACTTTATAAATAGCCCTTAACCCCCAAATTGACCCCATTCTTCATCAATTCACTCATTACAAAAACTCTCTCTAGAATACTACTCTCACAAGCTTTCTTCTCTATCAAGCAAAGACTCCATTGAAGACCAACTCAAGCTCTCCATTTTTTTTCAAATTCTAAGGCTATCTACCTAAGGCATGTGAGCTTTCATCCATAGAATCCTTTCATCTATGGAGCTCCTTTCAACTTTTCAATTTTTACCTAATTCAAATTATGCAAATTATATGGGTCTTTTCAACTTCTACTCATTTTCTTCAATTATGATTGAGATTATGTCTATTGATCGATTTTAATGTGAATTCATGTCAATTGCATAAATTTGTGATCTTTCATGAATTCTCTCAAGTCAAGCTAGGGCTCATGATTTCCTAATGGGTCTTGTTCAATTCTCATCCAATTGCATGAATTATTATTTAATTATGATCTATTTACTAAATTAAGCATGGAGTATTGTCAAATTGCACAAGTAACCTGCTCTTAAGGATAAACTACGATATTTGATGGACTGGCAGGTCAGCCACGTAATTTATCCCTCAAGTTGAACGAACTTGACCTGCTCCTTTTGTTTAGGGCTATAGAGTTTACTTGCTTCTCACTAACGGCAGAATCATGAGCTTCATCACTCGATTCTAAACCAAATTAAAAACACTATTTTATATGATTTTGGTTCAACTGACCATGAACCGATGTTATGCCTAATTTTCTGTGACTAAATTATGATTTCATAAATATGATTCTAAGTATAAATATATGATGTGATGATGGTAAGGGTTATCTAAGACCTTAATGTTTATGAAATAATGATAAGATGGGGAATATACCCACATTATAGCAAAGTTATGTAAATGGACTATTCCTATGATATGCTATGTTCTCATGAGGTCATAATACCTATTTTACAAACTGTGAAAGTATGATTTTGATAAAGTATGAATTATGATGATGTCTATATAATGCGTGTTTATGTATTCCGTGGGATGTGACTTAGCACTGAGAGGGCCTTGGTAGATTCCATTGCCCCATAATTACATGCCACCATAGTGTTATGATCATGTGCCTATAAGGCTAGCTACTGGATCCATATAGCTTCATGATGTGACACTCACCGTGCTCGAATTGAGCCTAAGGAGTAGGTTCTTTACACGTACTTGTGATGCTCACTGTGCTAGGATAGAACCCATAGGGTGAGGTCTTTATTTACACGTGATTCTCGCAATGCTAGGATATAGCCTGTAGGGTTAGGGTCAGGTCTACCTTGGCAAAGTAGACTCCTCTTTTGCTCGGTATAGAGGGAATATCGAGATTCTATGTAATAGTCCGCATGTTCTTATTGTTGGTTATGGTTCTATTCCCACATATGTATGTCTACTAGGTTATGAAATGTTTTATGATGCTTCCTTCCATGATTTTAAAGATGCATTGATCATTCATATCTTGTCCTTACTCTATTGACATGTCTATGCATATTGCTATTTTGTATGATGTTCGTTGATGCATTGCATGCTTACATACTTGGTATGTTCCAACGTACTAACGCATGCTCTTGCCTACATGATATCACCATGTAGGGACGGACAACAATTCTACACTTCACTATTGTAGCTAGCTTTTGGACTTTTCTAGTAAAGATTTGGTGAATTCCCATGCTTTGGGGACAAGCACTTATATTCTTGCTTATGTTGATGTTGATAAGACTTTTATACTTTCCATCTTGAGGGTGAGCTATTAACATGTTCTAGACCCCGCCAAGATCTATGATGAAATGCATGTTTGGACTTGTGTTGATGTAATTCCCTTTTTTAATGGGAAATGTTGACTCCTATGTTTAGCTTGTTTAAAATTGTGTTTTCACTTGCTTACTCTTATGATTGCTTATTTACCTTATGTATGCTTATGATATGAACAACATGCTTGGATGGGGCGCCTTCGGGTGTCACATTCGTTGTGTCTGACTAGGCCCTAGGTTCGGGCCGTGACAATGTGTGAGTTTGAATGTACGTCATGGGTTTAAATTATGTCATGGATGAAAACCTAATATTTAAGTGGTGAAGGGTTGAGGAGTGGGCCACTTCCACTGAGTTTCAAATTGTATGGCACTGGCCCTCAGGGATTTCTTCGTTATAAAAAATTTAACTGATAGGTACTCAGTCTATTTGTTACTAGAGCATATTAAAGGGAAGAATCCCTTTTCTTTCACAATATAATGTTGTGAGGTTTCTTAGATGACTAAAGACTCGCAGACAAGTCAATTAATTATTTTGATGTGCTTGCTTCACTGTAAATGTGGTTAATTGTAAAAAATAACCATAGTAGTTGACCAATCTTTATATGAAATATGTTTTGATGTACTGTCTCGTAGATAGCAAGTGGTCAACTGACAATTATGATTGTTTGTGTGGAGAACAACATATATTGCTTTAAGCTTCCCAAAGATAGAGGAGACCAAATGCTTGGGGTTGGCGTAAGCAAAAGGTCTTGCCGTTCTAATCAGTGCAAGCCCCTACGTTCAAGTTAAGCCTGATTATATCAGCCTAAGCAAAGTCGCTCTTTTGTTTGTTCAGTCTATGTGAACTATGCTGCACTATGCATGATAATGAAAGCAGTGTGTTAAGAAAAGAAGTGAGTGTATTATCTTTATCAAAAATAAAGTGAGTATATTGTGAATGACACAAATATGCTAGCCAAACATGGTCTTCATTATTTTTTCTTTTCTCTTTGCTAGTGAGAACTATGAAATGCATATCCTAACCGTCTTGTGTCCATGCGCTTTGTACAATTAAGTCTTAAGAGATCTTTTTGAATTCTAAATAACTCTATCCATCAGGAAACAAGTTCAAACCTATTCCTAGATAAGTCAGTGTCATAACTATGATCAACTTGGCGAATTTAATGACAAATTGAGATGGTTCTTTGTTTAACTTCGGTAATGAAGTCATGTCTTAGTTAGAGTTCTTGCTGATATGAATTATTACATCATGAACATGACGTAACTAAAGTTGGAGCAATTGTTAACAGGGCCTCGGGTGCCACCTTTTCTCCTCATCCCTCCGTTCTAACCATGAATGTGCATTATTGACCTTTCATATCAAGCCTGGCTTGGCAAGGGTGAGAATAGCATGCTAACTAAATAAGGGGAAAATTTTCTTGTGAAACATGTGCTGAGAGAGCAAATTTGGATGATTGGGCAAGGGCTTCACTTCTCGTCACCTTTACAAGGGGAGATAATAGCTTTTCTATCAAACTAAACAAGAGAATTTTTATTGCTCTTTGTGTTGAGTTGGGTGATTATCTCAGCTAAAAGTTTAATTTGTTCGGGAGAACAAAGCTTTATTTTCTTAATTCAGCACACCCCCTCACGTGCTGGCCCTAATCATTTTCATCAGTCAAGCATGTGGAAATTCTCTTTGATAATGGTTGGTAGTAAGATTCGAACAAGGACCTCTGTCTACTTTGTTATCATGTTGAAATTGTGTTACCATCTCATCTAAAAGCTTAAGCTTCTTCAACTCCCTACATTTCTCTTTCTATTGTTTCTGGCAATGTATGTACTTACTGAACTATTAACCTGTTTAAGAGCTGTCCTGTGGTAAAACTATGCTTGCGTCTCTCATACAATCTAATTAGTTATAGCCATTCATGAACTATTTGTTCTATATTCCTTTGTTCTCAAGGTTGAGGGGGCTGCCATTCTAGGTTCCTATAGAATCCTTTGGGAGTTCTCTTTTCTTTTCAACCCCCAAAAATGAGTTGTTAAGCATTTAAAAGTGTCGAGGCATTTTCCTTGTTCAGGCTAAACAAGAGAAGAAGAATTCTTATACTAATGAAACATAGTGTTATTACTTCAACATTCTCCATGGTGACAATGTTTCACATCACTGTGATATGATCAAGTATTAGCTCTTGATGAGCTGCCTAGTATTTTCTTTTCTTGACCATTATGCTCTGCAGTCTTTTTCTTTCTATTCTCTAATGTTTTCTTTTTCCCTCTTTGTTTTTTTCCCTTTCTTGTTTAGAATACGGTAAAGATTTGGTGAATAAACACTGCATCACTGAAAGATTGGAGAGGTCAGTTGAGGAAGAGGTGGATATGGTGACAGCTACAAGTGGGTCATTGCAAAGTGATCCAAGAAGTCAATGCAACTTAACTCCCTTGACACCTTCATTCCAGTCCTCAAAGTAAGATCATTGTGACTTCTGTTGTTCCATTAGTTTCTATCATGAGTATTCATATTCTTTTCTCATTTCTAGTACTGAAAAAATGATTTACTTATTTTCCCTCTTACTATTGATACCTCTATGCAGCACTAGCCGTGGGAATGCATCAAAACCTTGGTTCACTTCCGGAAGATACCTTTGTTCACCTGAATCTGGCCAAGCTAATACAGCAGCATATGGACTGTCCCCGGGATCTCCTAGAAGTTCGAAAAATCATGACATAGATCAGGAAACTGCTGGTGATATTTTGGGTCTTGTTACCTTTGATCAGGAGTTTAGTTATGGCAATGCAAAGTTAGCAAATGAAATCTCACCAGGGTTTCATGTGACTGGCAATATGGATGATCTTTTGGGGCTGCCAAAGTCACAAGATTGGGCAAGTAGCTCAGGTGGTCAACTGATTCCTCAAACTGTCCATTTCCAGTCCACGCGTCCCCTAAGCTGGCATAACTTACCTATGAACCAGTTCGACGTGAGTGAAATGAACAGTATGGAATTACAAGACTCTGATAAGAAGCCATATGTGATGGCAGATGACACTCCAGAAATATTAAAGGACTCCTCTATACCACAAATTGGTGTTAAAGTAAGCTCTCCTAATAAGAAACGTGTTTCTCCACCTCATCGTCATTTGAATGAGCTTGGTTCTACATCATCTGGAGGAAGCTTAAAAACTGGCCGGAAATTCATATTACGAGCTGTTCCTTCTTTCCCACCACTTACCCCATGTACTCAACCCAAAGATGTTGCTGCGCATAGTACCAATAACTCTCAAAAGGATAGCAGCAGCAAATAATACCACTACAAGAGGTGAGAAATGCTGTTTTCCCTATCAGTTTAGCACAATACAAAACCATATAGCTAAAGAGCTGGGTTAGTTATTGCTCATTCTCACTTGAAGGCTTCACAGAGAACAAAAGATGGTTTTAGATATGAACATCCTCGCATGAATAATGTGATCTCAGTGGAAAAGCATGCTGCAGCTGGAGGAATTTCTTAACCTTCAAATGAGAACTCTTCAAATCTCCCTGGAAATCTTATATATTTTAGTTGAAAATGAACAAATTCTAGTTACTCCGTTGGTGCTTATGATGTAGAAGAATTCTTCTTGCATTACTTTGTACTACATTTCAGATTTTTTAAATTGGCTTATTTGCTGCCAAGTACAATAATTGCTGTTACTTGGCTCTTGGTGTAGTTGTTATGGCAGAAGTAGCATTGTATACTTCATATGAAAAAAGAATGTTTACAAAGCCAAGTCCCTTCTTCCCCTAGTTTATTTGACACTCTTTATTGTGGATGTCCTTTTAATTATTTTGTGACCATCCATGTTTTTTCTGTGTTACTTTTACATTTTTAAAAATAAATTCAGGAATTAAAATTTTGGTTAGCTAAATATAATTTGAGATTTTGATACGATGATTGTCTAGTGAACTAAGGGGTTGTCCGATTGCTAGTTAGAGTTTTGATACAATGTTCAAAAAAATTATGTCACAAGTAGTAAAAGAAACTACCAAAGTATAGTTGAATACTTGAAGCTCATTATTATTAGTTGAATGTAAGTAGCCTTTTATTATTAGTTGAGCATCAACGTGTTACAAAAATATTTTTGAAACACTGGAATTGAATTCTTAAATAAGATGTTACAGTTACGGGATGAAGTGTTAAATTGAATTCTATTCGGACTCGTTTGGTAGGGGTAAAATAGTAACTTATAATCTTGTTCGGTTATCGGTTTACCCAATAGCAAAAATCAATATCGAATTGATAACCCAGTAATTTTTTTTTAAATCATTAAAAATCTGATAATCTAATAACCCAATAACAATAAATCAATAATGTTTTTATTGATTCAAATTATCGGTCGGTTCGGTTTTTGCACACCCCTACAAAGAAGGAGACAGAGACATTATGTCGGGTGAATTAATGTACTCTGAAAGACTTTAGAACTTTAGGTTATGTAGGTATTTTGTGTTGAGGAGGTTAAATGTGTTATTAGTAGGTTGAGTAGGAGAAGAGCGACAGGATCCGATGAGATTTTGATGGAATTTTAGAGGAGTATCGACAAGATAAATTTAGAGAGGTTGACTAGGTTGTTTAATGCTATTTCATTATCAAAAAAATGCTCGACAAAGGAATGTGGAGTACAATAATTTCATTATACAAGGACAGGGGTAATATCCCAAAGTGTAGCAATTATAGATGCATAAAATTGCCGAGCCACACTATGAAGGTATAAGAGAAACAGGTGGAAATGAGGGTGCAACAAGGGGTGTCTATTTTCAAGAATCGATTTAGATTCTTGTCGAAACGATTGACTACCAAAATAATTTATCTTGTGTGGAGATTAGTAGAAAAATATAAAAAGGAAGAGGGACTTACATATTTCATTGATCTTCAAAAAGTCTATGACAAAGTTTCAAGGAATGTCCCCTAAAGGTGTTTGGAGGCAAAAGATATATTGATGGGTTTGATGATTTATATTAGAGAAATAAAGGACATGTATGATGAAATCAAGACGTGGATTAGAATGGTGGAAGGAGACGCTGAGTACTTTTCAGTTGAGATGAGGCTTCATTAGAGATCTGTGCTCAACCCTTTCCTATGTGTCTTGGTGATAAATAAGTTGATGCGGTCTACTCAGAGGAAGATTCTATAGTGTATGTACTGTTATTTGTATACAACATAGTACTAATTGATGAGATACTAAACATAACTAATGATAGATTGAAGGTTTGGAATAAATCCTAGAGTTTAAAGCATTCAGATTGAGTAAGATCAAGATGGAATATTTGATGGATGAAGTGAACGTTGAAGTGCGAGGATAATTCTTAGGAGAGAAAGTTTTAAAAATTATGGGTCCGTCATCCAAGATAGTGAGGACATCGATGATGTCATATATCACATTGGGTCGACAAGAATAAAATAGAGGCTTTCCTCTAGAGTCTTGTTTGATAAGAATGTACCACCTAAATTTAAAGGTAAATTCTATAGAGCAGTGGCTTGACTGTCCTTATCATATGAGGCAGAATGTTGGCAATAAAGAAATATCATGTTTATAAGATGCATGTTGTCGAGATGAGGATATTGAGATAGATGTGTGACCATACTAGGAGTGATAAGAGTAGGAATGAGTTTAATTAGGAGAAGGTGAAAATGACCTCTACGGTAGACAAGATGAGGAAAGATAAATTGAGATGGTGTGAGCATGTGCAGAAAAAATGTGTCAACATCCCGGTGAAGAGGCGTGTTGACGTTCCAATGAGGAGGTGCGAGAGGCTGATTGTAGGGCGTATGCAGAGGGGTATGGATAGATCAAAAAAGATATTGGGGAGAGCTGATTAGACAAAACATGACACAACTTCATATTACCGAGGACATAACTTTAGATAGGAAGGAGTGTATGTTATGTATTAAGGTAGAAGGGTGTAGGGACAGAGTAGTATCTTGTGTTGCGAGGTCTGGTGCCTGATGTTGGACTAATCATTTATTATATTTCTTGCCATATATTATTTATTGTATTTTTGATTATTACACTATCTTGCAGTTGTTATTGTTTCACTCCCGTAGACTTGATACTACTTTTCTTATATTAATCATTATACTTTCTCTACAGTCTTTTTTCTTTATCCAAGTTAGATCATTTGGGATAATTTTATAAATTGAGCCAAAAAAATTATAAACAAATGTTATGAATTGTCACCTGGTTTAATTTCCTATAATTATAGAGAAATTTAAGGATGTGAGATTTGAAGAAATATTAATTTTCAATGCCTCGAGTTTGGGCTCAATCCATTTACAGCCCAATTAGTTATAATGGGCTCAATTAACTTTGACCCGTCTTTTTTTGCTTAGTACGTAACTGAACTCGCTAACTGTTGGCGGGTTACACTATTTTGAGGCTGAAATTACCACACTTAAAAATTGCTATAAATAATCAGTAAAGTAGACCATCCATTAGAAGAGGATTTGTAAATATATCGTTCATACCGTCGCTTATTTTTCCTAAATAATGAAAAAGAGGGTTGAAATATAGCACTAAAAAATTCTATCGAGACAAAAAAGGATGTCAGGCTGAATCGATGAATAGTTGATCAAATCTTGTATAGATAACAGTTCTCCCACGATTCCATTATCTAGTCTTTCACAATTAAGTGATGAACAGAAATGTCATGAAACAACTTATTAGTATATTAATAGATCACTTCGAAATTACATATACATCACATATCTTGGATCAAGTAAAAATCTTGGGGCTCCAACAAGCTATTGCCACATTCATTTCATTAGGAACAAATGATCTTTTAATAATACCCCAGATTTCCATTTCAACCATTGTTTTAACTCTTCACGTCCAAATCACTCTTGTTTATTAAACATCTTTCTTGGGAGTTGAGCATTATTACATATAATTACCTTAATATTGAAGATATAGCTGAAAATAATTATCCATTTTAATTTAAATTTCTTAAATGACAATTTATTCTACTGACCAAGTGGACAATGACTTACTATTTTGGAAGCATATGACAAATTTTGTAAAACTAAAACTATAATATTTGCTGAAAAATGAAGTTTCAAACATTTTAATTGGTACGGACCACGCTGCGTGGCGTTTAGAATAATCTCTATAACCATTTTCTTTGTCTGGCCAGCTGTCCTAGCATGAATCTTTATCTTTTTGATTTGTTTTCTCTTCCGGTGGTCAATGTTTCTATCAAAGTATTTGATTATTTTAGATTCATACTGCATAATGTCTTAAATGAAAATTATTTTCTAACATGATCTTTTTTCATATTCAGAGATTGAACACGAGACGTTTAAGAATGGAGGAATACTATCTGTTATTGTAATATACATAATATAATAAATTACAGTTTAAATAAATAACAAAAATGAATTAAAAATATATTTAGGTTGAAGCGTGGATATAAGGAGATTCAAGTTCACTGCGGCATAATTTATACTGAGGCAGCAGTAATATTCTTGACTTGTCGCCGTCAGGATACAACAGTCTAACAATGTTGTATGACTCAAACAACTCCGGATTAGTTGAATAGTCTAAACTCCACATAAAAACACATTCCTTCAACTTATAAATACTCTCTTTGGATTTACTTTTGAATTTTTTATATGATGTACAAAACTATAAATTATATTATTTTGCAATTTTTTTTAAAGTTCAAATTTGGGCGTTTCTAGTTGTACTTTTTCTGATTATGATATTTCAAGTTCGAAAATTTCATTTTTTTAGTGGGCATATTGTAAGGGCACTTTATCAAACAATTCATGCCAACAGAAGAAGATAAGGAAAACAAGGATGAAGAAAAGCCACTTCTAGTTTATGCTAAGAGTGGTCAATCAGCCATCAACAATATAATGTATATACTTCTTTTATTGTTTTATGAACATATGCTTCTAACATGATTGTCCGCTACCAATAAGGAGTATGGTGGGATATATTGTATTTTTCGTCTTGAATTTTGAAAAAAATAAATAATGTTCGACCTAGAAATATATATACACATATAAAGAGATTTTAAAACATATTGAGAAGTTTTAATAATATTGGGGGTAGAGGTAGACTGAAGAAGTATTGGAGGGAGGTGATTAGATAAGATGTGTCGAAACTTGATTTCACTGAGGACATGACCTTAGATAGAAAGGAGTGGAGGTCGCGAATTAATTAGAGTAGCAGGCTAATAGGCTAATAGGTTTAGGTTGATGTCTGGCCGTGGGGTATAGTAGGGTAATAGGATTAATTGTGTCTTTATATCCTGTATTGTCATTATCCGTCTTAAATATGTTAATTTTATTGTATTCACATACTATCATATATTTTTCATTATTAGTCGCTCTTTTTTGTTTCCTTTTCCTTTTTTCCATATCTAGTTCATTCAGCTTATGAGTTTTTGAGACGAGAGTTCTTAGGAAACACCCTCTCTACCTTTGTGAGATAGTGATACAGTCCATGTACATTCTCCCCTCCCCAAATGAATTAAAAATAGAAAGGGGTCCCGGAGAAGCAAGAAAGAATGCAGTGTGCACTCATAAAAACGCGTTAATCCAATGAAATGGACGTTGATTGGTAAAATAAAGGACAAAGTAAAAGGCAGTAAAGCACCATGACTAATATTTTCCATAAATAATTGGATCATGCCTAATTTCATCGTTTTTCCTTTTGGAGTGAAGCAAACAGTAGTCAATTAGTCAACTCTCAACTCTCAAGTAGGAATTCCTAGCCTGTTTATAATCAATTTGGATTAACTTTTAATTTTTGATTTATAAAATCAAAAGTTATAAGTTAGAAAGTTTAACTGATGATTTATTTTTATCATTTTAGCTTAAAATCAAATGTTTATAGATATTTTTTAAACTTGCTCAAATAACTTAAAAGTGCTAAAAAAATATTTTAATCTAAAAATATTTAAAACAAGTCAATTCAAATATGCTCTTAACTTTAGGAAGATTAGAAGAAGATACTTAAGGAATTGTTTGATAGGGTGTATAAAAATAATATTGAATATGGATTATTACTAGTAATACTGATATATTAATTATGCTTGCATCAATTATGTTGAGATTATTTCGTATGTAGTGTTTGGTTTAGTGTATTAAAAATAACATATATTGCATAATTTTTTTTTTTAAAATATTTATTTATAAAAATATTCTCAACAAATATGATGAAAAAAATATGAAAAAAGATTCTGAAGCAATTATATCTTTAATCATGTTAATGCAATGCATAAACCATTTTCATTTTTAATATCATAAATTTGTATGCATTAGTGATACGTGTTTTAATATCAACTCTAAAATGGAGTCTAATAATGTCCATTGATGTAAAGCCATAATAACCAACTTACTATTAAGCCATAACCAAGTCCTTTTTCTTTTTTTCCCTTGCAAACAACAAGAAGATGATGTCACGTAAATAGCTAATCAATAAAGATTCCCAAAGATGAACCAATTTTACTTCTTTTTCTTATGGCATAATACACAAAAATGATCTTAAATTTGGCAAAATTTTTTAAGTTGAACTTAAACTTTCATAGTGCACAAATATGACCCTCAACTTGACAATTCCTGAACAAGTAGGCACAGGCTACTGACATGGCACAGTGCGTGAATTACACTCACGGGGGCGCGTGAAAGGTTATATTTTGAACGTTTCAACGAAAAAAGGGGATAATTTGACCCTTTTACCCCTACTACATTTCTATATATATATATATATATATATATATATATACTATTTATTTTCAAATTAACATATACTTTTTTCTTCTTCTTTTTATTAAAAATGCACAAGTATTTTCCTTTCCATTTTTTTTTACATATTTTTGACTTTTTTTTGATAAATAATGAATTCCAATATTTTTTTGTCATTGTGGAAAAAGAGCAATAATAAAGATTTCTTGGTCCACACATAATCCAGCTCGTTGATTTTTTGGATGTGAAGATGGTCGAGTATGATATAATAATTTTTTGTTTAAATTTTAATAATCAAGATTCA
>JAPFFP010000103.1:13543275-13559736 GCA_026153255.1 Solanum medicagineum
TTCCTTATTAGGCTAGTCTCATGCCTTAATTGAAGGCTTAGTTTTGTATATATTCTGACTTTGCATATTGTGAATGGCCAAGGAAAACATTCCCCTTCTATCACAAAATTTAAAATTGGGATAACACATCAAATGATCATTTGGTCATTGCAATTAAAAAAAATTAGTCATTTGGTGTACGGTCATGTATATTCAATATGTATTTCATGTATAGAGTGCATTATAATATATATTCAGTATATAGTTCATGCATAAATAATCCATATTGTATAGTCATGTTACTTTCTGTGATTTTTGGTAAGTTATATTGTATAGTCATTGTATAGTTTCTATGATTTTTGACTATTTTTAATGTAAATAAAATGTGGTTACATTTATTGTAAACTAATTAGTTTATTGTATATATTTGAAACCATCCGCTTAAATTTTATGATTTCTATATCACCTCAAGTTAATATCCTAATAAAAAAATCACTATTTTTACACTGAAAAATGTTCATTGAATATTCCTAGTTCAGGTTGAATCGGCAAGAAAAAAAAGTAATAACGTTTTATCGCCGTATATCATTAAAGTATACAAAGTGTGAATTATATACTGAAGACGTATATATGGGTTAGGAATTTTGTAAATATTTTTTCCTAAATAGACATGGAATGTAATAGGAAAAACTAAGCTTGTGCCCCTTTAAATCAAACTATTTACATTCACATACCTTTTTACATTTTGTACCCCATATTATTAAAATTTTGTCACTTTAGTATTAAAATTCTCATGCTAACGGCATGCTGGCTTCAGCACCTACTTGTATGATATACCAATATAGTATACATATACCAACAGAATATCACAGATGATTAAGCTAAATCTTATATGATATCGATATGGTATAAATATACCTAGAGTATATAACGAATATATTTTCTACTAATTTAGAGTTTAATAATTTTTTTATTTGTTTCTTAAAAAAAATTCTATATACCAATTGGGTATCGATATACCACCAAAGTATTATAAATAACTGAGTTCATTCTATATGATACCGCTATTGTATATATATACCGTCAGAGTATATTTCATAATATTTATGTTGATGTCAGCATGATGTCAGCACACGAAATAAAAAAGGTTAAGTGGGTAGAAAGGTAAATAGTGTGGGTAATAAGTCTATTAAAGGTAAATAGTTTAGATTGAATCTATTAAGGGTAAATAATTTCAAATTAAATTTATTTTGTGTACTTTTTCCAATGTAACATTGCTTGCCTAAACACACGTTACGAGTCGTCCACTAATTTTCAATCTCTCATTTAAAATACAACTTGATATATATTCTCATCAACTTGGATCACAGAAATCATTCACAATTTCTATTTTCTTTTCCCGGAAAAAGTTAATTTGATTACGAAATGAGTTTGATTCAAAATTTAAATTTGGGATAAATTACATTAAAAATAGTCATCCTATGTATATTTATATATACTCAATGTATAATATATGTATAGAATGTATCATAATATGTATCCAGTATATATCTCATGTATAAATAATCTATGTTGTATATATTCATGTATACTTAGTTTATAATGTATGTATAGAATGTATCATAATATATATTCAGTATATAGCTCATGTATAAGTAATCTGTATTGTCTAGTCAATGTATACTTTCAATGATTTCTAACAAATTATATTGTATAGTCACTGTATATTTTCTATGATTTTTGTCTATTTTTTATGTAAATAAAACATGGCTATATTTGTTGTATTTAATTACTTTATTGTATATATTTGAAACTACTCCTTAAAATTTTATGATTTCTATATCACCTCAAGTTAATATTCTAATAAAAAATCACTATTTTTACATTGAAAATTGCACAAAGACATTTTGATTGAATTGGTGAGAAAAAAAAACATTGTAATATTTTTATATGGAAAATAAATTAGGAAGTTTACTCTTTTCGATGAGAATTTATTTTTCACCGTGCATTTTCTCAATAAACTAGTTTGATACGAAATGAGTGAAAAAAATCATGTTCTATAACACAAATTTCTCACTGATTTGCAGTAGAAAAAATCTTTGTTTAATTTTCGTAGTAATAATACAATAATAATTGGCTTTATGATCAAACATAATATTTATCATAATATTTATAGATATCCAATAAATTTCTAAGTATACATGTACAGAGTTCAGACAAAAGCTATTAATTTTCCATGAACACTTATACATGCTTGTAACGCCGCCCTGATACTATGGTCTATTGCAAGGTATGAGACTTGAATTCTCATGCCTCAATAACCAAAATGGGTCGGATCTCTGTATCATGACCCGATTACAAATATTATTCGTTGAAATTGGAATAAGATGAACAAAGGAATATATACTCCATCAGGAGAACCAATCCTAGGATCAACTTTATTTGGTTTGTTAGAATAAAATGACAACAACGTGTGATGCAATGCCAAAATAGAAAATGCCATATAATAGTCACTTATATGGTGTAGCATCTTGTATCCTTTCCATATTGAAGGATTACATTCGAATATTCAAAAACTTGTGAATGGGATTTATGTCTTTTGAGTTGATAAGCATGAATATGAGGGGATTCTCCATGGAAAATGTCATAACTTTGTCAACATATTGTTTTCACTATAAAAAGAATTTACACACACAAACAAACAAAAAAGGTGATCAAAAGAAAGAAGAAGAATCAAGAAGGTGAATGGAATTTTTCTACTATCAAGAAGGTGAATGGAATTTTTTCTACTTCCAAGTTGCAACAGATGAGATCCAAGGTTTGTGTACCCAAAAAAACAAAAATGAGGACCAGGGTGGAGTTAGAAGTTTCGGTCTGGGATTGGCTGAATTCAGTCACTTTTGTTCAAATAATGTATTTATATTGAGAAGCTTATCTATCCATCTAATCACATACCACTAAATTACACATCTACACTCAGAAAAGTCTCAACACAACAACAATATCTATATATAAACACATTATAGGATAATATCTCAGAATATTAAACTGATTCCTAGAGTCAATTAGTGCAATAATCTATTAGTATCATAAGCATTTACATTATTCACTTAATCAAGTCTTCACAATGTACAAGGCTCAAGTTATCACCATATATCACAGTCTTTCCATAATTCCATCTTAAAAACGTATAAAATTAAAGGCATTCTATCCATCACATGTAGAACATATAATAACTTCAAGAAGGAATGATATGAAATGGAATGAATGTTATGAAATGTAAACAATGTGATGCAATATCAAGTAATCATTATACATGTTTGTCCTATGATACACATCTGCTGATCGTATCAGAATGGAACCCGTGGGTCCACACATGGACCATGTATCCACTAAGAACCGTTTTTCTTTGACATTTATTTTCATATCTAGTCGGAACCATTTCTCTTTGACATTTACTTTCATATCTAGTCGGAAACATTTTCCTTTGGCATTTACTTTTATATCTAGCCGAAATCATTTTCTTTTGGCTTTTCATTTCTTTTTTTTTTCTAACCAGAATCATTTTCCTTCCACTTTTTATTTCTTTTCTTTTTCTCTAGTCGGTACCATTTTCATTCGACTTTTCATCACAAATGGAACATCAAGCACATAAATATCATCATATCACAAGTATCACGTTCATAATCATAAGTGCATGTAACATGTCTGCATTTTGATTTCATAATTCATAAATCATTTAATTGTCTTTTAACATTTGAATTATCGTTAACACGTTACGTAATGAACTAATAATCACAATATAACATAGTTCAACTCTTTCAAGTACCCTTAGTCATCATTGCTTAACAATTCATCATTTGAGTTCTTACTTCACAAGCAATTAGTTTCACAATTTCCAATAATATAGTATCTCAACATACGCATTTAGCTCAACGTTTCACCATAAGAGATTCGATAGAAAATTTTCATGTAATATAATTCAAAGTTCACCAATCAGGACATCACGAACACTTTCACATTATCAACAATAGCATCACAAGCTCATTTCGCAATATTATCTCACAAGTCTAAGTCAACAACAATGGACAACATCTCATAATTCAAGTCATACATGTCATCATTTTCACCTTCCCATTACCCAAATCATATCCATTAGAGTAGTTTACTAACCCCCCAAGTTTTACATTGAAAGAAAATTCTAAGTTTTTCAATCAACTAACAAGGGTAAGGGTCCACTTACTTCAATCAATAGCAAAATCAATCAAAAAATGGATAATCCATAAGTTCACAAGTATTCACAATCCCATAATTATTTCATAAGCCAAGGATTCACAACATTTACAGTTACCCAATCGAAATCCCATGATCAAAACCTATAATAGTATAATTCTACATCATTTCATGCCACAAATCACCCAAACCCACATACATAGAATAATAAAAGATTCAATCATACTTAATAAAAGGTTACAAGTCCACTTGTCTTAATCGAAGTTTCAATCAACTTAAATCCAAGTCTTTTCCTTTTTATAATACTCCAAACCATCACAATCTCGAAGGCCAAACTACATACAAACTAGCCAACTAACAATTGAGCTCAAAATCAGATTTTACACGAAAAATGGAGTTTATGGGTAAAAATTTCATAAAATTTGAGCAGAAATTGGGGGAGAAATCATTATTTGAAATTTGAATCATATTCTTGATTTATATTACCTATTTTATTGACTTCTTACAGTTGAATGAGTCCTTCCCTGTTGATTGGACTAGTGATTAGGCTAAGTGGCTAGCTTGGGAACCAAAATTGGTTTTTGAGTGCTAGCCACATCTAGGGCACCCTCTGAGGCATAATAAAGTTGGATGAAGAATTGAATCTGGTTAATATTTGATATTTAGATGTTCGAAATGGATTTTTGATGATCTGTTGGATTTAAGAAGTGATTTTAGGCCTAAGAGCTTTGGTGTATTTTTTGAGAGTTTTGAAAGTATTTTAATTTTATGAGCTTTAAATTAGTTTAGTTGTGACTAAACAGGTTTCAAATCAAAGAAACCTTGAATTCATATTTTGGCTTTTCTATTATGTTCTGAATATCAAGTTCAATAGGGTAGCATAAATGATTTATGTGTACAAAATTTTGAAAGAATCTCGAGAGTCTATTTGATAAATTTTGTATCTTAACGTTTTGACGTGTTTTTGGTGTCTAGTTCCCCACCAATTCTTCTTCATGTTCACAAGATCCTCGCCACATTTACGAGGGAGTATTTGGTTGGCCTCTGTGTTCAAGGAGACTCGACTGCGTTCGCTGAGGGTCGAATCTATTGACCTCCGCTTTTGCAAAAAGTCGAGTCTATGGACCTCCATTTTCACGAAGGTCCTGGCCATGACCACAAAGGGTTGGAAGGCAGTTGACCTCCACGTTCGCGGGGCCATGGCTATAACAGCGAAGAGTTAAACCCTACAGACTTAGAATATTTTTTAAAATAGGTGTTTTTTCCTCATTTTTTATTTTTGAGCTTTAAGAACTCTTAGATGACAATTTAACTAAAAATAATTTAAGGTAAGTTCATTGGTTAAATAATTTTTTGACTTAAAATCTTTATTTTTTAATTAATTATTTTATGATCTTAACGTCTAATTTTTTATTTTGAACATCAATTTTATAGGTTTTCTGAAGAACATGAATTCTGAATAAATTGATGATTATGAACTGATTTTACCCTCATTTCTAAAATGATTTTCATGTTGATTTTCAATTACGTTGAGAAATGTAATTATGTATTAATTTTCTATTCTGCCATTAATTTTTTAAAACAAATTTTTGGGATGTTTCGAATTTGATTTCTAAGATCAATGAATTAGGTGTCATTGTTCTTGTATTCTTATTATGATTCTATTTTTGAATAAACTTAGGTGATTCAAAGGCCCATCAAAAAGAAAAAGCTCAAGTAACAAAGTAGTGACTTAATTGAATTGAGGCAAGTGAACTTCTTCGCTATTTGTATATAACCTTGTCTTGTTTGTTGTTGACGGGTGCTGAAAATTGTTAGAGAGTTGATTTAATAGTTGCACTTAGATGCTAAATGATAAATGAGGTAATAAAAAGAAAATTTATTGATGAATTAACAAGTGATGTGTTGTGAAGATTTTGAATTTCTATCTCATGTGAAATGAAATTTGTCATTTTCCTTATCATGCCATTGGATATACCTATTTGCATTGGTTTTATGATATTATGATTATAAGGATGTGAAACACCAGGATCCTCACGTCATGATAATGTATTATAGGAGGGAATATGCAACACGTCATGACAAATATATATTATATGAAGGACATATCACATGTTGTGGTAAATACATTATACGAGAAAAGTGTTACACGCAGTGGTAATTGCATGGACTGATAAGTCCCCTATAGGTCTTGGCTTGAGAGTCAGTGGGTTTTGTAACATTAGGCAGACATGCATCACTCCTTATATAACATCAAATCGTATTACACCTCATCATTGCTATTTGAATTGCATTGAAAGCATAAATTTGTACTCATTTTTTGTCATTTATGTAATAGAAGTTGATTGATGATTTTGATATGTTAGTTCCTTTTATTGGCTATTCCCTGGTCCGTACGACTATTTATTATATTGAGTTGATTTTTCTAATGCAAGTTGTAGTTACGGAGGTTCGGATGAAGTTTAATGGAGCACTTTAGTTTGTATAGCTTTACTGGGCTGAATAAGACTACTTGTTGGGTATCACATTGTTTGGTAACTCACTTTTTTTTTCTACATTTGTGCATATTATGAACTTAGACCTCGTTGATTGCCTTCTCTCTATTTTCAGTTCAAGGCATTTGGTAGAAGAAAGAGGGGAAATTGCTCATCACTTCTGCGGACCCTTATAGTCCCTATGTTATTGTTCTATTAGAGATACAAAGACAATGAGACTTACATTTCTTTCTAATTAATAGTATGCTTTAGAAGTTTGTGCATGTGACATCAGATTTTGGGATGTTTCATAATGATGGCTTATTTGTTTGTTTAGCTTATTATAGTTATTATTTTTTCTTTATTTCTGCTCTTATCTTTACTGTCGATGTCTTAAACTAACTTGTCTGAATAGATTAAGACAAATATGACCACACCCAAATTCAGATCATGATACAAACAAAGAACATGCCTATAGACAACTAACTTGACAGGCCCTGAAAGTTCTATGTGTAGTCTCTAGTGCTCTTACTCACAAACCTCCTAGGTAGGTCAAAAATTTAAACTATTCAAGAGTTTAGCTAGCTTCACATGCTTGTTTTGCTTGGGAAAAACCTCTTGGACCATCTTCTTTAAAATGGCTTCCTCATTTCTTCTTGAGCTTTGAAGGACTATAAGCTCATTTGAGCCATAATTCATAAACACAGGCTGCTAATAATACATATAAACACAAAATTTATAAACTTAAAATATAGAATCTGTTTGTAACAATAACCTTTGAAAGTATTTAATGTTTGAACATAAGCATGGCTTCTTGGGCTAATGTTATCATCCTGTGATTTTATTTTTTTTTTTTGTTACTGCAATATTGAAAAATATTAAATTGAGGGCTTCTCTTTCTCTACGTACCAATTAACGTGTCAATAAATATGTTTTATGGAATGTAAATGTTCTAGGAGTTAATATTAGTAAAGAAGGAAAAAACATTAATTTTTTATTAAACATCAGGAGCAACATAATTGAATACTCCATCTAATTAACAATTCCTTTTTCTTGTTAATATACTTGACGGCTCGTGATTCATTTTCTCAAATTTAAATTTTATATGAACTTAATCTTAAACAATGCCTTTTACTTTCCTTTCAAATATGTAATATTTGTAATTCTACTAGTTCACTAAAGTCAGCTGTTATTTTTCAACTTTAATTCGAAATCTTTAGTACTTATATATAAAAAAATATTGAAAAGCTATTTGTCTTCCTTTCTGCTTCAGCTATCAGAAGCAAGCAACTGATATATGGTGGGATTGTGCTAGCACGGATTAAAAAACACCTTAATAATTGGCTAGTTTGAACTTCATTTTATTTGTAACTAAAATATTAGGGAATTGTCCTCGTAAGAAACAAAAATGTAAGACGGTAAAAAAAAAAAAAAGGCAAAGCCAAAAAGTGAATGACCAAGCACCTACTCACATAGACAGACAGTGTCAATAAAAAGGCTGTCAACTTTTTTGTAGTTATTCAAATTCTTAAACCCCAAGTGCAGGTCGGTACTAAAACCTTAAACCCCTCTAATTTTTTCTTACCCTTGGAACCAAATTGTTAGAGTAAATTTCTTTTTGATGTGGTTGTTATTCAACTCCTAATCCCCCGAGAACTTCTGGGAATTTGCTTAAATGGGTAATGAGGTGTTGTATGCTTTGTTAATGCATATATTCAATCTTGATTTAAGACACTTTTCTTCAAGAAATATTCTTGGGTTGATGTGCTTTTCTTTATTTTGCCAAAATGTGTAGAAGCATTGATTCTTTTTTCAATGTTGCATTTCAACAAAGCATGTCATTTGTATGTGTTCTTTGATCTCTGTAGATTCTTTGCTCATAAAGTTAATTGCTTTTCTACCCACTTTTTGAAATTCTTTCAGTTGGTACCTTTTTCTGTAGGTAAACTTAGACAAAGTGTAACTGGTGTAAGCTAAAACTCATCTAGGAAGACTCATGGGTTGTATTCCATTTTCACCCTTCTGTAGGGTTATAAGTAGAGGTGCTTAAATGTTGATTATTGGCATTGCAGGGGTATTTTCCAATAGGGTGGAGGTGTGGTACTAAATTAACTTTATTTGGGTATAGCAATGAGTTTCAGTGGCTCTTCAGCAGGTTCTGGTGGGTTTGTTTTCATTTTTCCAATGTAATTGTTTAAGTACTTTGCTCTTGCAAAGCAGGGCAACTGGACTAAGTGTTTGAACAAAAAGTTGACATTGTAATTGTTTAGGTAGCGGAACAACTCGAACATCATTGGAATTTGGGAGGACTCATGTTGTTAGGCCAAAAGGAAAGCATGAGGCAACTATTGTTTGGCTACATGGTCTAGGTGATAAGGGCTCAAGGTATTGTTTATATAGTTAGCATTAATTGTGCTTTTAAGGTGATGTCGTTGTGGACAATAAACCCGCGATAAAGACTGTCACGGATATTGTTAATGGTATATGATTTTACTGATTAGATTATGATCAATGTCATGTTTCAGCTGTTACATAATGTTGTCTAAATGCCTGCACCATCAGGCTCTAATGTAACCTGTATTACACTTTACAAAGTGATCAGATTACGATCAATGTCATGTTTCAGCTGTTACATAATATTGTCTAAGTGCCTGCACCATCAGGCTCTAATGTAACCTGTATTACACTTTACAAAGTGAGTTATTGTTGAAATTTACTTTTAGTTACTGCACTAGTTTTTAGCAAAATAAGTTGTTTAGTGTAAGATAAATTTTTGAATTTCAGTTAGGTTGTTTGACTTGTTGAGATATTTTAGATTGTTTTTAAATTTTAAATTATACAGATTTTGTGTTTTATGTTGGCTATTTAAAGCCTCTCAATGCTTCATAAAATGATTGAAAGACATTTTAATCTATTAAGAGACTCTTTCAATCTTTTTTGCTGCCTCATTCATCCTTTTAAGAAAACTAACAGTGATATCAAGAGTCTCATTGATCTTACGGGATCTGTAAGTTCTTCCAAAGAACTAAAGTTCTTCCAAAGAACTATCATATCATTTTCAACTCGCAAGGGCTATCTTTTAACCCGTGAGAGCTACTTTTAACCTGCAAGGACTACTTTTTAACCCGTCAGGGCTATTTTCAACCCACGTTTTTTTCAAATGCACAGGCTTTTTGAACCAATTTTTAACATAAGAATGACAAGCAGTAGTCTTTCTCTGAATACCCCACAAATTTTCACTGGCAAAATTTATCGAAATTGCTCAGGGATGATAAAATCTCATTTTGAAACCTATGTTTTATGTGATATTGTGATGGAAGAAAAATCATCGCAACAATTTTCTGCAAATCCTATCAATTTCCAAATAAATGCACTTTCAAACAAAGAAGATCATTGACGGTGTTTTTTAGGCACAAAAACAAAACAAGAAAAAGAAAGAAGAAGAAATTTCACAAGTTCAAATACAATCAAAATAATTTAGCATCAACCACTAAAGCAGAAATTGAGGAGGAGCAATTTTTAAAATTGCAGTAACTAAAGCAAAAGAAGTGTTGAAATTTGTTTTTAGTTACTGCACTAGTTTTTAGCAAAGTAAGTTGTTTAGTTTAAGATAAATTTGAATTTTGAATTTTGAATTTCAGTTAGATTGTTTGAGTTGTTGAGATATTTTAGGATGTTTTTAAAGTTTAAGTTATGCAGATTTTGTGTTTTATGTTGGTTTTTTAAAGCATTTCAATCCTTTATAAAATGATTGAAAGCAATTGAAAGTCATTTCAATCCATTGAGAGACTCTTTCAATCTTTTTTGCTACCCCATTCGTCCTTTTACAAAAACTAAAAGTGATATCAAGAGCCTTATTGATCTTACAGGATCTGTGAGTTCTTCCAAAGAACTACCATATTATTTTCAACCTGCAAGGACTACGTTTTTAACTTGTGAGAGCTACTTTTAACCTGCAAGGGCTACTTTTTAACCTATTTTAACCCGTCGGGGCTATATTCAACCCGCGCTTTTTCAACACACGGGCTTTTTGAACTAATTTTAACATAAGAATGACAAGCAGCAGTCTCTCTCAAAATGCCCCACAAATTTTCACTTGCAAAATTTATTGAATTTGGTGAGGGATAATAAAATATCATTTTGAAACCTATGTTTTATGTGATATTGTGATGGAAGAAAAATCATCACAACAATTCTCTGCAAATCCTATCAAGTTCCAAATAAAAGCACTTTTAAACAAGAGAAGATCAAGGATGGTGTTTTTTAAGCATAAAACCAAAAGAAGAAAAAGAAAATAAAAGAAATTTCGCAAGTTCAAATACTATCAAAATAATTTAGCACCAACCACTAAAGCAGAAATTGAGAAGGAGCAATTTTTAAAATTGCAGTAACTAAAACGAAGGAGTATTGAAATTTGTTTTTAGTTACTGCACTAGTTTTTAGCAAAATAAGTTGTTTAGTTTAAGATAAATTTGAATTTTGAATTTTGAATTTCAGTTAGGTTGTTTGAGTTGTTGAGATATTTTAGGTTGTTTTTAATTATGCAGATTCTGTGTTTTATGTTGGCTATTTAAAGCCCTTCAATTCTTTATAAAATCATTGAAAGCTATTGAAAGCCATTTCAATCCATTGAGAGACTTTTTCAGTCTTTTTTGCTGCCTCATTCATCCTTTTAAGAAAACCAACAGTTATTGCTTAGTCCATATGCTTCTCAAGCCCGATTTCTTCAGTTTTGGCTCTTTACCTTTTTGTTTGTTGACCTCTATTCGGTTCCAATATAATATAGCCCGATTAAGATACAAATGAGTCGTTTTCTTTTTGATCATTTACTTGATTCTTGGGGATCAGGGTGCTAGATGTTTAACCAGGGACCACTTGTTCACTTCCTGATTTTCTTGTAAACCAATTAAACAAAACAAGATAAAGTAAACTATTCACAATGTCAGTCACTAATTTGGTGTCACTAAAACTTAAGATTAGGCCCATAAACTTTCATATTGAAAATGTAATCTAATTTGTCCATTTCAACAGAGCTTTCATAAATTGGTTGTCCAGATTATTTTGTGGTCCCTAAGCTAAATGTATCTCTAGTCTCCAAGTTGTTTTTTTAACTGTACAAAATTTTAACATTTCATGCATAAAGCTGTCAGCTCTTTTCTTGCAACTTTATGTAGCATATTTAAATCCAACTTGTATTATCTTGCTTAATTAGCTACCAGAAACTGCCATTAACTCTTCTTACGTATCTTCTTTGCAGCTGGTCCCAGCTTCTTGAAAGCTTTCCACTTCCTAATGTAAGGATGTAGTTTGTCTAAGCAGGGTGATTTCTATAATAAGAGCGAGATTTATTAGTTGTGACTTGTCGGTATGTTACCTTCTTTGAATGGTGTGTAGGTCAAATGGATTTGCCCAACTGCTCCTACTCGTCCTGTTGCTGCTTTTGGTGGATTTCCCTGCACTGCTTGTAAGCCTTATTTTCAGAGACAATGTTGTTTCCTATTTGTTGATAAGCATATCTTCTATAGTGTTGTATGTTTGCTTAGCAATGGTTTGCTCTCCATGTTCAGTAACTTTTGCTTATCTACTGATTAAGATAAACCACAGAGGATGTATTAATGTGGATTATTTTAGGGTTTGATGTAGGAGATATTGCTGAAGATACTCCTGATGATTTGGAGGGCTTAGATTTTTCTGCAGCACATGTTGCTAATCTCTTATCAACAGAGCCAGCTGATGGTATGTTTCTTTTTCAGCTTTCTAGAACAAATATTTGCCAGACAATGTTATGCGAGATGAAACTGGTGCTTCAAACATCATACATGTCGAAAACAATCTCATCAGCATATATTCTAGAATATTTTGAATGCATTGTAAGTTACTATATGATGTGGCAGTTCATCATTGTTGCATATTTGTCTGTAACTCTTTTTCATCTTCAGTTAAACTATGTGTTGGAGGATTCAGCATGGGGGCTGCAACTGCTCTTTATTCAGCCACATGTCATGCATTCAGGCAGTATGGTAATGGAAGCCCTTATCTAATGAACCTGAGTGCAGTTGTTGGTCTTAGTGGCTGGCTTCCTTGTGCGAGGTAGAACTTTATTTCTTAGAGATACCTGCAGCTTTTATTCCCATGGAATATGATCCCCTTATTAGCTGACTCTTCCAGGACATTAAGGCACCGAATGCAAGGAGTGAATGCTGCTGGAAGGCATGCATCATCTTTGCCAATTTTGCTCTGTCATGGCACGGGTACTTCCATTCATGCTTTCCAACTTTTGGAGTTTTGACGTTCATCTAACCTTTGGTGTTTTAGTATATGTTTGCTTTTCACAGTACAAATGTATGAAGGACCTGCTAGGTTGTTTCTCGCACGAGTTCTTGCCATTTGTCGGTTGTCTGCCTGAGATTCCAATTCTCTTTGATGTGCTAATGTGTTTATTTCTGGGCCTCCTATGTTTTTTTTGACAAAACCATAGCCACATAATGTTAGGGATAAGTATATAACATGTTTAAATTACGTAATATTTATTAGATAATGAGGGTTAGTGGAGTGTCTTGCTGAGCTTTGTTTAAGGAAATGCTAGTACAGGACCTCCTAGGAATACTTATACTGTGATTAAGACCTTGATAATTTTTGGTTCTCTTTTGATAGATCTTGGCCGGTGGAAAGGTTGGTTGAGAGGATATAGAAGTGACCTAAATCTGGTTAACTATCACACCGTTTTGCCTCATTTCACTAGGTTGTAGGTTTGAGGGACAAAGTATTTGTAAATCATAAGACATGAATTAATTGAAGCACCCGAGAAGTGGTTTAACCCCAACATACTGCAAGTATCTCTAGATAGGTTGTCGTACAATCATAATTTGTTCTCCATTTTTTCTTTCCCTTACCCATGAATATTTTCAACAAATAACTTTCAGATTAATCATATTGCTAGGATTTCATTTCTGTCCATGTTTTGTCCAGCAAAGATTAAGGAAGTCCTTAGTTCCCATATTCTGAACTACTTTACATGTCTGATTTGTATAAAAAAATAAAATGTTTCTAGATATAGCGTCAGTCATTTGGGAAGTTCTATAGTACATCTCCTGTGGTTGTAAAGTCTCTAAATATGGGGCCTTTTTATATTACTTGTTACCATACAAACCCTGAAAGGAGGATGTCCCAAAGACGAGCATCATTTGTCAAACTCTATGACTTGACGATACTGTACTTACTGCCCCTACCAAAACACAAAGTAAAATTCACTACTATTCTCGTGTTTTGGACTGTTGGTTACCATGGATTTGGAATTTTAGAAGAAAGGAGATATCAAGGTCCCTGATATTCCACGTGGCTGTGATTTTTCTAATTGGTTTGCCATAGTTGTCAACCGGAAGACTTGCGCTGCATTCGTGCTGTTGTACTACTGTTTATGCCACTGAATATGAAATCAGATTTGAACCTTAACAGAAAACACAATGGTTCTTGTCTCAGGTGATGACGTTGTGGCATATCAACATGGAGAAAAATCTGCAAGAATTTTAAGCTCATCTGGTTTCCAGAATCTAACCTTGAGGAGTTATGAGGGGTATACACATTTCCACCTTTTTTTCCGGAATATACATTAAACTTCAGATGTTCCTCAAGACATCATGTTCACATCTTCTTTTTTTCTTGAATAGGCTTGGTCACTACACTATTCCTGAAGAGACCGATGAAGTTTGTCGCTGGCTGTCTGCAAATTTGTGTCTTGGGGGGACATGAAAAGAATTGCCGAAGCTCTGGTATACATGATATACACGAAGAAGAAAAATAACAGCCATAGTGTTATGAACAGCTAGCCTAGGGAGAGTGGTTCATGGTATACTTGCATTATGCATCCTATTGTATTGTCTATTTAGTATCTGTTTTATCAGTAAACAATAAATCGTGTGTGGCTATGGAAGCTTTTTACAATATTAATTTATTTTTTCTCTTGAGAATCAAAGGAATCAGTTTACCCTTGTGTAGTAACTTAAAATGTAATTTTGTGAAGGCCCTACTTGAGATTCAAGAGGAGGCTAATTGGGTTAGTAATAAATTTGTCACCTAAAATTTGCCTATTTAGATAATCTGGGAAGGGAAAAAAGGGTACCCATAGAGGGTATTTTAAAGAGTAAATTTCATGAATGGTAAACATATAAAGTCTAATTATACTCTGTAGTTATAGTTTAGGTAATTACATTTGTAATTATAGTTATAGCAAAGTTTGTACAATTCGAGCAGTATTTGTATACATTTGTATAATTCACTGTACAATTTGCAATTTTTGTATAATATTTGTATAATTTGCTACACAATTTATGTACAACGTTTGTATAATTCGCTATACAATTCACAGTGTTTGTATATTTTACTATACAATTTGATTCGCGCACAATTTTTGTATAATCATGCACAACATTTGTATAAATCGCGCGAATTATACAAAATTCAAACTGTAATTATAGTTAGATGTTTGTCGCGAGTTGTAATTAATTCAAACTGTAGCTATTTTAACTAGTTAACTAGTATATGTTTGTTTATCCACACAATTTTTCCTAAAATGTACACGGTCAAATGTGCTACTATACCGCAACAACAACAACGACATACCCGGTGGAATCCCACAAGTGGAGTCTTGGGAGGGTAGAATGTACGAGACCTTACAACTACTTTATAGAAGTAGAGAAGGTTATTTCCCGGGAACTCTCACCTCAAAAATCCATAAGCAGAATAAACTAGATATGACAAAAAAGAAAGAAAAGGAAATAAAAAGGGCAACTAATAACGAAAAACACATAACAATATGTAAATACGATAAAATTAACACACATACGACAGATAATGACAACATATGATATAAAATATGACTACTCTTGCTACCCTACTATGCCCCAAGGTCAGACATTCACCGAACCCTACCAACAAATTAGTCTGCTACTCTAATTCGCGACCTCCACTTCCTTCTATCTAAGGTCATGTCCTCAGTGAGATCAAGTTTTGTCATATCTTGTCTGATCACCTCCCCCCAATACTTCTTTGTTCTACCTCTACCCCTCTGTGTACCTCCCAAAACCAACCTCTCTCACCTCCTAACAGGAGCATCAGTACTCCTTCTCTGCACATAGTCAAATCATCGCAGTCTCGCTTCCCTCATCTTATCAGCCACAGGGGTTCACCTTTAGATTCTCCCGAATGGTCTCATCCTAATCTTATCACTCCTGGTGTGACCACACATCCATCTCAATATCCTCATCTCTGGAGACATGCATCTTCTGAACATGTGCATTTTTTATTGGCCAAACTCCACCCTATACATCAAAGATGGTCTAACCACCATTCTATAAAGCTTACCTTTGAGTTTAGGTGGTATCTTCTTGTCACACAATACTCCCGAGGCAAGCCTTCATTTAGTCCATGCTGCCCCAATACGATGTGTGACATCATTGTCGATATCACCATTACTCTGTATAATGGACCCAGATACTTAAGATTTTCCCTCTTGGGGATAGGTTGAGTGACAAGCCTTACATCAATGTCTGATTTATCCCTCACAGCACTGAATTTGCACTCTAACTATTCAGCTTTGATCCTGCTCAGTTTGAATCCTTTGGACTCCAAGGCGTGTCTTCAAGTCTCCAACCTATCATTAACTTTAGTCCAAGTCTCATCAATCAATACTATGTCATCTACAAATAGCATACACCATGGAACCTCCTCCTGGATAGATCGCGTCAGCTCATCCATCACCAAGGCAAACAGGAAAGGG
>JAPFFP010000103.1:13563642-13602193 GCA_026153255.1 Solanum medicagineum
TTGAGGAAATTCAGCTTAGTATGTGTCTAAGTGCCCTTATCGGGCACTGGTCACGACCCTGGATTGGGATGTGACAATATGGCAGTGCCATCATGGCGAGATAGTCACATGATTTAAGTAAAAGAATCTCGAATTCATTCTTATTTTCTCTCTATACTTCATTGAGAGACCAAAAGCAACTTAGGGTGTATTTTCTTTAATTTTCCACCTGCTTCGTCGAAAAAGGTAAGTTAATTTTTCTTTGACTCGTAATTTAGTTCCTAGACCTTAGAATCTAGGAGTATTATTATAGGAAAAGATTGTGACCTGCAATTGATAGTGAAAAAAGTCCTAATCGGGGGAGATGATCATAAATTAGGATTTTGATATGATTTGGGTAATTTATACCATTGCTTGTTGATTATTGTATTTCTTGATTGTTTATAGACCAAGAACGAGCCAAGACTTTGAAAAAGGAGGAAGCTCTAATTATATTTAGAGTTTTCAAGCCTTGTCTCAAGGTTTGTGATGGTTTGATATTCACATTTGTATGATTTATGATTGTTAATTATTTCGTAATACTTCCTACATATATGTGAATTTGAAATAATGACATGAACCTAATTAATGATTTCTCATGATCAAATTGCATGTAATGAACCTATCATCAAAATTGTGTCAGACGTGAATTATTCATGGTGAATGTAATTATGATTGTGATTATTGAAACATGTGTCATGTTTCATCACATTACTAAATTGGATTTCACATTCTGACACATTATTGGATTGGGTGTCACGTTCTGCACAACTTGTTTGGGTGTGAGTCCCATGAGAGGGCATTATTGAATTTGTTGTAATAATAATGATAATTATAAAAGTGGTATGTTAAGCGTGGGTTGTAATTTGTTATTCTTTTATATGTATTGGTTTACTAAGTTATTGTTGCATGTTATATATTTTGCCTATTGAAATAGTCGCGTGATCCTATCAATATAATGTTGTTATGTGTACTGATATTGTATTTGCTTTTTTTTGTCAGACATCTGTTGACAGATCTTAGATAGGAGACTACCGATCTGAAATTCAAGGGTGAGCCAGCTTGTCCAGGCCTACCATGGATTCCTCTATTTTAGCTCTTATTCTTGTTCTAGGACTCAGACAGTTAGACTTTATTTTTGTTTTGAACTCTTGGGGTTGCATCCCTTTATGTTGGACACTTAGATATAGTTTTGATACAATGACTTTCAAGTTCTAGAGGTTGTTTTCCTCTTTTTGCTAGACTAATTCTGTTGAGTTTAAGGAACTCACTTTTGTTTTATTTAATTCCTGACAAGAATAAAAATTAAAGACCGAAGAAAAATTAAAGGTCACCCCTAATTAATGCAATTCGGACCCCTAAACTAGACTATGTACAATGTATAGCAGTTATCATCACAAAGAAATATTCAATTTGTATATCAATTTTCTAGCACGTCCATCTCTTTTCATTAGTCAAACATCAATTATGTAACTGTCAGAAATTGGAACATCGAAAATGTACTCGACGGAAGGATATACCTAAATTGGATACCTCCAAATTCAAGATTGGCCTCCCATTCATCGGTTTAGTTAGTTAACTGCATTTATAAATAATTATAGAAAGTATATATATTATTATACATTATATATATAATGTATGATAGTGTATATGGATGTATATGTTAATATAAAAAAAATGTATAACAGTGTGTATACATTTTTATACGTTATGTTATATACATTTTAAAATATAAGAAAGAGAAAAATGAAGGGGTTTTATGATAGTTTGGAGAAGATGGTAAAAAAGAAAATATTAAAGAAGATTTGTCTTCATGAAATTTAATGTAAACATATATTGTTATCATAGATATAAATATTTATTAAACTATGCTCATTACAAATTATCCGGAAAAACAATTTCTCTACTTTTGTGAGGCAATGGTAAGGTCTGCGTATATTTTTATCCTCGCCAGACCTCACTTGTGGGACTCTATAGGTATGTTATTGTTGTTGTTGCTGCTCATTACAAACTATTTATTTGGACGGTACATGTGATTATAAGTATCCCAAAAGAAAAAGTTACTCCTAGAAAGAAAGTAAATGGCAAAAAGGAATCAAAAGATTTTTATACATCAAATTTAGCTATGATCTCTTTAAGGCATTTCAAACTTTTAATTGGGTCCAACCAACCATTGTCAATCTAAAAGATTAAAAGTGTCTTGAAGCATCAAAGAAAGATTGAAGAGCAAAGACAATACAAAAGGGGATTAAAGGTTATCTTTTGCTTGCACTGAGAATTGGATAAAAGCTTTGTTATTTTAGCTATGATTGACCATCACAGTGCTTATTAAAATTCCCCAAAAGCTTTCACTTAAATCCAATGAATTTTGACCATATTTTTCATGGAGTTATGGCCCCATTTTGTGCTAGTATAAGGTCATGATCAAAGGTTCTAATTTTCTCTAAGTTAATTTCAATGGGACACTAGAGGACTCCATCATTTGTCTTTAGAATCATAGAGGTATAATTTGCACAAATGATAAACTGAAAAACAAGCTTGTCATTTTCAAGGTCCACTTGTTTGTTTGTAATTCGAAATTATCACTAACTTAATGGAAGCTAATAATAGAAGACCATACTTTAGTTAATTAATCCTCACATTAGAAGCAAAAACGATAAAATGATTATTTCCTTGGTCCACCACATATGGTCAAGTGTACACTAGTTCAAATAGGGGTTTTTTCCTTGCAGAAACATATCGTTTGTAGCAACATTTTTGAGTATATTGTTTAAGCATGCAGAGAATTTCCCTAACCCTAACCGTTCTTTGGTCATTTTAGGGTGTGTCTTCAAAAATCCATAACGATATTTGTATATACAGTATCACAACTTAGGGTTAGATTCACTAAAGTGTGGGATCTTTTGGCTAGCATCCCTTACGGGTATATTAAGCCTAAACGATATTTTACTAACATATGTTTAATTATGACCAAACAATCATTACGAGAACACATTATTGTTCCAATTATTGATGAGAAACAAATTACAAGATGAAAATCACAAATTTAACCAATGATCCATATTGATGGAAATGACAGTACGTGAGGGGAGGTGGGGGAACTTAATTAAAGATGAATAAACCAACGGAAAGCCTGCTTAAAGAGGAACAAGAATCTTGTTAAAAGCTAAATAATGGAGAACAGTAGGAGACCCAAATGAATATCTAGTTACTTTTCTTTAAAAAAGATAACAAAAGGAAACAAAAAATTAGTTACTTTTTTAAAAGATAAAAAAAAAAGGGAAAAAAATTAGTTACTTTTTTTAAAAGATAGGAAAAAAGGAAAAAATGTCTAGTTACTTTTGACCAATATATTAATGCGTACTATCTATCGAGCAACCCCATGAGGTCAATGAACGCAACTTAAAAAGGAGGATAACTCAAATTAAAAAAGATTTGGAATCCTATGTAAGTTTTATGTTAAATTTGTTTTGTAAGATGTTTTTCATTGGAAGTTCACCTCAATAATCTTAGACACTTTTGAAAAATGAAAATATTGCTTCTTTTGGTTTTTTTTTTCCTTTTACTTTTAGTCATGCAAGATAGCTTACTTGAGTTATTCAATTAGGGAAGAGCTCAATATTCATGAGACCAATTATTATGTTTGGGCAACGTTTAAATCAAGTTGTTTTATAAAGAGAATTTAAAATTGTTATGCTTTGACTCTTATTTTAGTTTCGTTATAGTTTAATAATTTTCCTAACATTTAATTGATTCTATATATACCGATAGTTATGATAAGCACTACTAGAAATTTGGTCATTTCCAGAGGGACAATATTATCAAAATTTAGGACTTTTGATCTCATTCAGAAGAAATCGCGACATTGGAAAATAATATGCTAGGAAAAGTTTGACCGATTCTCTTGAAAACTATAGATAGATCTGAATTAGCTCAACGATAATAAAATGATAAAATCTAATGTTTTATGTAGCTGAGATTCACTTGAGTAGAGGAGTACTGCACATAAACACTCTCCAGAAACCCTAACAATATAGCCGCCACAGTCGCTAATTGATCGGAAAAGCATGGCCACGACGGTCGTAGGCCAGCCCCCCACGAAGGTTGGTCAGCAATTGCTGACAAAATCATACGCTAATCAATTGAAACCATCCATTGTCACTACAAAATCAGTTCCGTTTAAGAATATTTTTATCTACATGGAGAACCCATTGTAATGTGGGATATATCAGAGTGAAGTAGACCAGATGATAGTCAAGGAAAATCTTCAATATGCAGTCATTGGTAAATTCTCATATGGATGGCGAACATACAAGGTCTATATAAACTTACACCAAGCAGTATGAGCTAAAAGGAGATTGCAATATTGGTCTATTGAGTAATAGACACATTATTAAAAGATTATGTCAATCTTATATCCAAATCAGCTTTCTATATCACACAAAAAAATTGATCATATCTTATGAGGACATTTAAATAGGATCCAATGTTTAATCGGGAGAGGAGACGTTCACTGTCATTGCATGGATATCATTCCCTTCACTTTTCTCCCAATTTCTTTAGAGAAGAAGCAATATTTTCTCTGGCAGCAGTCGTGGGAATTTCCTAAATGAATTAAGTTAGGGATCAAGCAAGTTGATGAGGTATTGGAGAAGTGAATTTTAATTAAATATGATTATGTCCCAAAATATTGCACTACATGTTTAATCCAGGGACATGACGAAGAACAATGCCATCTCAAGAATCCAAAGTTGTTTAAAAAGAAGGAGACACACAAGGAGGAAGGGTATAAGAAGGATAGTAAATTACAAGGGAAATAGAAGATGACAATTCAAGAGAAGGAGAAGGGAAATAGATGACAATTCAAGAGAAGGAGAACAAGGATACAACACAACAACATGACATAAAAGAGTAGGGATTTGTTGAACAAAAGAAAAAACAGGGAGCGTGAAAAAAACAACCCTTGAAGGTCTGGATTGAGGTAAAGACTAAGAATCAATTTGTCAGTCTTAACAACATTGTAGAAAAGGTGGAGAATAAGGAAGAACACCAAAGAGTCAAAGGCAAAGAAGTGGTTGAACAAACCACAAAAGAATGGGTAGAAGGTGTTTTTCATGATAAAAGAAAGGAGCAACCAACTGACTTATCACCAGGAGTGAAGACTGATGATAGGAATGAGGTAATAGATATAGATGGTGATAAGGCAGTGGAAGGTGAAAAGAAGGATAACCAAGGTAGAAAAGAATTTGATGATAGTATTAAAGGAAATTTTGTCAACTAAAACTATCAAGTAGACACCTCAGATACTGCTATAAAGGTAAATCAAGGGGAATGCAGGGATGAAAATGATTATGCTTCTGAAGATTAATCAGATGTTGGGAAGGAAATGGATCATGAATTGCAGATTTCTAAGGATGTTGATGATGGAGAAGGAATAGAATATAACATTTTGCATGTTAGTAAGGCGGGGGATTTGTCTCCAAGACACACAAACAGCTTGAAAGCCAAAAAGGAAGATCCACAATTTCTTTGTAGGTTAAAACAAGGAGTAACAGGGACAGAACAATTAGTTATGATCAATGATAGATAAAGCTTTGTTTTGAAATATTAGATTCGTTAACACTGAAAATGTTTTTGGGAGGTTCATGGATCTAAATAAAAGATTTCATTACTCATTTATTACTCTTATAGAACCTTTCAAGATCCAGAAGAGATTCATTAGTATAGAACCAGTTTGGGTTTTGATAATAAAATGGCAAACTGCTCAGGGAAAATCTAGATATTTTGGAGAGAGTACTGGGTTGGAGCAGTCCAGAAAAATGTTTATCAACACATCACAATGAAGTTTAAGAATGTGACACCCCACAACTCTATTCTTATATGTACCTATGGTTCAAGACTCATTTTTAGATATGGAAAGTAGATTAGGGTCATAAGAGACCTCTAATACTTAGCCGAGTTTAAAACTTTCCCATCAAAGGTTAACTTTAAATAACTATAACTTTTATCACACAAATAATTAAGTGACCTGTGGCCTACCAAATAAAATGTTTTGAATTATCTTTCCGATGCCAGCAATTTCACCTCATTTGGAGTTCGGAGTAAAATGTTACGTTCGTTTTAATACAGAATACAAGTGTAGTCCGTCCTGTTAACTAGCGGGAAAACTTATGAAAGTCCATGTTTAAGTCCCAGACTTGATGGAACTAACTATGGTTGTAGACGCTTCTATGAGCCATGGTTTGGGCTCATAGAATAGATCCAGAGACCTTAAAATTCGCCCAAAAGTTTATGGATGGTTTTCTACGAACTGTGAAAGTTTCCACGGGCCATAGATTGACCTGTGGATGACTTTGACAATATTTTTAAGAAGGATTATTTTGGTACTTTTTTAATCCTTTCAAAGCCTTAACTTGACGTTTTTATACCTAAACAAGTCCCTAAACATATCTATTCAACTCTTTTACGCTAAAACACATTCTTCAATCTAGAGCAAGGTTTCAAGGAGAAAAAAGATGGAGTTTCAAGAGAATCTAGTTAGTTCTTCCGAGCTATTCAGAGACTCAAAATTTTCCAGTATGTAAGGCTAATTAGAACATGGATTATGTTCTTCCATATGCCCCATAACCTGAATTGATGGAGTTATGAATGAATTGAGTTTTCCATGAATGTTTCTTGAACGTTTTTCTTAAATCCTAATTTCTTCCTATATAATATTGAATGAATTGCTATTTTTATGAATTTAATACTTGAAATAGATGATTTTATTTTGTTTTACATGAAACCTAGAATGAATTCTTATTATTTTATCATATTATACTTAAATGTGCATGCATGAGTAATTTGCACCTAAAAAGTCTATAGAATTGGATGTGTTGAATTGAATTGACAAATGTCCAATGAGACTAATTGAATGAGTAAACCATAGGGTTGTTGTCTTATGAGCATATTAAGTCTTGAGAGGAGTATTGAACACTGAATTAAATAAGATAACTCTAACTCAATAACTACGTCGCCAATGTAGGAGAGGATTAAATCGCAAAATCGGATGTTTCCCTATTGTCCCAAAAAGAGGACTTTATATTATTTATTATAGATCCGCTAGTGGGATGTCCTTTATACTGCCAAGGTATTGGATGAATGTGGCAATGACATTGCTTCGTTGTATCATCATTAACTCATAGGTGATGGTTGTCGATTAAAGAAACTCTCATATAGGTCTTGATAGTACTTTGAGTGGATTGGATTAGATGATATATGAGTGGTGATTGTCTAAACTGTATTCTTACTTTAGATTCTTGACATGCTGATTGAGTTTCCTACTTCTTGATTGAGTTATTGGAGTTGATATTATTCTACTTTTACATATTTGATTCTATCATTTTAAATACTCGTTCATTCCATGTACTGACGTTCATTTGAGCCTACATCCTTTTATGATGCAGAGACAAGTACTAACGATCATCAACATCCACCCCGTTGAGGATCCATTTGCATTCAACTGATTGGTGAGTCCTACCCTGCTTTTGAAGGATATCATGTTTCTATTCTATCTTTGAGTTTAGACTTATTTTATTCTATTTTGAAGTAACCATGGACGTGTCATTAACACCATTTAGTTAGGCTATTTGAAGGGTTCATAGACTAGACTGTCGAGTTGTGATTGGATTATGTTTTTGGTTAGTTTCTTTCATACTAGTCTTACTCAGTTGATTGATAGATTGTTTGGCCTTTGGCCATTGATTATCGAATTATTATTGCTTTCCATTAAGTATTCTTGATCGTTGATGTCTTTCACTATTAGATTATGATTGAATGAATGTGATGAGACCAAATAGTTCTCTTGGGGGCTAGCAATAGTCTCTGAGTGTCGTCTACACCAAGGGTGCGCACGCTGGGCATGGCAAACTTGTTATAAAAGTATAGAATTCAAGTGTCTTAGGGAGTTTATGAAGTTGTTCCTAGTAGAGTCTTGTTTATGGGTGTGTTTGCACCATACTTCATAAGTAGGAGGCTATGGGACATTAGGAATTGTTACACTTTTTTGTATTCTGAGTTCATGCAATAGAGTTTAACTCTATTGAAGTATCTATTTGATTTGTGTTTTATACGTTTGCAGATCATGCCTCTTAAGCATACCGCCACCTAAAGAGATGCTTCAACTAGCAATACTGATAATCCCTCACCAAAGGTTCATACTCAGATGGAGACGAGCGACTGAGGTCAACGTGCTAGAGTCGTTAGGGCTTCCCAAACATCCACTGCTTCGCGTACTCCTACTATAGAAGCTGATTTTAAAGGAGTTATCACTATGCTCACCCAACTGATAGCCACCCAAGTGGGAATCAGAGTTCACAGGCTCTTATTTCTAGCTCCCAAGAGCCAACTGCTGTGACGAGATTTAGAGATTTTCTATGGACGAACCCACCAATCTTCATAGGGTCTAAGGTTGAGGAAGACCCCCAGAACTTTATTGATGAGATATGAAGGTGTTGAAAGCTATGCATATGATTGAGAGTGAGGGAGTTGAACTTGCTTCCTATCAACTTAAGGAAGTGGCGAATGTTTAGTAGAATCAATAGGAAGAGAGTCGAGGTGAGGATGCTAAGTCTGCCATTTGGGATAACCTTGAGAGTGTCTTTCTTAATCACTTCTTTCCACAAGAGTTGAGCAAAGCGAAGGTTGAAGAGTTTGTTAACTTGAAGTAAGAGGGAATGACTATCAAAGAATATAGCCTCAAGTTCATACAACTATACAGGTATGCTCTAGAGATGGTCCCTGACATAAGATCTAAATGAGAAAGTTCATATTTGGCTTGGGTAAGTATGTAAAAAGGAGTGCAAAGCAACATTACTGATTCCGGACATGGACATCTCTAGGGTTATGGTTTATGCTCAATAACTTAAGGAGGATAAGAACAGGTATGGGGAGGAGCATTTGAGAAAGAAGGCTAAATCAGCAGGGCATGAGCCTAGCCAGCATAAGCAAAGTAAAAGGGACAACTCCTGTTTTTAAAAGAGGTCTTCAAGTTATACACCATCCTCAGCAAGTGCACTAGCTCCAAGTACAGGTATGATTAGAAGTCTCAGGGCCATCAAAATTCCAGAGCTTAGGTCTTTCTATCCCAAGCTAGTGTGACTCAAGGTTCGAGAGGGGAACTACTATGTGGCAAGTATGGCAGGATCCACCCAAGTGAGTATTGTGAGGGCACAAATGCTTATTATAAGTGCAGATAAATATGTCACTTCCAGAATGAGTGCCCAATGAGAAGGCGAGGTGAGGGAGGTAATAAAGCTTAGTCTTCGGCAGCACCACCAGCCAACGGTAATCAGAAAGGTACCACTACTAATACGAGCAGGGGTACAAACCATCTGTATATGATGGGCAATCGACAGGATCAGGAAGTTGCACTAGATGTTGTTATGGGTATACTTCGTGTCTTTTCTCATGATGTGTATACCTTGCTTGACCCATGTGCCACTTTATCATTTGTTATGCCATATATGGCTAGTCAGTTTAAGATCCTTCCTGAATGTCTTCTTGAGCCCTTTAGTGTTTCTACTCTTGTTGGTGAGTCCATTTTAGCTAAAAAGGTATATAGAGATTGCACAGTGCCTATCTAACATAATGATATTTTGGCTGACATAGTTGAGTCAGACATGATTTACTTTGATGTAATTCTTGGTATGGATTGGCTTCACGCCTATTATGCCTCTATCAATTATAAAACCCAGACGGTCAAATTTCAATTTCCAAATGAGCCTGTTATAGAGTCGAAGGCTGGTTCTGCAGTCATTAAGGGTAAGTTTATTTCCTACCTTAGAGCCAGAATTCTAATCTCTAAAGGATGTATCTATCACCTCATGTGAGTTAAGGCTGATGATTTAGAGTATCTACCTTTTGAGTCAGTTTCGGTTGCAATAAGTTTCTTGAGGTCTTCCCTAATGATTTGCTTGGAGCCCTCCTAATAGAAAATTCGACTTTGGGATTGATATTCTCCCCGATGCTCAGACTATCTTTATTCCGCCATATAGAATAGCTCTTGTCGAGTTGAAAGATCTTTTGGATAAGGAATTTATTAGGCTGAGTGTCTCTCCATAGGGCGTTCTAGTCCTATTTGTGTGAAAGAAGGATGGTTTCCTCATAAGGTGTATAGATTACCGCTAGTTGAATAAGGTGACCATTAAGAACAAATATCTCCTTCCAAGGATCAACAACTTGTTTGACCAACTTCAGGGTGCCATTGTTTTCTCCAAGATAGACCTTAGATCAGGCTATCGCTAATTGAAAGTGAATGAATGTGACATCCTGAAGACGACTTTTTGAACCCAATATGGTCACTTTGAGTGTCTGGTAATGTCATTTAGATTGACCAATGCTCCTGCCGCCTTCATGGACTTGATGAACAGAGTATTCATATAGTACCTTGATATGTTCGTGATTGTGTTCATTATAGACGATATTTTGGTGTACTCCAGAGATAAGGGAGAGCAAGCTGATCACTTTCGAATTATTCTTTAGACGCTCAAGGATAATGAGTTGTATGCAAAATACTCCAAGTGTGAGTTTTGGCTCAACTCTGTGACTTTTCTAGGCCATATTGTTTCGGATAATGGTATTCGAGCAGATATGTAGAAGATATGTGTTAAAAATATCTTCTTTCTAAACAAATATATGATTTATTTTCTTTTTAAACATATTTTTTTTATTAGCAAATGTTTATCCCGATGCAATTCAGAAAAAATTAAAAAACAACAAAATTGTTATTTTGTCATAATTACATTAGTATCATTATCTAAATAAAAATTAAATAATGAATTTACTATGATATATTATGTAAATTACATATATTATCCATTAAAAAGTAGATTAATTTATTTTTATTTTAATTGATAAAATAAGATTAAGAAGACAATAATTATTGCTACATTTAGTTAACTAAAGTGATTTTCACAGAAAGAAAATAAGAATACGGTTCTTTAAAAGTAATATTTTTTCATTAGAAACAAAATGTGTTTAATAAAAGAAATAATATATTTATTTGAAAAGGTACTTTTGACCCATTTACTAATAATAGAATATTTTTTAATCAAAACAATTGACAACAAAGGCATTTTTGAATTAAAAGTATTGATTGCAAAATCATTATTGAATTAAACTATAAACGAAGGATATTTTGATATATTTCACATACTTCCTCCATTTGGCAATAGTTGTCCACTGTCAACTTACCACAGCGATTAAGAAACAGCACATGATAAGAGCAATCTTACCAAATCATCTTTTAAATATAAATAAACGAATTTTTTATTGTTGGGAGGAGTAAACGAAATCGGCCCGAGGAGTTGGACAAAGTAATTGCATGAAAAGTGAAGATATCTAAATGAATATGCTTTTGATTGAGAATATGCATGAGAGCATGTCTTATCGAATATCATTGCCCAACTTTTACTTCCAGAAACTAAAGGGTACAACAATAAAGTTGCATACCCTACAAATGAAAGGTGTTTTGTAAAAATAAAATAAAAAATAAACTAGGTAAACCCTACACTAAGCTCCAAAACCAAAAAAAAAAAAACAAAAAAGAAAAGGAAAGGACACCGTGGCTTTCTTCAATTAATATCTATGATTCTGCATGTTGAGGATGAGATGGGGTCCCATGTTTCTCAATGGCATAATAAAGTTCTAATTTACGTGGTCCTTAATACTTTTTTTTACTTATCTTTTCTAATAAATCAATTTATTTGTTTTTTTCAATATTGTACATGTATGCCATTAAATAGCCACACTTCCCAATCATTGATTGCTTTGTTGATAGGATTTTAATCATCACTAATAAGAATAATTAAAAGTAAAAATAAATTTCTAGCTAATAATATTTAAGGGGGTTGCAAAACTAAGGGTGAACTAGTTAAGTATAATTTACTCTATATATATGTAATCCGAATAAGAAAGTAATTATCTTAATGCATAAGTTTAACAAGTCATAAATTTTTTTAATTTTTATTAGTCCATACATGCGCATTTTTTTTATTATTTTCTTTTCTTATGTGTGATCTGAAGAGGACAATATATATGTAAATTTTATTATCTTTATCAGTTGAGAACGATTTAACTAACGATAATTTTGAAATATCCAATTGTAAAAGAAAAAAAAAGATCGAGTTGATAAGGCAAAGGAAGAAGCTCTTTCATAACACACAGTGATACTAAATACTAGCTTGAAACAAGCTAAGCAACTACAAGTACAAAGGCTACATTTAATATTAAAATACCTAATAAAGCTTGCAAAATAAAGATTCTGCTCCACTCGGATTTTTTTTTTCTTTTTCTTTGAGATCATAATTCATCTAAAAGATTCCTACAAGTGAATAATATAAATATCAAAATATTAAAAGGAAAAAAAAAAAAAAGAGCAGGTAGATTTTGATAGGGCAAAAAGAGAAGATCTTCTTCACGTCTTTCTAGCTTGATTCTCTCTTAGACTGCAACACCTGAATATACAAATATAAATATATTAATTACAGTAAAAGAAATATATATATATATAAAATTATTTTAGTAAGATTAATTAAGAGGGAAAAAGATTAATTACCCAAAAATGGAGAATCAATGATGAATTAATATGAAGACTTGTTACCAGCTATGTCCCTAGGTGCATTGCATCTGAAACACTCCATCCTGCTGGCAAAGTTGTGTTCATTACACCCTAACCTGTTTATAATAACAAAATAATAAATTAGACATTCAAATAATTAATGAATAATATATGCACGACAATTTTTTCACACTTTTTTTTAAAAGAAAACAAAGTCGATAGCCTAAAAATCATTCTTGTTTATGCTGGGTGTTATTCAAACCAGACAGAAACTACTTTACTTAAAGTTGGTAACTAAACAATTACCACCTTTTAAGTGTTACTTTTTGACTCGAGAAAGAGAAGTTGAAACAAATATATATATATATATATAAAAGTTCTGAAACAATATATTTAGTGTAATTTTATAAGTGAAGTCTGAAAAAATTTGTGTATATGTAACTTTATCTTTGTGCATGAGAGAGAGCCACCTTTGGGGAAGGACAATCTAGTGCATACAATTTGTAAGAAAATTATATGGTGTCCAAAGGTTAATGCAAAATATTATGAATGTATATTAAATTTTGAACACCTTTAACACAATTTAGAAGAAAATTTGCACACCCTATACATCGTCAAATTGCTTCGTCACTCTCCTTACAAAAATTAATATGTTATTTTCATAGATCAAATCCACCTTATAGATAAATCTTCCTTATCCACCTAAAAAAAATTGTGCGATTTCCACCATCGACTCTAAGCAAGCTATATTTACTTACTTTTGAGTTATAACTTGATGTATATGAACTATCAATAAAAAATGACAAAATAAAATACATTATTATTTCATACAGTTAATTTAATTTAATTGCAGATATAAATAAATTACTTGTTATAACAAGTTAAATTATACAAGTTTACTTAAGCTCCAAGGCAAATAGCGCAATTAAGTACCTGGTGCAAATCCAGTCACCAGACTTCCATCCAGAGCGGCTCCCGCCACTTGCGCCTCCATAACCGAAGCCTCTGGGGCGAGACGACATCATGTGTTCAGCATCAAAGCTGCCGCTACCACAGCCGCCAGATGGTTCATCCTTAAAAGCACCACACTTGAAGCAGCTTGAGCGGCTAGCAAAGTTGTGTGCACCGCAATTTCCAACATTGCAGTACCAATCACCGGGCCTAACATCAGGGCCAGTACTGAAGCCAAAAGGGGAGGAGCTTCCTCCTCCCCTTCCGCCAAAACAACTTCCAAATTCATGAGCACCGCCGTGTCGGGGCTCACCACATCTTTGGCATGAGTCTCTCCTTTGGAAGTTCAAGTGCTGGCATGACCTGCAATTCCAGTCTCCTGGTCTGCTCATTTTTTTTTCCTTAAGGAGAAGCAATTTAAAATATTTTTGAGAAAGTTAGTCACATTATATCCGCCAATCTAAAATTTAAATTTGAAATTTTAATAATTTTTTTATATAGATATTTTCTAATTAAAAATTTATTAAATTCACTCAAACCCGTTAGGATGACACTGCATGGCATAAATCAACATATAAACGTAATTACCCATGAATTCATTTTGTACACATAAACGTATGTACACAACAAGTGCAACTAATGTTAAAAGGAAAATAGAAAGAAAATATCTGTGTTTCCATTTTTGTTTTTCAAAGGACAATTGCACGGTCAAGTTACGTTTGTGAGCAAAAAAAAGTTGTCCTGAATATTTTAACAGAAGATATATAAAACAAAAATCTAAAGCAAAATGTCAGCTTTGCTCTTAGCACACACTACTAAAAAATTGCTCTGTTCCCACAGAAAGATGTTAGATGATTATTCTCGCTAATATTCTAAAAAAATCCATGTAAAAAATAGTCCAAAAATATTTTATAAGAAAAAACTTAGGAAGTTTTTTGTTATTTTAATGAGAATTTATCTTTAACTATGTATGTTCTCAACGACGTGATTTGATATGAAACGAGTGAAAAATTAAAATTATATATAACACAAAATTTTCACCAACTCATGATAAAGGAAAAAACCCCTTTATTTCTAAGTACTCACTAAAACTACACCATTAAGAAAAGAAGAAGAGAATAGGGATAGATACGTGATGAATATTCATGAAATGAGTTGCATGAAATATGAATAATAATAACAATAATAATGCTGACCTTGAATTGGAAGAAATATAAAATAAAATAAATGGAACTCAAAATAATTAACTTGAATCAATAACTTTGGTAGCTGTTGTTTGTAGGAGAAGTAGTACAAGAAGAGATATTGAAGTTGTGGATTTTTTGGTGTTGTTTGAGAGCTATATATATAACGAAAATTTCCTCGAAATTCGAGAAGGATAAAGGCAACGGTGGATGTTCTTTTTCTCATTTATATTAATTAATTATATTTTCACTTAGCCTCCCTTTAAACAGTAGAATCCCATGCATGGAGTTGTAATAAAAAGAAAGAAAAGTGATATTTAAAAAAAATGTATGTATTAAAAGAATTAACGTTGGATTCTAAAGATAATGGATATATTTGTCTAATTTGATAAAGTTCTCATCTTTTAAAGCCTCAAGAGATAGGAAAATGAATATATGTACGTGGAAGCCATGAAACCGATATATACCAAACAAAGTATATGATAAAATTCCATGTATACCCTTCTTAAAATATTCCCATCATATTTTGGTATTTATCAATATAAATTTTGGTGAATGATAATTTAAGTAGAGATAGAATGGAATAAGAAAAATGTCGTATCCTTTAAATCGCGTGAAATAAAAATTAAAATTTAATCAGATCTCAATTTAATATTGAATGCCACACATAAATCAGAAAAGAAGTCTTGTTATATGGTATTTCTTAGTTCACTTATACCAAGTTTTACTTTATTGAATTATAAGGATTGTATTATAAAAATTATTAATAATTTTAAATTATTCAATATTTATACCTTTGTATTTTACCTATTATCCGCCCAATTTCTTTTTCGTGACTTTTTTTTAGAAATCTACTCCAGAGGGTAGCAATGTGTACCAAAGTTACTTGTTCAGATTTTCGAGTTTTTATGTTAACAAATTACTAATAATCATGTGTCTCATTTCTTTTTCCTTTTTTTGGATTGGATTTAAATTTAGCTGAGCTTTAATTTTTCTTTTCAAAAATAAAAATAAGATTTACTGACATCTTTTATACTTTTAATTTGTGAAATCACATTACTAAAAAAATATGTCTTAATGTTATTGCACTAATATTTTGCGAAAAATATTTAGGTGTGTATGTATGTATGCATATATATATAGTGATAATAATAAGTATAAATATTTATAAGCAACACTATGTATAAATGTCGCTTAATGATTAATAACTTTGAATATAATAATATTAATTTAATTATCATTACAAAATTATTTGCTATCATTAAATATCTTCTTTTGAAGGGGAGCTTTGAAGTAATTGGTAAAGTTGCTTTCATATGACCCAAGAGGTCACTGGCTCAAGCCTTGGAAACAACCTCTGACAAAAATACAAGGTAAAGTCATGTACAATAGATCCTTATGATCGGACGCTTCCTCGGATCATGTGCATAGCAATAGTTTTAGAGCACCGAGCTTGCTCCATTAAATATCTTCTTTTATAGTAATGTTGCTTTAGATAATACCAAAGAATGATATGATTGATTCACCACACATACAACTCACTAAAACACAAATCAAAGTGAAAGGAATTAATGACGTGTTTAATGCATGCATGATAACCCTTTGAAGCAATTAAAAAACTCCTTTGACTAAATCATTTTAGGGCCCTTAATTTGCTTACATGGCAGACATCATGGTCCCACGTGGCAACAAGTTGCTTACATGGCAGCTTATGATTGGAGGAATTGGACATGAGCTAAATAGGTTTCGACTTGAAGCCAGACAAAATGAATATTCGTTCTATTTAATTGACCCCCACAAGTTATTTTTATCTCAAAATTCACCTGCAGAGGAGGGGTCATGTCTCCCTTTCTCAAAAGAAAAAAATGGTCATTCCTTTAATTATTTTTGAATATTCCAATTTTGTACTTGAAGGTCAAAGTAAGTCAAAAGGATACTCATTGAACACATTTTTCTTTATATCAAAACGAGGTAAGGGTGATTTAGTCATTTTAAATATAATAAAATTATATATACTATGACCACATTACTTTAATTTATTCCTCATGGTCATTTGTAATGGAAAATATTTAAACGCTTTATTTGGTGATTGTTATGTATTGTTTCATGTAATGTATTGTGTTTGTAATATACATATATTATATTCTTTCAATGAATGCAATGTTTGGATATAGATTGCATTGTTCTACATATAATGCCATACATTCATAATTTGGATGATAAACGTACAAGAAATTATAGAGTATGTGGTAGATACCATGAAAAGATAGGATATATGATAAATTTGAATTATTAAATAATAAATAAAGTAAAAAATGAGAAGATATTATTAAAGTAACGAAACAACCACATCAAATCGGCCGTTACATAAAATGAGTTTTTTCGGTGTTACCTGACAATGGATTTAAACGATACGATACAATGGAATCTAAGTAACAATCAAAACAAATATTGTATTTAAATTAATAATACATTACAATACAACGGGTAACAACCATCCAAACAAGGGGCCGGTTAGCTCCAAATATCTACAATTAGGCGATCATTTGGTAATTGATGTGTAAATGAGTTATTTAGATATTAAATTTTATATAAGTTCAGAAGGTAAGTTATACACGCATATATAAAATTTATACAATATTTAATTTGTAATTTAAAAAATTACATAATTAACACATATATAAGTTATAAAAAAATTTATTTATTATTTTATATAAAATAAAAATAAAATAACTAATACATGAATAAGTAAATCTCGTATAACTAATTCCTTCGGGGTGGATCAACAATCCTTTGCTAGATGAATGGTTCTAAGGAAAGGGTTGAGGTTTGTGAAAATGACTATTCTCTCTGATCCACTTGTTATGTTTGTTTTTTGGCATATTCCTTAAAAACATGTTAACTAAACAATAATTCAATTATATATATATATTCCTTATTTATTTTTCATTTTGATTTAATACTACTATTTCTTTCACAATAATAAACTCATTTCACATTAAACAAAGTAAAGGTAAAGATGAAAAAAAACATAATTAAGTTCATCTCGATTTTCTAAAATAATTTTTTTGAAATGGTAACCATGATAACATATATTGTAGATCAGAGGAGTATTGCATTAGCCATAATTTAGCATAGGTCGCTTGAAAATGAAATGGTTTAGTATTATATTAGTGGCGAAGATCCATGATAACACAGATTTAATATAAATTATTTTTTAATCTTAATTTATGAAACATCAATAGATTTTTTTTATATATTTTTGACAATATTGTAAAATTATAATTGAAGCAGCTAAACAAATATTCTGAAGTCGTTGAAGCAGACACGTCAATACACATCTATTTTGAAAAGATTAAATTACAAAGCCCATAAATTATTTTTTGTTGGCTCATCGAAAGCCGCAATATAAATTATTTTTTAGTCTCAATTTATGTGATATTGATAGATTTTTTCTATATATTTTAGAAGATATTGTAAAATTATAATTGAAATAGCTAATGAAATATTATGAAGTCGTTGAAGCAGACATATCAATACAGCTGCCCTGAAAAGATTAAATTAAAAAGCCCACAAATTATTTTTTGTTGGTTCACCCGAGGCCGCAGTATAAATTATTTTTTAGTCTCGATTTATATATCATCCACAAATTTTTTTTTTATCTATATTTAAAAAAATTTATAAAATTATAATTGACGCAACCAAAGAAATATATGAATTAATTGAAGCAGGCACGTCAATATGCAGTTATCTTGAACAGATTAAACTAAAAAGCCAACAAAATATTTCTTTTTGACCCTATTTAATAAAGGTGAAGAAGCAGGCAGGACAAACGAAAGCTGCTCAAGCAGACAGTAACGGCCGGAAGTTGCTCTCTGATCCCTTATTAATAAGTAGTAATATGTATATCCTACGTAGGAATAATTTTTACATCATAAGGTTATAACATATCTTATTTTCAAAATTTTAAATCTCGCATATTAAAAAAGCTTACATTATTTATTCTGTGTATCTTTTTTGCTTTTGGGGTCTGATATATTTGAGCTGAGTGTCTTCCATAAATAGCCTCTCAATCTCTATGAGGTAGCGATAAGGTCCGCATACATTTTATCCTTTTCAAAGCCCACTTATAAAATTCCACTAAATATGTTATTGTTGTTATTGTGTTTATTCTATGCATTATTTGATGTACCGTAAAAAAATTATCCACTGATGATTGTTTATAGGTCTTAAACTCTACATATATTAAGTTGAAGTTAAGTTGAACAATAAACAATACGTTTTTACAGTATCAATACCTTTAATATGCTATGAGTACGTTAGTTGTCACTTTTATAGGTTATTAATTAACAAATGGAGTATAATGTATTGTAAATAAAAAAGGATAAAAGAAAAAATTGGAATTAATGATGTGCACTCGTGTGTGTGTCAGATATCGTAAAATGGACGTATTTGAAGCTGAAATCGAAGCCGGAGGTAAAGTTGCATGGCTACACCATCTATGTAAGTACGTTACATTTCTTTTTCTTATTTTTTTTATTTTCAAAATTATAATATAATAAAGGGAATATTATGTGATGATGGCAAAGGGTAGATACACTATATAAAGAGGTTCACATGAATTTAATATTAATTTTTATTTAAATTAAACATATTTTTAAATTATGTGAAATTAGAAAAGAGAGAGTTATTATTTCTCACTTTCAATTTAAAAATTGTAAGCTTGAATTATTAAGGTAGCAAAAAGAGTGGAAGTTCTTTGGAAGGGGAAGAAAAATAAGAAATCTTCTTCTTTTTTTTAATACGTGAAATTGAACAAAAATATCTTTAATTGATAGTCTAAAAATGCTCTAAAAATTAATAATTTGATACAAAAATGTCCATATTATTATTATTTAATAAATTGAAAATACTTTTTTTTAATAAATATATTATCTTATTTCCTTTAAAAATACTTTTTCGAATAATAATTTTTATAAGCAAATGTTTATCCTGCTTCAATTAAAAAATATTAAGAAACACAAATACTTTCTATTTTATTAGATATTTCTTATTGCTATCGAGATGAAATGAATAATGAGGTTACTTTGATCTTATAGATAGACCTATATTATTAATTAGTTTTAAAAGTACATGTGTAGATATTCTATTTTGATTGATAAAATGAGATGAAAAAGAAAATTATCTCGTACTCATTTATTAGCCAACGTGATTTTAAAATAAAGGAATCTTTTACTAGGAATAATTATGTTTAAAAAGAAAGAAAGTAATATATTTATTAGTTAAACGATATTTTTGACTCATAATAGGAGAAATTTTTGGATTAAACCATCGGTGATAGAGACATTTTTGAACCAAATTACTAACTGGGGACATTTTTATTCAATTTTTCTTTTTGATCCTTTTTCTGTTTATTCAAATTTCATATATGTATTAAAAAATTAGTTTAAATACTTATAAATTTAACTATAATTCAGCTAACTTAAAAGTGTTATAGAAATTCATCGGATGGTAACTTCAATCAATCATAATGGTGGGATGGCATTTTGAATATGAAATTAGAAATAAAGCTATTGTAATATACAATTTTAAAGTAGTCGAATTAGTAAATGTTTGGATATTATTTTGATACATTATGATATGAGTGAATTTCGAATATGGAATTAAGAAAAAAGAGGGGGGGATGATTTTGAAAATGGAAGAAAGTGAAAATGGTAGATTTTCGATAAAGATAGTTGAAGCTGATGATGGCATAGGTAGTCTTCGAGGTTCAATTTGACCATCTTTTCTGTTTTAGTGTATCTAATACTCTCTCTATCTTTTCTTTTTCTTCCCTTTTATGCTGTCATTTTTTTCTCTTTCTCTTCTTTTAGGTCTAAAGACAAGAACCACCAAGCACAACATTCTCCAAGAAATTAATGCAGCACTCAAAAAAGAAGCACCATTTTTATTAATTTACTCTATTACACTTTAGTTTCAAAAATTAAGATATGATTTATTATTTTTGTAAATCAAACATCAACAGATAAAGATTGATTCATGGAGTCATCTTGCATGTTTTATTAAAGGAATTATATAATTTAATCTTTTTTTTGTAAATAACAGATTCTACTATTACCAAAAGAGCCATTGTGGTTACGCACTAGACAACCCAAATTTATTATGCTTCTACCAAACTCAGAAATTTATTATTACTATGGATAGTATTCAAGCTTGCTCAATGTACTACTAATTTAATCTTCACTCTTTTCATACTCTAGCATAGACACATGCAGGGAAGGATGGACAGTCAGATATTTTTGGTTGAAAAAAATTATGTTATGTGTATAAAAATTGTATGAAGAATATACGTTAAAATTATTTTTTACATATATATATTAAATTTTGAACTTTTTTAATAAATTTTTTGACTTCACAACTATTTTTCAATGTACATAATATTATTAATAAATAAAAAAATAATTAATTCTATTTTATTTTTATAAATTAGCTTTGGGTCGAATGATTTTTTTATCATATTAACTACTAATATGAGAAAAAGGAAGACAATGAGCACTCTTCCCTGTAGATAGCACTTGAAAAAAAATTAATACTTTACTCCTACTTAATAAAAATGTATTTTCACATGATATACTCAATTGTCCAAACTACTAGGCAAATGTGTTAAAAGAATATTTTCCACTTAGATTTAGAATTTTCCTGCTCTGATTGCATCTCACAATTTCATAATACAATTTATATTACTTTCTTCCTATCATTTTAATTGTCATATACATTAAAAATATTTATTTAAACTTAATTATTTTTTCTAATTTATTCTTAATATTAATTATTTTAAAATTAAAAAACACATATATAAATAAAAATTTAATTATTAAGCTTACAATACTTCTAATTACTTTTTTCTTTAGGATTGTATGAAAAGAGATGAGAGAGTATTAAAACTGTAATGTAGTAGAAACACTTTCAGGACCTTAATACTCTTCCGTTCACTTTTAACTGGACAAAATTTTTTTATTTTTACTTATCATTTTTAATAAATTAAGATAGGATAATTTTCTCTATTATATTCTTATTTTATTGTTATTGAGTTAATGCCTTTGAAAAATATAGTAAATAAATATGTTTGGGATCCTATCAATTAATAGGAGCAAAATGATTAATTTACTACTCCCTCCATCTATTTTACTTATTCCCTCAATGTCGTGAAAAATTTAATAGGGGAATGACTATAATTGATTATAAGGATAAATTAAGAACTAAATATAAAATTATCTCTTGATTTCATAAAGTTAATAAATATTATTGGATATTCTCCTCTGTTTCGTATTAAGTGAATTGTTGGGTCATTTCACACATATTAAGAAAAAGAAATAAAGACAAAATTTAATCATGTTTTTCCATTTTACTCTTTTCAAACACCACACTCACTTAATACATCATTTATTTCGCATATAAAACTCAACCATAGAAACTTAATTAATGAAGGGTAAAATTGAAAAAAAATTTCAACACATCCCTTGAAAAGTGAACAATTTACTTATTTTGAAATATAAATTTTTTTTAATAATTAACTTAATATGAAACAGATGACGAACAATTTACTTATTTTGAAATATAAAATTTTTTTAAATAATTAACTTAATATGAAACAGATAGAGATAGATCGGAAGGAGAGTTAATTAGTTTGGTATTTAAAGTGAGTTTATTACTCCATACTCATATGATTCTGTATTTAAAGAAAGGAAGCACCCACCATTTTCTTGGGAAGTGGTAAAGAGAGGTGTAGCAAACTGTGAAAAAGCAAAAAGAGAGAAGGATTCGATTCTCTTTGGGAAATGTAAATGCTTCCCATTTCCTTCATGCAATCACTATAACGTACACATTAATGCTACTTTTTGAGACTACCATTGCCAATTCATCAATGAATCAATATTTCCTTCTAAAGCCATGTCACATAGCCTTTTGACAAAACACCAATTCATTCTTCTATTTACAAATAATATATATATTGCAAAATAACAAATCATGAGTAATAGAGATTGTTTGTTTGATTTTAAGTAATTTTTAAAAAGTATTTAAGAATTTTGAATTGCGTGATCTTAAACTAAAGATATATAGAATAATGTATTCAAATCTTGTTATTTTAAACATGTCATGTAAAAAGTTAAAATTTAAGAGTCATCAAGAGACACTATTTTAAACAAAATAAAAAAGGGGAAAAAACTCAAATATGTCATCGAACTTTGAGAAAAGACTCATTTATGTCATTCGTGAAAAGTTTGGCTCATTTATGCCATTACCGTTTGAGAAAAGGTTCATCTATATCATTATTTTTTTACTCCAATTTTGCAAAACCACTTAAACAACTTTAAATATTTTTAAATTAGAGTTTTTGATCAAATATAGTCTTTTTGGTAATTCTTCTTCAAGAATGCCAAGAACAGATTTTGATCAAATGTAGTCTTTTTGGTCATTATTCTTAAAAAATGCCAAGAACACATAAAGAACACCAAGAACTCCCAAATTTTTAACTTCGTCAAATCTTCTCGAAATCACCTCAAATTTCAAGAGTAGTGTTCCTTCGAGCTAGATACCAGAACTCAATATCTTTTGAGCCCGTAGTCAACCTAAGTTTAAAATTGTTTAAGTGTTTAAAATTGTTTAAGTGATTTTGCAAAATCAGAGTTAAAAAATAATGACATAAGCCTTTTCTCAAACGGTAATGATATAAATGAGCCAAACTTTTAACGGATGACATAGATGAGCCTTTTCTCAAAGTTCGATGGCATATTTAAGTTTTTTCCTTAAAAAAAAACAAGACAAATATGTTGAAAAGAAGCAAGTACAAACTATAACAACTAAATTTCAACACGGTTATATTTTTATTCTTCTTTCTACATTAGAAGATGTACAACTATTTGTATTTGTTGGGCAGCTCGTGTATTGGGCTTGACTGATTAGAAGGACTCGTTCTCTTTGAGGCCCAGCTCAAACTTTACTCATAAGGAAAAATTGTAAGAAAAAATTATTTAAGAGTGTTTACTATATTTTTGACATGAACCACACAATATTTACAAACTTGAATTTTTATTTACCAAAGTGTATATATCTTTAACTTTTTTATATTTTATTTTCTATTTAATTTTTTATCTCTATTTTGGGTCAAAAACTGTCACTTTTTTTAATATCAATGCACGTTTTCTGATTTTTCTTATCTTTGGAAGCAACATCAACTAGAAATTATACTTTATTTTTTCAAAAATTAACTTCTTCTGTCTCACCCCTTTATTACATTTTTTCTATCTCTTTCCTCTCCATGGCTGAAAATTCTTGAAGTCCCATTTATTTATTTTTTCTTTGTCTTCGTCTTAGTTGTGGCAGCCATTGTTGAAACTTCCTAATACCAATTTTTTTCCTTTCTTTATTTTTTTTCTTCTTCATTGGTTGGTAGGCACTGTCGTAACATCATGAATCATCCTTCAAAATCTATGAAAGGAAAGGAAAAGACGTCTAACCTCCCACATAACAGTGATTTTGAAGATGAACTACCTCTTTTAAAAAGACTTCGTCTAAACAAGGAGGGTAAAAGCTCCGGAGTTAAATCCAAGATATTTTTAATTTCTATATTTTTAAAATTTTTTGCAGGCATCTGTTAATTTTTTGCTTATAATAATTTTTCTTTATTGGAATATTATTTTGTGTGTAGTATGTGTTTTATGATGAAGACATTTGGATTTTCTTCTACAGTTAGCATGTTGGTGATTTGTTGGTATTAACTTTGGTATCATCAGTTAGAGTTAATTCAATATTGGTTTTTGCAGATGATATTGTTGTACATTGTTGAATTATTGTGAGTTTGTTGTGAAATGTTGATATTTTTTTTATTAAGTCTTGGTTTTTATTTTTTTTTTATTGCTACTTCATTTTTGTACAATGACTTCTGTCCATGGTTCAAATTCTGTCAGGTCTTTGGTGATTTTTTGGGCAATATGTTGGTGTTAAATTGATTATTTAGACACAGACACACACACACACTGGAATGTTTGTTGCGTTGAAAATTTATATCTGCAATGTCTATAACTTATTGAAATTTTTTTTTCGACAGTGATTGCGGTCTTTATACATGTGACTTTGCTGAATATATTTCCCAAGGACAGCTCCATATTGATGATGAAAGAATCCGAATAGTTTTGAATTTATTCTGGGCGAGGTATGGAACATTGTTTTGGGACTATGGCCGCAAAACGATAGATGCAGGTACGGTGAGTGAAAATGAGATCACCGGCAAAGTGTTTAGCATACGTTCTCCTCCGACGAAATCAGGGGCATATGTTTCTAGAAAAAAGGATTAGACATTCATTAATTATTTAAAAGTTGGACAATTTTGTTTTATTAATGAATAGTTTGCTAAATTTGGATTACTTATGGTATATTTTGTAGGATTTTTTTGGATTGTATAGGTGTTTTTAATGTTGAACAATCGGTACATGGTTAGTAATTATGGTATTCTCATGCCCTTTATGAATGTACATGTGGCTAGTGTAGACACATGAATTTTGTTAGATTAAATTCATACAAAATTTGAGTTAAATCCATATTCATTTGGGTTGAATAATTTTGGGCTTTAAAAAATAGATAAAGTTCATTTTACTAAATTCAAATCCAAGGTCCATTTCACCTTGAAGCCCAAGTCCGTGTCACGAGGACGAGGCATCCAAGGCCAGCAAGATGACGCCACTTGTCCAAATGATGTGGTGATCTTAGCCAAATGCAAGAACCAATCACATTTCGCCAAGTGTCAAAGTGACATCTTTAGGCCAATCACAAGCAACCTTGTCCATCCCTTACAACTATAAATAGAGGATAGACATGACATTCAAAGGGGGGCGATTCTATAAGACTTCAGCAAGCATTGGAGCAAGTATTGTGGAAAGCTACAATATCATCTACTACACATTTCTTCCAAGGAGTGATCGACGAAAATCTTCCCAGAAATCTTCTCGGGGAACAAAACTTCCGGCGATTAAAGTACATCTCTAAGGGAGCTAAATCATCCAACAATTCGAGAAATACGCTACTGAAAGCCCTTGAATCTTGGAGAAATTAAGAATCAAGAGAGTAACAGAATTGTACTCACAAAATTCACCAATATAAAGAGAAACTATATCTTTCTTTTATTTATTTTTGGTTGCAGTTAATTTTCAACACCCTTGAAAATTTGTTGCGAACAAATTTTGGCATGCCCAGTGGGACCAGTTTAGCTCTTCATCTCTTTCTCTAGAAACTACAAAGTCAACTACTGCAATGGCCTTTAGGAAAACAAGTGATGTTTCATGCAAAGACTCTGCTGTTATGTCTACTGATCTTAGTCATATTAGTCCAATTACTCGAAGCAAGTTCAAGACTTGCGATTTAGATGAATCTGAATATTTCACTTATTTGGAGGCGGTGAGAAACAATGACTCTCAGACGGCAGTCGTAACTACGTTCTCTGAGGAGAATATCACATCTGTGTTCTTCGGAGAACTTTCTCAAATCGATTCCAACTTTGGTGAATCTGATGATTTAACGGATTCTCCGAGTTCGTTGAATGTCAATGCCTTGATGGCTGACTCAACTAACATGGATGGAAAGATCACACTAATGGAGTAAACTATTGAAGCATTAAAGAAGTCTGTCGATGATAAGAATCTTCATATTGCTCAACTCATGAACAAGTTAGAAGCCTTCACACCTGGAGAATCAAGCCATGTCTCCACTTGTCCACCTGGTTTCAATCTACAAAGCAAGGACGTTGAGGAATCTCTAGCTAAGTCCAATTCTCAAAAGGAGAAACAATCTGTTTCAGTTGCAGCATTATCTGTCCAACAGTTACAAGACATGATAACAAATACCATTAAGGCTCAATATGGTTGAGCGAAAGTTCATTGTATTACTCCAAGCTATATACTAGGCGGATTGACGGTCTGTCTATGCCAATGAACTATCAACCATCAAAGCTTCAATAATTTGATGGCAAAGGGAATCCAAGACAACATATCGCCCACTTTGCTGAGACTTATCGCAATGCTGGAACACAAGGTGATCTTTTAGTGAAACAATCTGTTCGTTCACTAAAACAAAATGCATTCGACTGGTATATCGACCTAGAACATGAGTCTATTGTTAGTTGGGAACAACTCGAGAAAGAGTTCCTCAATCGTTTTTATAGTACTCATCCAACCGTCAACATGATAGAATTGACTGGCACCAAGCAAAGAAAGGATGAGCCCGTGTGTGGATTACATCAATCGTTGGAGATCATTGAGTCTAGATTGTAAAGATCGCCTTTCTGAAATATCTACTGTGAAAATGTACATTCAGGGTATGCATTGGGGACTTCTTTACATACTATAAGGAATCAAACTATAAACTTTTGAAGAACTTGTAACATGGGCACATGACATGGAGTTAAGTATTGCAAGTCACGGGAAGGCATCTTCTTTTGCTAATCTGACGAAAGAAAAGAAAGATTTCAAGAAAGGTATGACTTCAAAGATCCAGACTAAAGAATCTATGGTAGTGAAAGCAACTTCTGTCAAGCTTCCAACTAAGAAAAAGGTGAAATAGAAGGAAGCTTTAAGTCAATATTCAAAGGATGAGAAATGTCGTCCAACTTTGAAGGAGTTAGAGGCAAAAGTGTACCCCTTCCCAGATTCAAATGTACATATGATCCTTGATGAATTGCTAACCAAGAAAATCATTGATCTTCCTGAATCAAAGAGGCCTGAAGAAGTCAATAAGGTGAATGATCCCAAATACTGCAAGTTCCATCATATCATTGGTCATCCAACAAGTAAATACTTTATTTTAAAGGAGAAAATCTTGGCATTGATAAGTGAAGGAAAAATTATCATTGAATATGGATGAAACAGTGGAGGCAAATCATGCTAGTGTGACACCCCACCAAAAAGAATGCTCGAGGTCGCAAATTATGCCAAACACCATCTCTTTGCAATTTGGAGGTCTCACACCTATTAAAGTTGATGTTCTTGAAGATCCAGTAAAAGTTGACAGCAACCACAAAGGAATTGAGGATGATGGTTGGACACCAGTTACTCATAAGAAGCGGATATCAATCTGCTCTTAGGATACGCCTTCCTAAGACAAGAGCGATAAGGAGTGATGTGAATCAATTAGAACCATTAAGAAGCATCAAATCTTGTAGCCAAAAGATCAATTGTTCTTTATTGCAGAAGGTCCGAAAGCCTATTACACTGTTTGAATTCTTTCCAGAAAAATTCCTTTGTGGCAGTCAAACTAGTGCTACACATGTTATATCAAGCACAAGTGAAACAAAGCAAAACAAAGGTGGCCACAATCTGAAAACAACACAGGAACATCAAACTAATGAAAAACTTGCCCCATGTTATGCTACAATTACCTTCACTGATGACTTGTTAGGTTCTAAGCTACATAATAGGCCCTTGTTTGTTGTAGGATCCATTCAAGAACAATGTATCAATCGCATACTAATTGATGGTGGTTCAACAGTCAATATCATGCCAAAAGTTGTTCTGAAGAAGCTTAAGATCTCTGTTGATGAATTGGCCAAGAGTAATATAACCATCCAAGGTTTCAATCAAGGAGGACAACGAGCCATAGGAAAGATTCGAATAGGATTGTCCATTGGTGACATGAAATCAAACACTTTGATTCATGTTATAGATGCTAAAACATCATACAACTTATTGTTTGGACGATCCTGGGTTCATGAAAACGAAGTGGTTCCATCTACTTTGCATCAATGCATGAAGTATATGAAGGATGGTGAAGTAGTCAAAATTGATGCAGACATCAAATCTTTCACCGAAATAGAGTCATACTTTGCAGATGCAAAATTTTATTTGGATTCTAAAGGATCAAATATGCAAAAATCCACACAGGATAGCTTAATTAAAGATGAAGAAAAAGAAGTTAAATGGAACCTGTTAAGATGTCTGAGAAGAGAACAGAAGAAGTCTCCATCAAGATCGCACCATCTAAAAGAGATATGCAGGCTAACATTGGTAATGAGCAACCATTTTTTCGTTACATTGCACGTGAGGGTCAAAAAAGGGGCAACCCTTGTTAGAGGAATGCATTCAACAAGTTCACCCTCCGAGGAATGATTTGAGCCACACAATGTTCGAAGATTTGAAAGAGAAAATAATTGTCCCAGTTGCAGAAGTTCTATCTATCACTTTAGGGTCTTCTAAAGAGAAGTCTCAAGTTAGTAAGATAGAAGGACACTTTGATCAAAAGGTCTTCATATTATTTCAAAGCTCAGGTTACGACTTGTCAAATCCAACAAGGTTGGGGGAGCTCAAAAATGAAGTCACTAGTGAAAAGATACATGGGCTCACGAAGTCTCAGATCAGGTTGAGAAAACAAGGGTGTTACATTGTCACTCCTCGATTTGGATTGAGATTCAACTTGCCAGAATCTCTTAGAATTTCATTAAAGAAAGGGAAGGAAGTAGCTTCATCACACCATACCTCGATTGAAAAAATAAAGGAATCTAAGAATGGTAAAACACCACAATGGACTTCCATGTTTGAACGCGTAAGAAGATTGACACCTCGTGTCTCTGTATTTGAAAGATTGGGTAGCAAAATGAGAGTGAATCATCCAAACAAGTGGAAGGAAATGCCAACACATCAAAGACCTCCATATTCGATCGCTTGGGAACCAAAAGGAAATCTTTGTCAGGAAAAGGTTTGTTGGGACATGAAGAATATGATTTTTGTAAAGTGGTCGACAATAAAGAAAATCATAGTGTTTTTCCATCACGCATGAAGAGAAAGGTTGTATTGTCAATTACCACATATGGGTAATTGAAGGTTAAAACAAGCACCATTGTTGTTACCAACCAATTCCTTAGAGAAACAAAGAAGGGGCAAGAAGAATCTGTCACAATTTTTGAAGAAAGCCAAAGGGAAGATTCAAATCCAGTAGAAACAACCTATCATATAACAGTAGAAGAAAGTTCACATCTTGGTGATATGGATGATGAGGTCCAAGAGGCTCCCCCTCAACTAGAGGATGGCATAAAATCAACCATAGATGATCTCAAGGAACTAAATCTAGGTACTCTAGAAGATCCGTACCCAACCTTCATTAGTGCATTTTTGACACTGCAGGAAGAGAGGGAATACTTCAAATTATTGGTTGAGTACAAAGATGTATTTTCTTGTCGTATAAAGAAATGCTAGGAATTAGTCCCAAGGTAGGTATTCATCATTTGGGGCTTAGAAATGGAACACGTCCCATAAAGCAATCACAACGAGTATTTCGCCTTGAGTTGGTAACACAAATTGAAGCAGAGGTTACTCATAGAAGCTGGGTTTATTTGAGAAGTGAAATACCCATCATGGATCTCAAATATTGTACCTGTCAAGAAGAAAAATGGTCAAATATATGTCTGTGTTGATTTTCGAGATTTGAACAAGGCATGTCCAAAAGATAACTTTCCACAGCCAATAATTGAGCTCATGGTTGATGTTATAACTGGCCATGAAGCTAGGTCGTTCATGGATGGGTCTTCCGGATATAATCAAATCAGAATGTCTTCGAAGAATGAAGAATGCATTGTTTTCCTAACTCCAAAAGGAATTTATTGCTACAAGGTGATGCCTTTTGGTTTGAAGAATGAAGGTTCCACCCACCAACATGCAATGCAAAATATCTTTGATGACATGCTTCACAAGAGGATGGAATGTTACGTTGATGACTTGGTGGTCAAGACAAAGCAGATAATAAACCACCTTGAAGATCTTCGAATTATTTTTGAGAGGTTAAGGAAGTTTGACTTGAAGATGAATCCACTCAAATGTGCATTTGGAGTTACCTCAAGAAAGTTTCTTGGCTTCATTGTGCGTCATCGTGGAATTGAAGTTGATCCTGCAAAGATTGATGTGATTCAAAAAATGCCTGAACCAAAGAACTTGAGAGACCTCCGCAGTCTACAAGGAAGTTTGGCGTTCATTAGAAGATTCATCTCTAACTTAGCTGGATGATGTTAACCATTCAACCATTTAATGAGAAAGATGCCCCCTTCAATTAGGACCAATCGTGCCAAAAGGCTTTTAAAAGCATCAAAAGATACTTGTTAAATCCACCTGTATTAGGGGCACCACTTTATGGAAAGCCATTAATACTTTACGTTGCATCACATGGATGATTGCTTGGGGCACTCCTCCCTCAAGAGAATGAAGCTAAGAAAGAGAAAGCATTGTACTATCTAAGTCGAACTTTGATAGGAGCTGAGCTTAATTATACGCCCATTGAGAAGATGTGCTTAGCATTACTATATGCGATAAAGAAGCTAAGACATTATTTTGAAGCGTACACCATCAAGCTAATTTCTCGAGTTGATCTTGTGAAGTTCGTAATGACTCGACCAGTTTTCTCAGGACGCCTAGCAAGATGGTCTATATTGTTCAATCAATATGAGATCATATACACACCTCAAAAGGCTGTGAAGGGACAAGCGCTTGCTAATTCCTTGCTGACCATCCTCTTCCTGGGAGTTAGGAAACTTCATATGAACTTTCTGATGAAGATGCATTGTTTACAAAGGAGCTCCCGGCATGGACGATGTTCTTTGATGGATCTGCACATCGAGAGGGTGCAGGGGCAGGAGTCGTATTGATATCTCCAGAAAGGCTAATCTTGTCATTTGCATTTGTTTTAGGTGAAACATGTTCCAATAATGCTGCAGAGTACCAAGCTTTAATTGTAGGCCTTGAAATGGCATCTGATATGAAGATTCCACAATTAGATATTGACAGTGACTCTCAGTTGATCGACAAACAACTCTTAGGGAATTACGAAGTAAAGAAGGATGATCTTTTGCCATATCACTAATATGTTGTTTTCTTACCTGAGAGATTCGATCAAGTGTCCTTAACCCACGTCCCAAGAGAAGAAAATCGCATGGCAGATGCTTTGGCTAACATAGCCACAATAATGGCACTCGAAGAGAATGAGATAACAAAGGTGCATGTATGTCATCAATGGGTTATTCTGGGTGGCCTTGATATTCAAATCAATGAAAGCCACCATACATCAATCCGAGTGGTTGAAGAAAAAGATTGGAGGAAACCATTGATCGAGTATCTCGAACATGGAAGGTTACCCGAGGATCTAAGGAAAAAAGCAAACGTTAAGAGAAGGGCACCAAGGTTTATCTTTCATCAGGGAACATTATTTCGACGCTCTTATGAGGGATTATTCTTGCAATATCTTGGCAAAAAAGAAGCTCAACAAACAGTGGAGGAAGCGCATTATGGTACATGTGGGCACACCAATCAGGCCTAAAATTCATTTTTACATAAAGGGGATGGGCTACTATTGGCCCACAATGGTGATGGACTGCTTAAAAATATGCCAAAAGGTGTCAAACATGTCAATTCCATGCTAACTATATCCATGAATCTCCCGGGATTCTTCACCCAACTATAGCGTCATGGCCTTTTGATGCATGGGGACTTGATGTGGTTGAACCTCTTCCAAAGTCGTCAAAAGGGCAAATGTACATCTTGGCTGCTACTGACTATTTCTCAAGATGGGCTGAAGTTGTGCCACTAAAAGAGGTGAAGAAGGAAAATGTTGTTGATTTTATCAAGTCAAACATAATTTTCAGATATGGCATACCAAGATGTATAGTTACTGATAATTGCACGTCTTTAAACTCATGAGGAGTTTGTGTGAGAAGTTCAATTTTAAGCAATATAAGTCTTCAATGTACATTGCACCTGCTAATGGTCTTGCTGAAGTTTTTAACAAAACACTTGGTAACCTGTTGAAGAAAGTAGTTGCAAAGAATAAGAAGGATTGGCATGAGAGAATTGGTGAAGCTTTATGGGCATATCACACAACCTTTAGAACTCCCATGCAAGCAACTCTGTATTGACTGGTGTATGGTGTAGAAGCAGTCCTTCAATTGGAGAAGCAAATTCCATCATTCAGAATAGCAATTCAAGAAGAACTCACAGCTAAAAATAACGTTCAACTTCGGCTAGCAAAATTGGAGGCGTTGGACAAGAAAAGATTGGAAACACAATAAAGGCTGGAGTGTTATCAAGCTCGACTTGCAAGAGCATTCAACAAGAAGGTCCAACCATGATCATTTCAAGTGGGAGACTTGGTCTTAGCAGTACAAAGACCCATAATCCTTAACAAACGCATCGGTGACAAGTTCACTTCAAAATGGGATGGACCATATGTTATGAAAGAAGCATATTCAAGTGGTGCTTATAAAATTATAGACCAAGATAGTGTACGATGAGGTCCAATCAATAGTAAGTTTCTGAAGCAATACTTCCCATGAAAGTCGCTGACGCTCCTTGACGCACGAGCCTAAACTGTATCTTGCTCCTGGCCCCAAAAAAAATCAAAAAAAATTTAAAAAATTCAAAAAAAAAATCATCCTCCTGAACTACGTTATGACTTGATCCTCTTTATTGAGGTACTTAGGTAGCTTGGAGTACTTACTCTGAGTCCAGTCATATGACTTAACAAAGCTAAAAGAGGGAGTGGATCGAGGCATGTCTTAATCATCACAATATATACTTTTGAAGTGTCATGTCTATACAAAAGCAAATTCTTGCATATATTATAGTTCTTAAATTCCTCTTTGCAATGAAAGAAGCAGCACGTCGAGTTAAGAATTTTCTATTAAGACCAGTTAAAGTTAGGAAACAAAGGTCACATTCGAAATCTTAGCATATGAAAGATTGTTAAAATCTACAATTGTTGGATCAGGCAACTTGAAGTTCAATTTAAGTTCTTGTCGCGATAGAGAGACAATTTTGTCCAACTCATTGAGGCTTCAAAAAGGTACTCAAAATTAGGGGCATGTTTACCCACGACCTCAAGCTGGAAATACCTTTTGAGTTGAAGGCTTACTCATTCATATGGTATAGTTACAAAGATCCTAATTTCAACACTCCAAGCTCAAGAGATTTTGTTCTTTTAAAAAAAAAAGATTTGGAATTGGCATTCAAGGTGCATAGTCGACTTACAAAAAAATTCATTCTCCTCAATTTGGGATGAATTTTATTGCTAATTTCAAAATATTGTTTCTCTTAGTTCTGTCTTTGCAACAAAAAAAGAATTTCATAGTTTAGTCACTCCCATATGGAGTTATTGATTTTCTACCGCAGATGCTCAAAGCTGAAAGGTTGAGCGAGACAGAACTTGAACCAACTTTGAAACTATATCTGTACAAATTCATAGGTCCTCGGGCCTTGATTTTTACATATGTTGTACTCCTGTGAGTTATGCTTCCAATGGAAAAAGAACTTCATAGTTTCGTTACTTCTACATCGAGTTGATTTCTACCCTGGATGCTCAAGGCTAAAAAGTTTGAGTAGAAATGTATAAACATGAGGATCGAAATGATTGGAAGTAAATATAAAGTGAACAAAAGAAAGACATTTAAGAGAAAGATACCACTTTTATTCCATAAAAAGAGGATTGTCACTACATCATTCCAAAAAAAAAAAAACCAAAGAAAGAACATTCTTATGCAGAAAAAAAAATTAAGGAAAAAGCTTTTGGCTTATGGCTAAGGATTTGGTGGCAGCTAGCTTCAGCATCCTCCTTTACCTTAGTTAGTTCTTTTATCTCTGTTTCTGATAAGGGACTGATTTTCTCAAGGGAATGAATCGTCTCTTCATTATTGGTGATCCTTTCTTGATTTTCAGATAACATTTCTTGATTCTCCTTAATAAGCGAGATGGTCTTTTTCTTCTTAGAAGTCCAGACATCTATCTCTTTTTATGCTTTTTCAAGAGCCTTTTGAAGCGCTCTCAGACGTTTGTCCACCTTGATTTTCTCTTCATTCCAATCTGAACGTATTGTTGGGCACTGGAAAGCAACTCTTGATGAGAATCTCTAGTTATCTTCTGAGAGGTGGACAATCTTGCAACATCATAATCTCTATGTTTTTTGAAAGTTCTCAAGCAAAACTTCCAATGAAGAAAGGTTGATGATGTTAACTTCTCGAAGTCCCTTGAGAATCAAAGCAACACCTGTCTCCAACTCTTTAAGGCTTCCCGAGGATTCGGCAAAGAATTGTATAATACATTCACACAAGGTACACCACATTCCAAAAACATAGGATAATTTATAGGTCGAAATAGCCTCTTATGGTTCAAAGTTTGGGGCAACTGGCGGCAAAGGTCCCACAAAGTCTTTGGAGACGTTTGAGCATTCAACCTAATTCGCTTCAACCACTACATTAGTAGTTGAGACTTACTGATAATGTTCAACTTTTTCAAAAGGAGGCATAATCAACTTTGTCAATGAATCCTCATTTGTATCTTGATCCTTGACTTCAACACGTGAGAGGTGAGGACTCTTTGCCATATTGGAGGTATTTTGGCTTATGATACAGTCTTCGAATACATCTGTGTCGCTGGAGTGTCTCCAAAACCCAACTAAAGAAAGTAAATAAAAAAAAGGATTCAGTGAAATATTAAAGAAATAATTTTTACGTGAAGTGTCAGTTCATCCAGTGGCGTCCCATCTTCAAAAATTGCGGTATCAATACTAATAGAGTCCAAATCAGCAAACTCATTGTGTTGATCGTTCAGGTCCTTAGACTTCTTCTTCAAACGCTTCCAATGCTTCTCTTGGCTAACATTGCTCTCATTAGAGCTAGAGGCTGCACTAGTACTGAGTTCAGTCCCATGAAATGAACCAGATGGTTTGGACGGGTTGCTGGAAGAAGGCACAATGGTTAGTGTTTTTTCAACATCTTTGTCTAACGGGCTGGAAGTTGCGTCGGCCTCCTTGAAATTAGTGTGGTCGGCAACCTTGAGAGTTGACGAAGGACTCTTGACCTTTTTAGTCTCATGTGTAGCCTTGCCCTTGAAATTATTAGCCTTGGAAACAACTTTGGTAGATCGCGGAGAGAGTCTTAGTGTCACCTTAGGCTTGGAAGACTTAGATGACTTTTCTTTACCATCTAATTGAAGTTGATCTCCTTTAATTGATAAAGACGCATCATCCCTTTTTGGACCTTTCAAAATAATAAAAGTACTTCGTCTTAACACGCTCTCCCGATATGTTGGTCACCAGTCTGAATACTCCGAGTCATTAAAAGTCCCTCACCCGAGACACATCAGTATGATAAGCTTTGACAAGCTCCCAAGGTGAACACAAGAATACCAATATTGTACCAAAGCAGGTAGCGAACCATCATAATGATGCTTTATTAGAACACCAGGAACCTCTTTACAAAATCCAAATTGTCGACTAAATCAGTGAGGGCTATAAGGTTCCACGATTAGATCATCATCGTGCCTTAAAGTGAGGAAACTCGAATGGATGCTTATGAAGAAATCACTCCACGAGCTGGACAACTCGCCTTTATTATCAAGATGCAACCCTTTATTCTTTTGTAGTAGCGCCAAATGATAAAGGTTATGCATATTCACTTGTTGAAACAACTTACGGGCATTATCAAGGTCAAAGTATTTTGCCATCTTTTCTACAGAAATTTGCCACATTTTTACTCCCCGTTGTGGACGATTCACATGGAAATAGGTGTTAAAATACTCACCAATCCATACATATACATAATTTATGGGAAGGAGTGTTTTGCAAGAACCCAAGTTTGAGGAGGTGGAGATCTCCCTGAGGCCGCGATAGATGCTTGCGAGGACAGGAACTGCCAAAGAAACTTTTTTCCATGAGCCATCAAACTTGCAACTTTGAAGACGCTGGCACGAACACAATTGGCCCTCTTGCTATGAAGCACGAATTTACAGAGCCAACAAGCAAGAAAAGCCGCCAAATAAGTTTCATCTCTCAGTGATTCTTCCACGCCTAGCTTGATAAAAGGAGCATTCTCTTCTTCAGTTCGTGGCAAAAAAGTCATGTCAATATTCCCTGAAGGATCATGGTTCATTCTTGGTTTTGTTCGACTTTTGGATGACTTTTGTGAAGGCTCAGTATATTTTCTGGGATCTTGAAACCAAAACTTAATCGAATCACAAAAGGATATTTCATCGGTGACACCTTTTGTAAGTCAGTAGAATGCCAAAAATAAGTATGAGCAACTTCTTAAAAGTAAAGGATTTCCTTGGTCGTCCACATGCGTCAACTCCTTAGCCAAAGGAATTACTTCATCTTAGAAAGTTCCATGAACCAGAAGGCCTCCAATGGTTCTCAAATCCCACAAAGAAAGGGATAACTCTCCACTGAAAGTGGAGAGGGTATTGGTGGATAGACGCCAGTTTTCACAAAACGCTTGGAGAACATGCTCATTACGGTCATATGTGAACAAAGAAGCAAAAATAGCGTCATAAGTCTTGTTGCGGTCTAGAGCCTCCTTGTTGCGAGCAAGCACATCTTCTACCCATTCCTAATATCCAGACGTATAGCGAACTTCACCAAAGTCGGAAGGAGGAAAACGCCAATTGCTAAGGTTCTCACCACGACGAGGATTAACATCGACGATATTTAGATGGGTGGAGGACTTCAAGAGAAGAACTTTTTCATTCATAACTTTGCTCGAGAAGTTATACATGACGTCCTTTGTTTCCGTAGTTGACCATTCCATGAGATGGATAGGACTTTCTAGCGGTTGTCTAAGCAAGCTGAAAGGCACCAATCACCGGAGGATGAACTTTCAAGGTGAGAGCCTTGGCACGAGAATTTTTGCTTGTTATCCATAATCTTGAGACAAGGGTACAGCGTCTCACAATCGTTGAAACATGTCATGGCTTTAAAAAAATTAAAAGAACAAGTGGAGAAGTTTATGTGAATTCTTTGAGGAAACTTTTTTCTTTGATGAATCTTTTCAACAAGTGAAAGGCTTATATAGGAGTTCTTCTGGAAATTCTCATTCGTCCATATGGCAAGTTTTGGTGGGATTGAAAAAGAGAAAATATATGATTGATACATCAATGGGTAATTAACCATATTAAGAAAGATCTCTTGGGAGAAAATTCTGATGAAAATCTTTGATTGACTCATCAAACAAAAACTTACCACATTTTGAGAGATTTTTCTTGGAAGAAAAAATTGATGAAAATCTGTGATTGACCATCAAAGATAAATTACCATGTCAAAGAGAGATCTTTTTTGAGAAAATTTTGATGAAAGTTTTTCAATAACTCATCAAAGAGAAAGTACCATGTCGGAAGAAATTTTTATCTTGAGAAAATTTTAAACTCTTTTAAATGTCAAAAGGAAAGTAAATATTTCTTTTTGGATTAAAAAAAAGAGTTAAAACAATTTTCTTGCTAATGACACACATGAAGGAGATCACTTGTCACACTTCTAATCAAGTCCATATGGAAAGATTACATTATTGACTAGCCATAATAATCTTTGTTTGGATCACTACAACAAATTGTTGGCCACTTTGTTAAAGTACCCAGTGCAAGAAGAATTTTAATTGTGATCAATTCTCAAGTAGCGGCCCAATTAGAATGCGATGACAAGAAATAAATGATTTTGAAGTCTCAGAAAAACAAATCATGAGTACTTCAACTCTCGTCGTCAAGCATCAGCAAGGCTACACATTGGCAAGTCTCAAAAAAAAATGATGAATACTCAAGTCTCGTTGTCAAGTTTCGGCAAGCCTACACGTTGACAAGCCTCGAAGTAAGGGGCATTCGTAGACACATAAATTTTATTGGATTAAATTCATATGAAATTTGAGTTAAATCCATATTTATTTGGGTTGAATAATTAATTTGGACTTTAAAAAATAGATAAAGTCTATTTTACTAAATTCAAGTCCAAGGTCCATTTCACC
>JAPFFP010000103.1:13607557-13625507 GCA_026153255.1 Solanum medicagineum
GCTACCACATTCATGAGAATTGATGAAACAAGACTAAATTTTGCAGATTAAACATCTAACGAAGACCATTATTTTACAAACAAATAGAAGCTGGATTCCAAAAATTATTCTGCAAGAGCCAGAATTTACCGTAGAAATGGAAGCGAAATACCAAATCTACCACTACACAAGAGAAACAAGCATTCACAGCTACCACATTCATGAGAATTGATGAAACAAGACTAAATTTTGCAGATTAAACATCTAACGAAGACCATTATTTTACTAACAAATAGAAGATGGATTCCAAAAATTATTCTGCAAATTATTCTGCAAGAGCCAGAAAACAGAACAAAATATGGCGGAAAAGAAAATAGGATGAATTGGAGAGGATAATAAGGATAACTCAGAGATATTTTATGGAAAATACTTTCTTTAGAAAGGGTCAGGAAAGTGGAGTAAATTAGTTCACACTCTCTTTTACTTCACCTCACTATGGTCATCAATTGCTACTTAAGTCTGAAGAGCATTTAACTCACTAAAAACAATTATGGCAATAGAGTTTGAACCAACTTTTGAGCACCTCAACTATTCAACCAGAAAAGTATTAACTCCCACCGGCATAGGTACCGGTTAACTCTGTCCACCTTCGGCGGATGGGAAGAAATCACCTAGTGTTTTTTGCTTCTACTAGGATACAAACCTGAGACCTCATGATTCTCGTTCCACTTCATTAACCACTAGGTCACACCTTTGGGAGTCATTTAATTCAACTAACTGAATACTAATCTTACCGATTTGTTACTTTTCAGATTCACTCCTTTGGTTTTTTTCCATTAATCTCACGTAATTGGTAACTAGTCTTTAGAGAATTGTACCTTCATTTTCTTTTTCACATTCCTTTTCTAATTTTCCTTCACATCATCCAATCAAAAGCTTTAGATAGTTATGCCTTTACTTTGCTCATGTATATTCTACTTTCAACCTATGCTGCTCAACTCTTCAATAATAGTGATGAGTGCATGTCGGATCCTCCAAAAGTAGTGCAATTTCTAAGGATCCGACACGGGCACAACAATATTTTTGAAAGTCCAAGCCGCATAGCTTTTAACATGTTGTAATTTGGTATAGCATGTTTAAATTTGTCCATATGCCTGAATATAGACCCCACACAGACACTCCAACACAACACAAGCACGTGGGGACACACACATACTTTCTTAGAGTTGAGGTCTTTTTAAAAGGTAAAGAGGCTAAAAAATTGAATGGAAAAAAAGGAAGATGGATGTCATGAAATACAACCTTTGTATTTCCTAGAAATTATTTCACTGAGAACGTCTATGGTGCACTCCTTGTAGCACATTTATACACAATAAAAATTATCAAATTTCATGGATTTGTTTCTTTTACTTTAATCTTTCCTTTCTTCACAGGAAAATGTCAAATGGAGCTTGAAACCCAAGCTGAAGTTCTTTAATCAAAGTGTAGATGTCACTAATAGGACTACTAAATTGTTCCTGATTGACTAACCTCTAGAAGTTCCAGGTCTTCAGAAGCCTGCCTCAACGGTTCAAGTACCATCTCTGGTTCTTCGGAAACTGAGAACAATAAAGTCAAGAATATAAGAAAACAGTGCCAGCAAGAAAATTCAGGAGCAAGTTAACTGTCAATTTATAAATGATTAGCATGTCTGTGTATGCGCATTGAAGGTAGAGTCATATCGAAAGAGAGACAGATTAATCATCAAAGAATCTCAAGGTCAAAGGATATATGAACCCATGGGAAGCAGGGATGGAGCAGCAGCTTGCTTGGGAAAAGTAAATGGCAAATAGTGGCTGGAGATGAGGGGAACAGCTGGAAAGTTAGAAAAAATCTCCTGCTCCATTCGGATTCAAATCTTAGGCGTTCACAAGAGCTATAATTGCTAAAAAAGAAAAAAGAAGTCTCACACAAACAATTACCCAAATTTCTCTTAATCCTTTCGTTCTAACTTATGATGGGCCGTGTAAGTCCAGACAAGGGTATCCATTTGTTACAGAATGAAGTTTGCAAAATTTAAGGTGTTTGCATCATTTGGGGGACATGAAGAAGGATTATATTTGAGGTTGAGAATGCAGGATGTAGTTATAACTCAAAACCAGGATATGATTATACATAAAGCAATGAAATTCTGTTTACAGTAAGTATAGCAATCAGTTGAGCATTGAAATTCCGATAAGGCACCTGAAAAGCTTGAGTCAGCAAGATAGCATTTTGCTTCGGTGATAAAGGCCCGAGCTCGAAGCTCCAAACCACCATGACCAAGAAGTACAGGAAATGCCCCATGTATGAGAGCCAAAGCTCTTTTTGCATGACATGATCCAAGTGAGAGCCAAAGCTCCGCAAGCGTCAGTGTAGCAGATGCTTTGAGAAGGTCTAAGTTGAAAGATTTACAAAAGGAAAGGCTTGCCAATGCATACGGAATACCTAAAACAGCATTTCCTGATCTCTGAAACGGATGAAAAAGTTCTATTACACCTTGATCATGTCAGAGAAAGTTTACAAGAATGGGCTTTAGTAAGTTCAAGTGTTATAATTCACTAGTGAAGATGCATAAATGGTGAAAGAAGTTCCATTTCTTCTGACAGGGTGACACCTTGTATAAGAAAGGACTTGTAATAAAAAAATACTGATTCAACTTGACCTATCCAACATAACAGTAAATCATTACCTTGTGAATCTCTGCAAGTAAAAGAAGAACAGTGGCATTCTCAACTTGTAAACTGAACTTGTAGCACATAGAGAAGAGAGAGTGTGCAACAGCTGCTGCCTGGGAGAATCAAATCAGTAAGAAGGAAATTAAGAAATTCTTTATATGTTTATTGTCCTTGAACTGCTTAAACTAGAGGAAATCATCACCTTTACCTTAGGAAATCAGAAGAAAATGATAAGTACTTTCACAGCACACCACAATAATAAGTTATTGGATGCAAGAGAAACAAAATATTGTTAGAACTTGGGGTAAAGAGATTCGAAATGGACTTGTCTATATGAACAAATTTGATATTGAAATATCTTAAGGTAACAAGAAACAACTCATTCAATATAGTCCCACAGAATGATCATTATTACCACATTGGCTGCAAAACCAGGGAGTACAGTGGATGTGTTGTAATCATTGGCATCACAGGCCCAAGCAAACCGGCAAGCAAACTACTCATACTTGGAAAGCATGCTTAGGGTGCTTCTTATCCCCAAAGTCTACAAATAGAAGAGTGAGGAGGGATCCACACTCAAAGGTAGGGCATTTCCCATTTTATAGGAACTTCATAATCTATACCAGAAACAATGCACTGAATCAAGCAAAGATCAAATATTACTTGACTCAAGAACCAAGACCAGATTGCTGGTCCAGCCACTTTGAACTAGACCATGGCCTCGTGATTTTCATGAGGAAAAATGCTCAGCCCAGAAAAACATACCGATTTCAAGAAAATTGAAGGAACTGACAACAATGAAAACGGCCTACTGGCATAAAGCATTGTTAAAGTGGGTTAACATCCCACATTGGTTGGGGAATGGACTAGTGGTCTGCTTATATGGACTTGGGCAATCCTTCCCTCATGAACTAGTTTTGGAGTTGAGTTAGGCCAAGTGGTGTATCTTTACATGGTATCAGAGCCAGATCCATCCCCGTTTGGGCTCCTGGTCCACATCCACTTGGGCCTGGGCGTGATGGGGGGTGTTAGAGTGAGTTAAAGTCCCACATTGGCTGGAGAATGGACTAGTGATCTGCTTATATGGACTTGGGCAATTTTCCCCTTGTGAGCTAGCTTTTAGGGTTGAGTTAGGCCCAGCTGCCATATCATTACAAGCATAAAAGCAATGAATTAATGAAAATATATTATCATCAACACGATCGTGTCATGATTCACTTAAAACAACATCCAAAGCCTTAAAGTCAAATGGATTTATAACAAAACCTACATCATTTCCTAAGCAAAGGGCAAACATAAAGTGAACTCAAGTATCCAATTTTCTATCATGGGTGCAGTGGAGCATCACCGGTTTAGATGAAAATGACTACATTCCTTTTCATTATTTATTTACCTTCTTCTGAGAACCAGAGAGCACATTCTTTTATTGATTAAAAATGATAGTACATGAGCAAGAAAATCCAATCAATTGCATTATTATAACATATCCTTTTGTACAAAGATGTAGAAATTGAATATCATCACCCTTATCTAATTTATTGAGTCACCTAGAAAGAGTTCTAATTTTAGGAAAGCAGGCTACCTGGCTAAATTGGTTTGCTGCAATAAGTATTCGAGCATGGCGGAGGCTAGCTTCAACCTTTATCTCTACGTCTACACCAGTTACTGAAGAGGCTAAAACACCAAGTTCATCACACAACTGTTGTGCTAATTTTAAATTTCCCCTGAACAGAAACTAACATCCAATCAGACAAGGAAAAAGAAGTTAAAACCCAAGTAAATACTAGAGATGTCGCCTTACGTATGTAAAGCATGATCATGGAGCAATTGTAGTTTTACAAGCTGAATTTGCGACTTTGAAAGAGACAAAAACTTCTCCTCTGCGAGTTTCAGAGCAGCAAAAGCTTCTGAAGGTACATACATAAGCAGCAATTACTGAGTAAATTTTTTTTTAAGAAAAAAACTGAAGTAAAAATTATAGTAAAAATTCACTTTTCCTCTTCGCTTTCCTTTTGTTTTCCAAGGTATGTAGGAGAAAAAAGGATAAGTTTTTTTTGACAGAAGAAAGGAAAGAAATAGATCTGGCTTTCGTACTCTTGAAGTCTGAGGGATTACATACAGTTTTGGGCACAGTACACTAAAGCGCAGCTTAAGACTGAAAACAATTACAGATCTCTTCTAGGCCATGAGATTTGATCAGAATTTGCTTGAGAACACTTTGGACATAACTCAGTAACCTATCATGGTCTTATTTAAAGTCCATCAGTTTCTTTTCACTCAACCAGAATTATGCACGATATTATTTTACTCTAGAAGAAAAAGTAACTAGTTCTGATTTTTTCCTGCACTAAGGCCAGTAATGCTTATTGTCCTTGATCTAAATGAGGTTATCTATTATTTATCCGAGAAAACTTTGGCCACAGCTCATTACCGATAACAATAATAATCCCACTTGACTTACTTCTATCCTTCTTCTGACCAAATCATACATAAATGGTATCCGCCTCTAGAAAGACCAAAAAAGAAAAAACTGGTCAGTTAAGACAGCATTTCTGTCAAAACACCATTTTTACATGAGCGGATATGTATGCCATATGTCTGTCTTCAGTTTAATCATATATTTTGGCAAGTCTTGAAAGATCTGTGTTCCACATTGGTTGAGGGAATAGGCTCAAGTTCCTAGAATTTTTACCACGACTCCTTCAATGATCTTAGGCAATTCTCACCGCACGAGCTAACTTGTCAGGTCGAGTTAGGCCCAAGGTCCATTTTCTTAACATGCTATCAAATCCAAATCCATCGTTGTTTTTGGTTGGGCTCCTATATTATGTTATTCATATTCCACATGTGTAGTTCTGAGCATGCAAGGGGGAGAATGTGTCAAGAGTGTTCCAAAATTGTTGAAGGAATAATTTGTTTTCTTATATGATCTTGGGCAATCCTCACCTAGTGAACTAACAATTGGAGTTGTTGGGCCTAAAATCCATTTTCTTGGTAGGTACTTAGGGCTACAGAAAAATTGCAGATTTAAAAACAATACCGATAAAAAGGCCAAGCCCCGTGCACTAAAGCTCTCGCTATGCGTAGGGTCCGCCCACAAGGGTCTCTTCTACGCAGCCTTACCTTGCATATTTGCCAGAGGCTGTTTCCAAGGCTTGAAGCTGTGACCTCCTGGTCACGTGACAGCAACTTTACTAGTTACTCTAAGGCTCCCTTCATGGTACTGATACCATATGGTAATTATTTGTAAAAGAAAGCAATACCTAAAAAGGTGTGTTGACCTTATGGGTGTGATAAAAAAATTATATACATTCATAAATGGGAAAACAAAAGAATCAAGTGAATCAGAAAATAGTTGAAGTATACCACAGCTATAATGCGATGAGCCTATGAATATAGGTAAGAATAGCTATGCCAATTCAAGAATGCTTAATAAGTATTCAGATATATGTGCAAACCTTTGTATCCCTTAAATACTGCTAGATGCTGGATAAGTTTGCCATATGCTAACGCCAAATCCTCCAAACTGCAAGCAGATAAGAAAGCAAATTTCTGTGAGATGATATGAAGGCACAATTTCAAACAGCTCAACTACTTAAAAAATCATTATTACCTTGAGGAGTCAGCAAAGCATGTTGCATAAAGCAGTGCACTCATTCGAGCAAGAGGTGCACTAAATTAGCACACAAAAGGAGAAAATAAAATCAGTAAAGGATTTGAATTAGAACTGAGTGTTTGTAATTTCTACACATAGCTGACAGGTGACAATAAAGCACCAAAAAATGTGAACTGCATTGTAAGTTCCATCTAGCCTTTTTTGGACAAACAATGGCAACATCTGATTTACAAGCTTATAGGGCAAAAGCATGCCTTCAAGAGTTGAAATTCATAATCTCTAACTGGTTTTATACTTTTATGTCTGCATGACATCCATTGGACACTGAACACTGCTTTCCTATTTACTTGCTTTGTAAATCCAATGATTTAAATAAGTCTCTCTTTGCATGTGCATTGCACTTGTATTTCATATCAATTTATTATAGAATATCTATATATTAAAAATATTTAATGCATGCATACTCAAAAATCAATTGATTAGTTATAAAATAAATTGAAATATAGCAAAAGTTAGCATTGACCCTTTATTGAATGGAGTCAAAAGACACTCTTTGTTTAACTCTATATGTATTTTATCCATCACATTACAAATTAATCTTTGGTAGACCTCCTATTAAACTTGATTGCTCTAATAAATCATGTCCAAAACAACATTTTTTTCATCAACTTTATCTATGATACATTTTTCAGCCAAAACAATCATTGCTTACGCCCGGACTTAATTGTCTTATCAAAGTTGATTGCTCATGTTATAGATTTTTATAACCTCATTTTTTCCATTTTAATATATATGTCATGTATATTTACACCTTCATCTTATATACATATAAATGGCATTTATTTAGATAAGTGTCATAGTTCAAATCTCAAAGATATGAAAGATTGAACTGCATAATGAGTCATTTTTTCTTGATTTCTTTCTCACGTGACCTGGGTCTTTTTTTCATGTTAGTATTAATCACTTTGAAAACATATATATATACACAATTATAAATATCAATATATCACCATCAAATTTAAGAATAGTACACGTGACACAAACATACGCATACTCAATGTGACATATATATGCATATACAAATTCAAGAGAGAAAAATTACTATCAAATTGTGTTGGAAGGTGAAAAGTAATGTAAAATACCCTATGCTAATCTAGCTAAGATTAGTCCAAACCAAGAGAAAAATTATACTGTAGTGAACCAGGTCCGTGTCGCAAACCTGGTAGGATTTTTGATCAGCGAAATTGGGAAAATAAATTTTTGAAATAGTGGAGTCCGCAACACGTGGACTTTTTTTAATTTTTAGCAAAACTGAACGTCGAGAGTAAGTCCACATTGAGGACTTGGTTATCAATTTCTGCCCGACGTTTGTTTTAATGAGGGGCATTCCGGTCTTTTTCCCACTGTGAACAAGCCTAACCCTGCACTTTTTGGGACCAAAATCCATCCCATATCAATACCTAAAGCAGTTTCTTTCTCATAAACACATAAAATCTTTTGAGAACGAGGATTAGGGAGGAGAAAAAGGGATGAGGGTTCGAGAATTTCAAGCCTAATCTTCAACTTTCGCTAGCCCAATCTTCATTCCAGGTATGTAAGGCCATTCGAACGCTGGACAAAGTTCGTCCTCGTGTCCTACCCATTCTCTTTTCAAACCAATTAAGCCATGAGTTTGAGATTAAATCTCCTTTTTGTTTTGGCAAAAACTGGTCCAGAGACTGGTCCTAGGGGTTTCTCGGCTGATCCATAAAAAAATTAACCTATAAGAAGAATACCAAGTGCCATTACTTGTCCTTAAATTTTTTAAATTATTCAATAGGAAATTCCCTACTTTTGAACCACCACCTCATTAAATTCTAAAATACTTCAACTATTAGGATTTTAAGGCCTTAATACTTGTCCATTCAAGATGAAAACACTTGAATTCCGAAAGAGGGAGTAGTACTTAATATTTTGTATTTGAAAGTACTGACAAAAATCTTTCTGATTAAGCAGCAAAGCAGACTTGTTGCTCCTCCTTAATAACCCTCCCCTAAAGATTGATCACAAGTAGTTTGACTAACCATGCAGTTAGCAAATTTTAACATCGGCAGTGTCACCCAGGCAGGATATTTTCATGCTTCTGAAACAGCACTTTAACGAAAACTGCATAAGGAACATACCGCACATAGAAAACGGTGGGGTACTTTATGCAAAAATAAGAATAAGAACGCCACATCACCTGCCGTATACCTCCCAGGCAGTAGCGCGGAACAAATATGAAGAGCCTAAAAGTTGCAGCACAGATCCAGGGATGGAACATGGCTGCCCACAGAACTGGAACGCGTCAGGATTACTCCTACATTCATTCTCCTGGGAAAAGATAACAGAACCTTTTGGCTTCTTTAAATTCTTAATCCATTGAGTACAAAAAGCTCCATCTGGAATCATCAGGGAAGCCTCATCACCATATTCATTAATCAGATGAGAACTCAACCTCAGTTCCTGAAAGGATGAATATAATCAGGATAAAGAAATGGACAACTCAAGAGCAACTTTACACTTCAAAAGATAAAGCAAACATCTAGCAGCGAATATAACCTTGCAGACATTGCTTGGACATGTTGCAAGTTTCATGGAAGCCTTTGGACCAAATGAAAGCAAAGGTCGTTGCACTTGCTGCACATTAAATGTCATAGGTTCAGTTTCCTTATAAAGCACAGATAAAAGACATCAACCATAGAAATACAATGTTCAGCACTGACTCTGCCTAATCAGAGGAATTAATATTCCTAGTGCTAGTGTTAACAAGAAATACGGAGAAACATTCAGCCTTAAAGTAAAAATGTTAATATTACTGCTTTATAAGAACTATTAAGTTCATGAACTAGATACTTCCTTCAAACAAATTTTACCTTTACATAACACACTGTACTCGTGCTAGTGGATTTTTCCCTTGGTGTATGCTATGACTTAAATCACCTTAGATTATTTGGTCACTGTATGAAGCGAGTGATTAAAGAACTTACAGTCAGGTCAAATTTAGCCATGGCGAGATGATTTGATGCAACCAGCCGCTTCAGCTTTAGACTTTCTGCTCGCTTTAAGGATCTTCTCAGGAGAACATATAAGAGTTGTTGAGTGGATAATGAAGTTCCTATACTGGTAACTGGTGAATAGGATGAACCAATAAGTCCCCTCATGTTTGAGACTCCAAATTCAGACAACAACTTGCAAATTGCTGCTAACGTGTAAGCAAGACAACTGTCATTGTTTTGCTGCACATGAGGAATGGAGAAATATAAGATCTCTTAGTAAGAAATGTACATAAATTAAATAAAAAGGTAACTGTACAAAGGAAAGTTATTAAAGGCACATCTGGCCTGTTGATGTCTTGAAAAACAATGATAAACTGGGATGATCTAATATCCATATTTCTTGCTCTCTCCATGGCAAGAAGTAAAACCTTTTTACCAGAGTTTGATCAATACAGTTTAACAACAACAATATACCCAGTGTAATCCCACAAGTGGTAAATGCGTGTGAATTGATCCCTATGACAAACCAAAATCATGGAGGACATATACACTTCAGCTGAGTCTTTATTTGTATCTATTCATCAGCGCGTTTCACATTTTAGCATTTAAACAGTTCAGAATAAGCGGATGATAGTGGAAAGGTTTCCATTTAATGGGCAGATCCTTGGCAACTTAGTCTTAATGCATCTGTCATAAGGGTTCTACTGTAACAGAGACAGATGTTGTTTTGGAGATTTCTAATATCAGGATCTTTTCAAATTTATCTGCTCAGAGTTTGCACGTTTCGGAAGTCAGCTAAACATGTTGTGCAATTTGTTAAAAATTGTTAAAGCTCCCCTCAAGATAAAGAGGATTTTTTTTCAAATTTAGATGATTGTAACGGTTGAAGTTTTTAGTCGTTCATAAATCGGGAAAAATGCAAAAGCTAAAAGCACTTCAAATATTTTAAAAAATAAAAGTGAGAAGTTATATTGAAAATGTAGCAGATGGGATTCATGTAAGTTTTTTCACAACATGGGATGTGATAGGAAATTTCTAGGATGCTGAAATCATTTGCAGATAGATCAAAAAATGAAAATAGATGCAGTACCTTTTATGTATAGTATATGCTCTATTTTGATATTTTAATTTGGTAAACTATGCAACAACACACCCAGTGAAATCCCACAAGTAGGGTTTGGAGAGAGTAGAATGTAGGCAGACCTTACCACTACCTCATGAGATGGAGAGGCTGTTTCCAGAAGACCTCGGCAGCATATTTTGTAAACTATAATAACACTAATTTCCCCAGGTATCCAATCATGAATGAAGGTCCAACAGAATCAATACAATAGCAGTGCTTGCACATCATCATGTGCAGACAACCCATGGAAGGAAATATCGAAAAATGAATCATTTGACAAGAAGTTGGTGACAAGAAAAGCATTTGCTCATAAGCCTATAATGCAGTTTAATGGAAAACGCCTAAGGAAGAAAGCAGAACATTCAATGATCTCCAAACTATTCATCAGCGATCGGATGATAGGTGCGACTGCTACTATGATATCCTTCTTTAACAGTTGGTATCCATCAATTGCATTTCCTTGCTAGGATAAACTCTTCAAGCCAAATGATTGTAGACTGCAATCAATAGAATTAAGTTGGGGAATACAACTAACTTAAACAAAGATTAGGGGTTGGCCTCAATAAAGTTAATTTTCAGTAAGTTATGGGCTCTTCTGCAAATAAGTCAGGACATCACTCAGCATCATGTTTTCTTACACGAGTACATGTTCTATCCAGCATATTGTACAACTTGAGAAGAAACAAAACTTGAAACTGGTGACCGAAAACAATGAAAATATGGCATCAAAGAAGAGCTCTTTGTCCAACAGATAAAGTTGCAAGTTCTAGAAAGAAGGGAAAGAAGATTCTACCAATGAGCAGCCACGGCTAAAATTGCAAAAGATACATGCAAAAAAGAAGCAAACAGGTTCCCCTATGATTGCTATGCAGAAAGAACCAATTACAAGATAGTCAAGAAACATCCTATTGTAGAAAACAAACGCATGGAAAGTTATGTGCACAGAGTAAGGGTATGAATCAGCCCGAAGAATAATTGCTCAAAAAGATGTGTTGCTCGGACTCTTCAAAAGTATCAGCGATTGCATGTCGGATTCTCCAAAAGTAGTGTATTTTTGGAGAATCTGACACGGCTGTGTCATTGAAAGTGAAGAGTCCGCGCACCTTAGCCAAAAAGTACTCCATCCATCCTAATTTGTATGATACGCGTTCATTTTTGCAACGCCTTGATCAACTTCTATAAATATTGATATTCTAAACAATCTCAGCTCATTTGATGATTCTGATCATTTTAAGAAATTCAAATTCATACAATGACATTTTGTCCCATCACACCAACTTATCAACTGATAATAATAATAATTACTCCCTCTGTCCCATTTTATGTCGCACCCTTTCCTTTTTGGTCCGTCCCAAAAAGAATGTCACCTTACTCTAATTGGAAAAAGTTTGGCTTTAAAATTCCCCTTTTACCCTTAATGAAATGAATCTCAACCACACAAATTTCTCAGAATGATTTTAGACACAAGTTTCAAAAGTCTTGCCTTTTTTCTTAAACACCATGCCAAGTCAAAGGGTGCCACATAAAATGGGACCGAGGGAGTATAATTTCTTAATACTAATATAATAATTAGTCAAATGATATTTTTAGAACTCCATGGTCATTCATACTACATTTAACAAAATGAGTAAGAAGCAGTATAATGCTTGAGGTTTCGATGATAGTTGAGAGGCTGAGAAAAGGTAAATTTATAGGGGTCCATCCACTAAGAGTTTCTTCCTCTTATAAAGCACCACTAACTGACTTTATTTCTGTCCTAAAATGACAAACAAACGCAGGAGAGGGAGGTCAACCAACGAAACTGACAATCCTGTCTTGCTAAGTACTAGTCTATCAATCACAAAATGACACTACAAGTGATTAACAAAGCAAATTTTTAACATTTTATCAAAATAAATGTATCATTGCAGAGAACTTTTCTTCAGTTATTAATATTATTGCTTATATATTATATATTTATTTTTTTGCTTTTATTTTTTCTGGTATGAAAACGACATGAGTTAAACTTAAATGAGGAAACACAGTCAATGAGGATTCATATAGCCAACTCCAATTTGTTTGGGATGTAGTAGTTGTTATTGTTAGTTGTATCATTGCAGATGCTTATGTTGATTGCCATTAGGATCCCGTTATTTTGATCTGGGTTGCCTTTGATCTGAAAAGTACTCGTATGACACATTTGTATTGGCACAAGTCCAAAGAATATGATATGCCATTTTAGAGAATAAAAGAATGAAAGATAAAATAATGCAACAGAAAAAGGAAGCCATAGCCGAAAGAAAGGGAAGGAACAAATACGGCTACCTGCTGAGACACACGGACTGCTTCTGTCAACACCTGAAAATTATCAAGCAAATAATTGTCATACCAAAATGCAACACCAAAGATCCTAAGACCACTTCTATCCCCACCCTCACCTTCACCACACCAATAAACGAGGGAGATGACGTACATCAAAATCAATAAAGTAGCATAACATGGACAATGAACTTAGGAAATGACATTGAATATGGCTACCTCCAAAGCTTGCTTCGGGTGCCCAAAATGAAAATGCATCATCCCCAAGCATAATAAAGCAATTTCATATCTGCCAAAGCTATTGCAGCCTGTTGAAGAAGAGGTTACAAAATCACATCCTTCTGTCCCTGCACTTTGGTAAAAATATTTCTCAGATCCATTTGCATGGTGTTAGAATATCACGTAAATACGTTTCCAAAGCTACAGTTGGCCCAAAGGTTAGCTCCAGGAAAATATCTTGGTCATCAAAACTTATCACATATGTGTGTCTAAAATTTTATTGTAATTGAATAAAAATAATCTTATAGAACAGTCTATCATATACTGTATCTATGTTCAATTATAGAATATTTATTTACCTAGTGAGCATGGAGACTGATAACCTAAGGTATTGTGTGTAGACTATGACTCATACATAAGGAGCGCCTCTAATAAATTATGTTAAAGATCAAGTTAATTAGAAATTTTTCTTCTTTTAATACGGCATTAGTGCATCTATGGTCTTGGTAAAGACTCAAGAGTGCATCGCCTGCTCCACTCTTCAGCAATTCTTGTCACTACTCTATGAATGGCCATTCATCCATCCAAGCGTTGATCCTCATTCTGTCAAACTGATGCCACTCCTCTCTTTAGAATCATTCAGGGCGACCATTTTGGTGCAATGAATCATCCTGGCAACTGACCATTCTATTTTCTATGTGATTCGTGCCCTCCTCTAAACCTTGAAGTATTATCATTTTTTTGTGATTCAAGTTACGCGGATAGTGTCTTGAAAACTTGCAGCACCATATCTATGTTTGGTTCGAGAATAGACACCTCTTTATTATGGGAAATTCAAGGCTTACTCTCAAAATCTTCGTTCGCCCAATCTTGCAAGCACTTTCTTGTATTATGCACTTACCAAAGACCCTCTAGAAGAAATAATTAGAGCAGTTATATCTTGTGATTGTGCACTATTCTAATAAGATTTACATAAAGTTCTATTTGACTTCAAATAAGTAAACAAGTTAATCTTCCCACTTTGAGTTTGAGGGGGTATTAGAATATCAAGTCTCGATTCATTTCTAATTGTATGAGGAAAATCTTCTAACATATGTCATTGATATTCTTATTTGATTATAGAATATTTACTTACCATATTAGCATAGAGATTGAACACCTACCATAGTACATGTAACCTAAGACTCCTAAATAAGGAAACACCTCTTGTAAATTGGTGAAAGAAATACCCAGGGTCTATTTTTTAGGAGTTGAATTAGACCCAAAATCTATTTTCTTATCATGGTATCAAAGTGAGACCACCTAAGTTTTGGTTCACCCAATGTTGGACCCATTCAGGGTAAGTTCAAAAATGGCCTAAGATGGGTTGGTCTTGGTATTTTATCCCCATTTAGAAAAGTACAAATATGGCCTCTATAAGTGGTCTTGATTTTTGGCCCCGCTTAACAAATTTTTTTTTAAAAAAATAGCCTCCACTTCAAAAAAATTCTAACTCTTGCCCATAAAACAGAAGTTCAAGATATTTTAAGACAATCAACATGCTCAATCGACCAGAAGTTTAACCTTACAGCAGAAGTTAGAACTCATGTATACAGGTTGCATCAGGCATAAGTTCTAATCTTTTGCCCATAGGGTAGTCGTTCAGGATATTTCAAGACAGTAAACATGTCCAATTGTTACAAGTTCCTCCTTATCGGCAAACATTAGAATTTATGCCTAATGGACAACATAAATACTTCTTAACGAATTTTCTTCAAATTAAGGTCCTTTTTTTTCAGAATTTATTTAGCTAGGATAAAAAATTCAAGACTGAACACTTTGGGGGACATTAGGCGTAATTTTCTCCATCATATACTGTCCATGCTCCACATGTCTAGTCCTGAGCATGAGGGGAGTGATAAGTCCCAAAATGGTGGGTGGGATGCAGAATCTATCTCCTTATATGATCTTAGGCAATCATCAACTCTTGAGCTAGCTTTTGCAATTGAGTTAGGCCTACGATCTATTTCTTTATCAGCTCAGTATGCTAAGGGACAAATTCTTATTTTTCAATAAATGGAACACAACAAAATTCTATAAAAACCTTGTACTTTAAATTATTTGTTTGCCAATATACCATCTAGAAAATTAATCCTAACAGATTCTTCTTATTCTAGCAAGAGAAAATTACAGTCCAATATCTTTGAGCCATCTAGTTTATAAAATATGTACATATACATACCTATACATATAATATACATACCTAAACATACAATAGACATATATACACACAACATATAGACATCGTATATAACCAAGTATTTTGTAGTGTATACTTGAGCCATATTTGATAAACTCGATGGTCAAATGGTATATATTGGTAACTAATCCTTCTATTAATTGCTTTTACCAAAATGTGTTGCACCTAGGAACCAAACATCTAACTGAACCTACTAATCGTCCATTTAACTTGAAGATATAACTGAACTGTTAACGCCCTCAAGGCCTGATCAGTCTATGTTCATAAGCATGATAAGATCATCATAGGTAAAGGTGGAAAATGGTTGGATTGGATCGCATTTGGATGAGCAGAATATGGATTGAACCAAAATGGATTGGATCACCATCCATCCATATAAAATATGGGTGATATGGATTTGGTCAAATATGATTTTGGTAAAATGGTTCTAACCCACTTTAATCTCCTAAAGACAAAAAAAACATTAAATCAAAGCTAGATTGTTAATGCTCAACCCCTATCACCCCAACCCCAACCCCACTCCCAAATAATTTAAAAAAAAAAAAAATATTTTTTCATACGAAAAATAATTTAAATTTTTTCTACTTTCGTACCCTATCCCCCATTCAATCCCATCCCACCTTAACTCGCCCGCACCTTTTCCACACCCAAGTTTTAAATTAGAAAATATTAAGAAAAAACTCGTGCACCCTATCCACCCCTCACCCGTCCCCTACCCTTCACCCAACCACCAATTTTTAAAAAATAATTAAAATAATTTTTTAAAAAAGCTTCACCCCCAAACCCCACCGGATCCCCTACCGCCAAATTTTTTACAACAACAACATACCCAGTGGAATCCCACAAGTGGGGCCTGGGGAGGGTAGAATGTACGCAGACCTTATCACTACCTCATAGAAGCAGAGAGGTTGTTTCTAGGGAACCCTCGTCTCAAAAACCCATAAGCAGAATAAACTAGATATGACAAAAAGTAAAAGAAACGGAACATCAAAAAAACGACTAATAACCAAAAACACATGACAATACGTAAATATGATACAATTAACACATAAACAACAAATAATGACAACACATGTTATAAAACGCCTCCTCTACCCTACTATACCCCATGACTAGATAACCACCTAACCTTACCAACCAATTAGCTCACTACTCTAATTCGCGACCTCCACTTCTTTCTATCTAGGGTCATGTCCTCAGTGAGATCAAGTTCCGCCATATCCTGTCTGATCACCTCACCCCATTACTTCTTTGGTCTACCTCTTTCCCTCCGTGTAACTCCTAAAACCAACCTCTCGCACCTCCTAACAGGAGCATCGGTACTCCTTCTCTACGCATGTCCAAACCATCGCAGTCTCGCTTCCCTCATCTTTTCAGCCACAGGAGCCACCTCTAGTTTCTCCCGAATGGTCTCATTCCTAAACTTGTCACTCCTGGTGTGACCACACATCCATCTCAACATCCCCATCTCTACGACATGCATCTTCTGGACATGTACATTTTTTATTGGCCAACACTCCACCCCATACAGCAAAGATGGTCTAACCACCAATCTGTAAAACTTACTTTTGAGTTTAGGTGGTATCTTCTTATCACACAATACTCCAGATGCAAGCCTCCAGTTAGGCCATGCTGCCGCAATACGATGTGTGACATCATCGTCGATATCGCCACTATTCTAGATGATGGACCCCAGATACTAAAAGTTTTCCCTCTTGGGGATAGGTTGAGTGGCAAGCCTCATCAAAGTTTGCTTTATCCCTCTCAACACTGAATTTGCACCCCAAGTATTTAGTTTTGGTCCTGCTCAATTTGAATCCTTTGGACTCCAAGACGTGTCTCCAGGCCTCCAACCTATCATTAACTTTAGTCTGAGTCTCCTCAATTAATACTATGTCATGTGCAAATAGCATACACCATGGTACCTCCTCTTGGATAGATCGCGTCAGCTCATCCATCACCAAGGCAAACAAAAAAGGGCTCAACACAGATCCTTGATAGAGTCCCATCTCAATAAGAAAATACTCTGAGTCTCCTCCCACCGTTCTTACCCGAGTTTTGGCTCCATTGTACATGTCCATTATCGCCCTAATATATGCCATTAGGACACCTTTCACCTCTAAACACCTCCATAAGACATCCCTTGGGACTTTGTCATATGTCTTCTCTAGATCAATGAACACCATATGAAGGTCCTTCTTTCTTTCCCTATATTTCTCCACTAACCTTCAAACAAGATGAATTGCTTCAGTAGTCGACCGCTCCGGCATGAATCCAAACTGATTCTCCGAGATAGATACTACTCTTCGCACCCTCATCTCCACTACTCTCTCCCAGACCTTCATAGTGTGGTTTAACAATTTGATACCCTTGTAATTGTTACAGTTTGGAATATCTCCCTTGTTCTTGTACAATGGAACCGTTATACTCCTCCTCCATTCATCAGGCATTTTGGCAGTCTTCGTAATAGCATTGAACAGTGTAGTCAACCACTCTATGCCATCCTTGACCATGTTCTTCCAAAAGTCTACCGGAATCTCATCGGGCCCGACCGCCCTCCCCCTCTTCATCCTACTAATAGCCCATCTTACCTCCTCAACTCTGAACAGCCTGCAATAACCAAAATCACGATGGTTTTCGGAATGTACCAACTTACCCAGCTCAATATCTCTATCTCCTTTTTCATTTTAAGAGTTTATGAAAGTAAGCTCGCCACCTTAATTTAATGGAAGTGTCATCCACCAACACCTCGCCCTCCTCATC
>JAPFFP010000103.1:13642126-13660955 GCA_026153255.1 Solanum medicagineum
CAGAATATCTGATTGGCATCGTATCCATATAATTGATCCTATAATTCTTAAATCCCTATAATTAAGGATTCTAACAGGCATGCACACATTTCCTTCTTCAATCTTCTCTTTTATGAAGTGCTTATCCACTTCAACATACTTTATTCTATCGAACGGGGTTGTGCTCAATACGTATGGTGGCTTTAATGTCACAGTACAAACAGTTTTTTCAGTTATTCCATCATCTTCTTGAGCCAAATCATTTCACTGATCCCACAGGCCATATATTAGTAACAGTTTCAAAACTGCTACTGCCCACAATATTCTGCGTTTTACTCCTCCAAGTCACAATATTTCCGAGATAAAAGTATAATATCCTGATGTAGATCTCATATCAATAGTAGAATCTGCCCAATTTGCTTCTGTAAAGTTTTCAATGCCCCTGCGTTGATCTTTTTTGAAAATTAATCCTTTCCCTGGTGAACTTTACAAATATCTTAAAATCTTGTAGATCGCTTCTTGGTACTCTTCCTTCGGAGAGTGCATAAACTGAATCGCTAAGCTTACAACAAAAGCTATATCATGTCAAGTGTGTGACAAGTTCCGTTCTAGTCTCTGATATTGACTTTAGTCAATTAAAATTCCTTCTTTGTTTCCAAATTTCATATTCGGATCAATAGGCGTTTCAGCTGGACAACAACCACTCATCTGTCTTTTAGAAGATCTAGTACATACATCCTTTGTGACAGCATAATGCCTTCTTTTGATCCTGCTACTTTTATGCCAAGAAACTGGCTCAAATCTTTGATCTTGAACTCCGAGGCCAGTTATCCTTTAAATTCATCATTTTGGTCAAGTCATCTCTTGCAAGTATGATATCATTGACATGCACTATTAGGATAGTGTCTTTCCCTCAAGGGAGCATCGAATGAACATGGTATGATCTGCTTACCCTTGAGTGTACCCTTGTTTTTATACAAACTGAATAAACATGTCAAACCAAGCTTCTGGAGATTGTTTGAGCTCATAGAGAGATTTCTCTAGCTTGCACGCTCTAGTTCCTTACCTCTCTCCAAGACCTGGAGGAGGATCCAGGTAGACTTCTTCGAGTTCTTCAATTAAGAATGCATTTGTCACGTCTAGTTGTTGAAGGGGCTAATGAAGATTGGCAACAATGGTTAGATGAACCCTGATTGAATTCAACTTGGCAACTGGAGTGAATGTCTCAAGATAGTCAATCCCATAGGTCTTGGGTGAACCCTTTTGCTACAAATGGCCTTATACCTCTGCAATGACTCATCTGATTTAAATTTGATGGTGAACATCCATTTGCAGCCTACTATTTTCTTTCCACGTGGTAGTTAAACCATTTCTCAGGTTTCATTTCTCTCAAGAGCATTCATCTCCTCTAGAATTGCCACTTTCCACTTGGGAATATTCAAAGCATCTGGCGCATTTCTCGATATTTGCATTCCAGATAATTGAGAAAGAAAAACTATATAGGAAGGGGACAAGTTTCTATATGACAAAAATTTTGACATAGGATGATTGTGACTTTTCTTACCCCTTTATGTTTGACAATTGAAAGATCAAGGTCTAAAGTAACAAAGGGCAATCAAAATTAGGTTCTAGAGAATTACCTTGTATATCAGTAAGATATTGTGGAGTGGACATTAGGTTCTGATGAGAGCCCTTAGTCTTTTTTTCTTGATTCGGATTTCTTCATATGTAAACCTATAATTCCTTCGTTTGTTTCCCGTCCTCGTCACTAATTGTATAGGCTCTATGTCTCAGTTTTCTTATTTTCATTATTTAAGTTGGGATCCCTTACCTTATCTAAGTTGTTATTACCAAAAGTACTATTTCCCATATCTATCATAAAACTTGAATCCTTTGCTTTCTCACATGTGAGGTCAGGAGAATACTTATTATCCGTTGAATCTTCACTATGTTTCTCCCCTAAAGATGAGTTCCCAGAAATAATTGAGATTGGAAAAAGGTGACATCCATTGTGACAATAATTTTCATAGTATTTGGGTCGTAACACTTGCATCTTTTTTGACTAGGGTCATAGCCAACAAATCCTTTTAGCATGCAGACCAAGTTTACTCCTATTATGATCATGAACATGAACAAATACACTACACCCAAAGACATATTAGTGGTCAATCTAGAAGTAGGGATGCATATCTTGAGCATATTGAAAGGGGTTTAAAACCAAGAGCACGATAAGGCATCCTATTAATAAGAGAGGTGGATGTCAGAAGAGATTCTCCCCAAAGAAATCTGGGGACTCCACTTGTGAATATTATCTGGTTACCTCCATGAGGCGTCGATTTTTTCTCCCAACTATTCCATTTTGTTGGGGTGTATCAGGAGATGAACTTTGTTGCACTATTCTCTTGGAAGTGAACAAATTGCCCTGCTAGTCATTAAAATACTCTCTCCCATTATCACTCCGAAATATTTGAGTCTTCTCATGAAATTGTGTCTTAGCCATAACATAAAAAGCCTCAAAAACATATTTATTACTTCAGTTTTGTCTTTCAATTGGTACACCCAAGTTAGTCTAGTGTGATCACGTATGTAACTCACAAACCACCTTTTTCCATTTATAGTTACTGGGAGAAATATGGAAGAAAATATTATTGACTTGTGTATCTACATTACTACATAAAGACCTTATTTATAGATACTATAATCTAATCCAAGTCCAACTAGGAAACAACACACTATTCCCATTCCAATTCTAAATAGGACTAGATATTCCTATTCTTATTCTAGCATTCCCCCTCAAGCTGGTGCATACTAATCATAAGCACCTAGCTTGTTACACATATAATTAACACGAGGACCGGTGAGGGACTTTATGAAGATATCTGCAAGCTGATCATATGACTTCACAAACTTTGTAATAATATCTCTTGAGAGTACTTTTTCTCTGATAAAGTGACAATCTCAATGTGCATGGTCCTTTTATGAAACACTGGATTTGATGCAATATGAAAGGCCGCTTGATTATCACACGCAAGTTCCATCTGATCAACTTCGCCAAATTTTAGCTCCCTCAATAACTGTTTGACCCAAATAAGCTCGCAAGTTGCTGCAGTCATTGCTCGATATTCTGCCAATGCACTCGACCGAGCAACCATATTCTGTTTCTAGCTCTTCCACGACACCAAATTACCTCCTACTAATACACCATATTCTGATGTAGACCGTCCATCAGAGGGTAATCCTGCCCAATCGGCATCTGTATATCCTGTGATATGCTTATGGCCTCGATTTTCGAGGAGTTGTCCTTTTTAGAGTATCACAAAATACGAACAACTGCATCCCAATGACTATCACAAGGGGAAGTCATAGACTGACTTACAACACTCACATGGAACGAAATATACAACACTCACAGGGAATGAAATATCAGGTCTAGTCTTTTCCCACCAATCGTCTATACCTTTCAGGATTATTGAGTGGCTCCCCCTGCCACGGAAGCAGTTTAACATTCGGATCCATAGGAGTGTCAATGGGTCTACATCCCATCATCCCGGTCTCCTCAAGAATGTCTAAGGCACACTTGCTTTGAGAAATAACAATACCTGATCCAGACTAAGCAACCTCAATACCTAGAAAATACTTTAATCTGCCAAGGTCTTTAGTATGAAAATGCTTAAAGAGATTTTGCTTCAAACTAGTGATACCATCTTTATCACTGCCAATGATAACAATATCATCGACATAAACGACCAAATAAATACAGAAATTTGGTGCAGAATGCCGATAAAATACAGAGTGATCAGCTCCACTATGAGTCATGTCAAACTCCTGTAGCAGTTACTACCCTAGAAGGTCCCCAAACATCGCTATGGATCTACTTAAAGGGTTTTGTGACATGGTGTTTTTGGTAAGAAAAAAGATGAACATATGTGTTTAGTCATTTTGCAAAATTGACATGGGAATGAGAGGATGTACTTCTATTCATAAACAACTGAGGTATTAAGAGTTTCGAATAATGGAAGCTAGGATGACCAAGTCTATAGTGCCATAACATAACTTTATTATTAACTTGAATAGAGTCCAGACATGCTGAACTAAAATTTACTGGACTAATCCTGTCTTTGAGAAAATAGAGACCTTCAGACTCTCTAGCATTGCCAATCATCCTCCGTGAGACCTTATCATGAAATATGCATGAAAGAGTCAAAGATAGCATGACAATTAAGGTTTTGAGTCAATTTTTGTGGATGGACGAAAGATTATGAGATAACTTTGCATCATGAAGGATATTAAGGAGAGTCAAACGAGAGGTTGGTTTGACTGTCCCTTTAACAACAATTGCTAAGAAGGAACTATCAGAAACTTTGGCTTTTTTATTTCCTACTAAAGGAGTGTAAGGTGAGAAAAAATGGAAATCCCATGTCATGTGATCACTAGCCCCTAAATCTTTGATCTAAGGACTTGTACCAGTTGGACTGAAAGGCTTGGCTGCTATGGTTGTCTACCCTTCTTGTACTAGCTAGGCGTTCTACTGTATATATTCCAGCAAGTCTTACGAGTGTGCCCTTTCGAGTGTGTCCTTATTTTTTTGCAAAATCACAACAAAACTTCATTGTTGTCTCTTTTGGAACTTTGTTAATGGAACTCTCAGCTTTTATTGATGCCGCTGGGTGATGTAACCCAGTCAATGTTGTTTTAGTTGCAAAAATAACCTTACTTTGATACCATTTAAGTTTTTTGGTACCAAAATTGAACACTCTTATTCATCCATGGAGATACAAATTTATATTAAACAAAAAAAATAAACTACTAGCAATTAGATCCCTTGATTCCGGGAGATTTGAGAATCAAGGGATGATTTTATTTGATCTAATATCCTAAACTATTTAATAGCATATTAGAGATAATTTTATCAAATCAATCCTATAAAATTATATTTGATCACACTTGCAACAACAATATACCTAGTGGAATCCCACAAGTGGGGTCTGGGGAGTAGATTGTATCCAGACCTTACCACTACCCCACAAAGGTGGAGAGGTTGTTTCCTGGATATCTGATCAGTCTTAGATATTGACAAATCCACAAAGGGTATCAAGTTGGTGAGCCACATTGTGGAAGTGTATGAGAGGGTGTCAGAGATGCGATTGAGAAGGGAAGTGTCTATTTTAGGGAATTCATGTCAGGATGATCTACCATAGAAGCTATTAGCTTTGTGAGGAGATGGAGTAGTATAGGAAGTGGAAAAATGATTTGTGTATGGTGTTCATGACCTAGAGAAAGCTTATGATAAAGTTACAAGGAAGGTTTTTTGGAGATGCTTCGAGGCTAGAGATGTACCTTTGGCTTACACTAGATCGATTCATAATATGCATGATGGTTTACAAGATCTAGCTAAGGATATTGAGAGGAGACTCAGAGCACTTTAATCATGGTGGGCTTGCAGGGTTGCACTAGGGAGCAATTTTTTGCCCCTTTTTTGCACTTGCTTTTGATGAATTGACACACATATCTAAGGTGAGGTTTCATGGTGTACGTTATTTGTGGATGATTTATTACTAATTGATGACACTTGCATCGTAGTTAACAATAGGTTGGAGGTTAGGAGACAAATTTTAGAGTCTAAAGGGTTCAGGCTGAGCAAGACCAAGACCAAGACTAAGATTGAGTACATAAGAGTGCAAGTTCAGTGATGCCTACACATGAGGTCGGTGTCGAAGTGAGGCTTGACGCTCAGGTCATTTTCAAGAGTGGATGTTTCAAGTATTTTTGGTCTTTCGTTCAAGGTAATGTGGAGATCAATGATGACTTCACATATCGTATTGGTGCCTGACAGGCGAAATTGGAGGCTTGTAGTTTTGTCTGATAAGAAGGTACTGCCAATACTTAAAAGTAGATTTTACAGCTAGACCAACTATGTTGTATGATACAGAGTGTTGGCTGGTTAACAACTCACATGTTCGGAAGATGAAAGTTGCAGAGATAAGAATGTTGAGCTAAATGTGTGGGCATATTAGCAGAGATAAAATTTGCCTTTTGAGTCGAGCTCGTGGCACCGGGCTTGCCTAGTGCGGGTTACCTCTCCTATGTGGTTTGCGAGCTATTGCTTAGGAGTGGGGTTTTATCCTGTCCGCATCCAAAGGATAGCGGCTGCGGGTTCCCCTTATTATAAAACCAACACTACCAGAGATAAGGAGAAGGTAGGAGCAGTCTCCGTGGTGGATAAGATGAGGGAAGTGAGGCTGAGATGGTTTGGACAAGTGAAGAGGAGATGTGTAGATGTCCTATTGAAGAGGTGTGAGGTTGTCAATAGCGAGCATCAGGAAAGGTAGAGGCAAGATGAAGTATTAATAGAGGTGACTAGACAAGATATGACACATCTTTAACTTACCGAGGATATGCCCTTAGATAGGAGGGTCTAGAGGTAGCAAATTAGGGTAAAAGGTTAGCTAGTAGTTGAACATTCTCTCGCTTTCCTGCAAGATAGGATTGATGGCCATTCTTGGACCTTTTCTCTTACCAGAGATATTAGCACTATTCTCGTAGTTTCTTGTTCTTCAATTTTGATTATCACTTGTGTTCTTTTGCTTCAGTTATCACATTATTTTGTTGTCATTACTGATCTTTCCTCTGTAAGTTTTGTACCGCTGCCATTTGACATTATTTCGTTGTGGTTACTGCTGTCCTTTTTGTATTCCCTTTTTCAAACTACTTGGAAATGCTTTATTTTAAGGTAAGGGTCTATCGGAACAAGGATGTATACGTTGCTTGTTTTGGACTTGTAAATATGGCTTATGTGCTGAAGATTTATGTAGTGTTACCTTTCTTAAAAAAGGGAGATACAATGATTTTAAAAAGACTATCTGGAACCCATCGTCGTCTAACTCGTTTAAGAGTTTCTTACTCATTTAATCATTTTAGAGTTTCTGTATTGACGTTTTTCTTTCTCAACATATTTTTTCTACACACTGTCTTTTCAGTTGGACTATGCCTAACCTTTGGTTAGTCATCCTTCCAATTTTTCAATATGGATATATGCTAATACTTTTGATGTCAGTTGTCGTAGTTTATTGAAATGTGATATGTATGGGTTTAGATCTTTTTGGATTTACTTATTATACCCTCTCGATCAGGTGTTTCATCTTCAACAGATTGCGAGGAGCAAATATCAGAACTTGAAAGTCTTCTTGATTCCCAGGTAATCTTCTAGCAACGTCACTTTATTGCAGGCGGTGACTGGGTTTCTTAACACTAGTTAGAGTAATGCTTCCTAATGCATCAGTATATGGTTTCTTCTTGTGTAGATATACACACTTGAGAACAGGGTGGAGCTGGATGAATTTGTTCCCTCTGCAAAGGAGACTTGTAAATTCTATGATCCAGTAGCGTCTTCAAATACAGAATTGAAGGCAAAATTGGAATTTTCATGGTCAAAGGTAAATGCCCATATGCATGTCATATCAAATAGGACAGTGTAGGATATAACTGTTAAATAACTGATATGGCCCTTACTTTTTAATCCATCTCCATTTAGTTCTTGATGCTTATTTTTTCTTTCATATCCACAATTCTTCCCATTGTTCATGGTGAACAAAAGATTATGAGGGAGAAATGAACATTTTGAATTGTGAGAAATGACAGAAATGAGAAAGAAAAATTGAGAGAATGCATAAAGAAACGGTCTTACACCTAAGCATTTATGCACATTTTATTATGTATACATTCAATAGGAGACTTCACACGCTATTCTTTATAGCTAACTGCTCTTCTCAACAGTGCATATAGATCATATGTACCCAACTTGTCATACATATAATTAGTTCATGATCAACGAGGAACTTTGTGAATATTTTGCAAGTTTGTCATTTGACTTAGCAAACTTAGTAATAGTGTATCATGAGAATTCTTTGGTGAAATGATTGTCAATTTCGATGTGCTTGTCCTCTTATAAAACACAAGATCAATGCAACATGAAGCCCGGCCTGAAACTTCAAGAAAATTTGACCAAAAAAGGAAACACCCAGCTTCTGTTTCAAAGGAAGGACTCGCGAGCTGAAAAGAGGTGGAAAAATCCCTATGATCAAAGTTATATACTCTATAATATAGGGCTTATCCACACAAGTAATGGAGAACATACGAAAGCTTTGGAATATTATTTTCAAGCACTAGAACGAAACCCATTCTCACCACAAGCTTTTAATAATATGGCCGTGATCTGTCATTACGTGCAACGATCTCCACTATAGAAAGAAAAAAAGAAGCATCTAGTAAAGTAATTACTAAAACCATATAGGCTTTTCTCTGCCATTTATTCCTATTCCAAGGAAAAAATTCAACAATCTCTTAACCAACCTAAACTGTTTGAACTCGCCTAAAAAATTGCTAGAAACCCTGCTGAAAATTGAAATTTATCAGAACTTGAAGAACATTGTATGGGTGAGCTCAGAATCTCCGACCAACCCTGATAGGACAAAGGATTGGTCGAAAAGGTGGCGAGAAACTGGCTCATGCGTCTGGTGCACGGTGTAGATCTTGCTGGAGAAGATTGCTTTTGATGATGCATGGAAGTGCGTGCAAGGGTTTGCACCCCGTGGTAGTGTTGGTTTTCATTCAACACTGACGACACAGAGTTGACGCACAACGATTGTCTTGACTAAATTTTCTTTCCCAGATGCTTCTTGCAAGTGCTCACGTACCATGTTATGGATCTTGAGCCTAGCTCAAACCAAAATCTAGCTCAAGAGGTGAGGATTGCCGAAGACCATATAAAGAGACCAAATTATCCTTATCCTACTGATCTGGGACTCAACAATAGCAAAAAAAGTAGGGAGCATTGTCTACCATTTACTTGACATGTTACGGTGTAAAAGGAAATACAATGAGAAAAAAACATAAAATTTTGTGGTTTAATTTTTGGGAAGTTGTCTTTAGGTTTTATCTTAACTTCCTTTGATGGGATCTTATTACAGACCTACTTGATGGTTTTGAGTGCTTGAAGTTTAAGGGTCCTCAATATCTTGAAGTTTTCGTGTGAGGGTCATGGAAAGTGCTGCCCTTAAATCATAGAAATGCTCTCAGGCACAGTTCCCGAAAACTCTCTCTCCTACTTCCTAGGAGAGAGAGAACCTCTCTTTCCGGTGGGTCACCTGAGAACCACCAACTTCTTCCCCCTTTCTCCAGCTATCACTTTTTGAAGTTAGCTTTCTTTCTTTCCTTTTCTTTCTTCATCCTTATCAAACAGGTGTGATAACAAGATTTAGAAGGTGTTCTTCACCCCACATGGACAACATCACCTATTTTGTGGTCGGTTTCAAATCTTTCGATATAGAAAGGATCTCAGGGACCTCTGGTATATGGTTCGATTGGACAGAGAGAAGCAGGGTTGCAATCACAAGGATTTTCAAAAGGGATCCATGGAGTGGATAGTAAGGGTTCTCAAGGAGGCCTCCCAAACTAAAGGGAACTATGTTCGTAGGTGGAGTAAAGCAGACGACATAGCGGTCTTTTTGGTCGGGACTATATTAAGTATGGGAGGTACGTCAGTTTGATTAGTATAAGGGGCAGAAGAAGATCAGTTCTCATCATCCCGCATCTGACCTTCAATTCAAGACAACAAACAACCTGGAGGCCTACAAAATTGTTGATGAAAACATTCCCTACGTTGAGATGGTCAGAAGTTTTAAATGGGAAAACAGAGGGGGGGGTAGTAAAAACAGATGTGACGGTGCAATAGAAGGAATCATCAGCATTAAAGAACCTTTACACAATCACAGTGAAGTTCTCAAGAGGAGTCTGGTGGGGAAATTCAATGCAGATGCTACACTGACTAAAGTCAGGAAATGGTCCTATAATATTTGGAAACAAGCACATGGCTTGAATGTATATGAAATGGGCAATAATAGTCCATACAGCAAGCGGAATTGGTTACGGAAGGGATCTGGAAATGGAAGAAAACCCTAGTTATGCTAACTTGTTGGAACCCTTTAGTTGCCACCAATGAAGAGAGGACAGTTGAATCAACTTGGGTTAAGATACTAGGTTTACTGCTCCTTCTCTGGTCGCAAAAAATTTTCAAGGCCATTGGAGACCGTTGTGGTGGCTGGCTTGAAACAGAGGAGGAAACCACATTACTGAATTAGAGTATGGGGTGATGGCCAAAATATTCTGTGGGAGATCAAAGTTGAACATGGTGGAGTTATCTTCGAGATGCAAATATTGGACGGAGCTACCAGTCAAAGCTTACGTCGGAGAAAGAAGACCTCCCAACCTCTTTTCCCAAAAGGTTTTTGGACAAGATATGTTGGATAAAGGGTTACGAACTGACATGGGTCAGGTGAAAGGTACTAGACAATCGTCACATGCACTCCACATGATTCAGCAGTGTCTAGTTGGAGTGAGAAAGTGGGATACGGAAGGTGGTCTAGTATGCTAGACCTTAAAGTTATATTGGGCCTCAGCCCAAAAGTAACAGAAGCTCTTAAGGCTTGTCTTGTTGAAGACACACATGACCTCTTTAAAGGAGCTCAAGGATATTAAGGTTTTGCTTGAGAATTTCATCTTAGCATTAAAGAGCTAGAAACTATCCTCCAAGGCGATGTATGAAGGAAGAGAAGAAGTCCCAAATGCAGAGGAAATCTCACACACATGCGCACAGTCGAAAGATAATGCACAGAGACAGACAGAAGGGGAACCACCCAGTTCCCAACTAATCAGAGTCGAGTGAAGTAGAGTTACAAATTCAACCAGTACATCAACCAGAACTAGCTGACATGCAGAATGCAATAGAGCATGAGGCGCTTGAGACAGAGGCACCTAATTGGCTGAATTCACATATACTGGAGTAGAATAACACCTATGGCGTAGCTTTCGAGGGTTTCGAAAGCGAAGCTCTGGAGCGCCTCATGAGAATCGAAGGAAGGAAGATGAAAATTGACAAAACCAAACAGAAAGGTACATAACTCCGAAAAGTAGAGGCATAGGTAAAAATGAGTAACCGAACCTCCAGTCCAGTCTTAATGAGGAGGTGGAAGGGGCAAGGAACAGGGGGAGGCACCTCGGTTTAACCTTTAAATGGAGGTGAAGATCTTAACATGGAAAATTAGGGGTCTTAACAATAGGGCATCAAAAAACCTAGTTAAGACTTGATTACAAAAGTGGAAGACTGATGTGGTATTTTATTGGAAACTAAAGTAAACAACGGATTTAAAAATGTGGCATTTAATTTATGGCCAAGTAGATGGATGAGGTGTGGTTTCATGGAAGTAGATGACAACAAAAGGGGGGGTATCCTCTTAATGTGGGATAGAAGGGTGTGGAGGGGTACAAATTGGAGGAAGACAATTTCTCAATTACATAAAAATTTGAAGCTTTGCAAGACCCCTTTTGCTGGACCTTTACTAGTGTCTATGCCCTTCATACCAAGAAGGAAAAACTTGAATTCTGGGAGGAAATGGATTCAATGAAGGGATTGTGTGAAGGGCCATGGGTGACGGGGGGACATTTTAATACAGTTAGATGTGTGGCGGAAAGAAGTGGATGCTCTAGAACGACTAATATTATGGCTGATTTCTTCAAATGGGTGGAAGATCTAGAACTACATGACCCTATTTTGATTGGGGGTAAATACACTTGGATTAGGGGACCAAGCCACTCGTGTAATGCAAGGTTAGACAGATCCGTATATTCAATAGAATGGGAGGAAAGCTTTAAGAATATTAGACAAAGGATTATGCCCAAAGTAACCTTAGACCAAAACCCTGTCCTTTGGAGTGTGGAGATCAAAAAAAAGGGAGTCCTTATTTTAAATTTGAGAATTGGCTGCTTAAGGTCAAGGGTTTTAATGAGCTGGTCCAGGAATGGTGGAATGGCTTCACAGTTAAAGGATGCCCAAATTATTAGTTATGTGACAAACTGAAATTGCTAAAACAGAAACTAAAAGTTTGGAGTTAGAAAACATTTTCTGAAATGGCTAATAGGAAAAACAACCTACTTGAAGAACTGGCTGTCTTGGACAGAACATGTGAGGATAGAGACTTATCCCAAGAAGAGTTGATGGTTAGGGCAACAATACTAGTGGAACTTGAAGTATTGGCCAAACATGATGAATAGAAATGGAGACAAAAATCCAGAGCATTCTGGCTAAAAGAAGGGAATAGGAACATCAAGTTCTTTCAGAGATTGGCAACAACACAGAAAAGGTACAACACAATTGATAGAGTGGTTGTAGAGGTGGAGGAGGTGCAAGAACCTGATAAAATCAAAAGTGCTTTGATAGAGTTCTATTCCAACCTATACACAGAGAATGAGCCATGGAGACCTACCTTTGATTTGATAGGCTGCCCAACAGTCATCAATGAGGAAAATGAATGGCTTTAGAGACCATTTACAGAAACATAGGTGTTGCAAACTATGCAGCAGTGTGATGGACACGAAGGCCCAGGTCATGATGGTTAAACCATGAAATTTTCAAGCATGCTAGGAGATCTTGAAGGAGGACTTGATGCAGATTATCTACAATTTCCACGGAAGGGGAGTATTTGAAAAATCATTCAATGCCACCCTTGTAGCATTGATCCCAAGGAAGCCTGGGGCTGTTGAACTTAAGGACTTCTCTGGAACTCATAATTAAAAGACTAAAAACAGTTATTGTAAAGCTAGTAGATGAACAACAAATGGTATTCTTGATAGGGAGACATACTTGATGCATCACTTTAGGCCAATGAACTGGTAGACTCAAGGATTAAACAAAAGAAACCAGGGATCCTATGTAAATTGGATATTGAAAAGGCCTATGTCCATGTCAATTGGAATTTCCTCCTCAAAATTCCGAAAGACAATGATTTGGTAGTAGGTGGATTGAATGGATCAGCTTTTGTATTTCTAGTGGAAATTCTGCCCTATAATAAATGGCAACACAGAAGGCTTCTTTCAATCCCATAGGGGTCTTAGGGAAATGAAATGTCGGGTTGAACTGCCAAAGCCGGGCTAAGACGAATAGATATGAATGGCAAGGGAATCCCATGTCACCTTTCTTGTTCTTACTAGCTACGGAAGGATAAAAATCACATGTTCAGGAGAGCAAATGCAAATAGATGGGTGAAACGTTTCAGTGCTTAGATAGGTAGAGGGGAATATCTAGAAGTGTCTCATCTTTTTTATGCAGATGATGCCTTAATTTTTGGTGAAGCAGAGTCAAGCCTTTTGGAGAAGATTCATAGCAGGAAAGTATGGTTAACTCACCCACTGGACAACTTAGGAGATTGTGGGTACCTGTGCGCGTAATGGCTGGAAAACTGTAAGAAGATTATGGCTCCATTTCAACAACATCTCAATCACTTTTGGAAATGGTTTGAAAACTGATTCTGGAATGAGGTGTGGATTGGAGAAGACAGTCTTTGAAACTCCTTACACCTTTATACCTCAAGTCTGCAAAGGAATGTCTCTGTATCCCAAGCTTGGAGTCAACAGGGATGGGAGCTAGTTTGTAGAAGAGCACTAAATGACTGGGGAACTTGGGAAGTTGCCAACCTACTGGAAGTATTGAACTGACACTCAGCTTTATCTATGAGGCCTGACAAACCTAGATGGAAATTACACTACGAGGGTGTGTTGACAGTGACACAGTGCAGTCAATGTTAGGCAGTTGGCCTTGGAAGCTAATCTGGAAGACCAAATGCCCCCAAAAGTAGCTTGTTTTGCCTGGCTAGTATATATGAAGGCTTGTTTAACTCACGATGCCTTACTGGTAGTTTTGTTCAAGATATGTCGTGTGAGCAGTAAGCAGAAGTAAATGATCATCTATTCCTTCATTGTAAAGCAGCTGTGAGTCTATGGAATATCTTTTTGGCTGTGTCGGGAATCAACTGGGTGATGCTTAGCACAACAAAGGAACTACTAAATAGTTGGAACAGGTAATGTGAACAAAGGAAAGAACACTGGTGAAGAACTATCGCTGCATGCATATGGTGAACTCTCTGGAATTCAAGGTGCTTTCATGGACAAAAGACCAACTTACAGAAGATCAGAATGAATTGTCTAAGCCTTTCGTTTTTTTGGTGTAAAAGAATCTGATAGGAGAGATGGTAGATTTAGTTGATTTTATAGGAAACATGTAAAATGTACCCATTGGATGGGCTGCAAGTTTCCAGTTCATCATTTGTTGGATGATGAATTTTCAAGTATGAATATACAGTTGCCCTTTTCTAAAAAAAAGTTTTATGTGTTCCTTTCACAGTTCTGTCTATGCTTTCAATAGGTTCTGATGGTGGTTAACTTAAATGACACCTTGTTTTGCTGAACTCCAGGAATGTTAAGCTCAAGTCCATAAACATCAAACTTCTGTCTTACTCTTTCTCTTCTCATTTAACGGAGTGGATGTAGTGATGCCCTTGCTTATTTACTTAGATATTGGTAAAAGTTGCTTACTTAGTAGTCTTGAGTGCTTTTTTGGATGTTGATTATGTAGTACTTGTTGACACAATTGCCCATATGAATAACATGCTTCTTTGGAATGTGATGTGATAGTTTATTTTTGAAAACTCAAGCCCTCATGCTTAATTCACCACATTTCCATGAACAGTTTGATACTGCATTAGCTGACTTGAAATGGTCACTGCCAAGTCAGTACAAAGATACAGATGATATGTATAAGAAGCTCCGGAGGAGGTTGTCCAATTGTTATGCAAAGATAGTGTGTTGCCTTGAAAATCTTGGCATCATTTGTGCTTATGAGGTATGATTAAAGTTTCAGATCTGTTATTTGTTTTCATTTCTTGGCACAAATTAATTGAAGGGAAGGTCAGCAACTAGCTACACCTATGGTGGGGTTACTTTCATCTTCTGTTTCTATTTATTGAAGCATATAAATTCATGTTAATCACATATATATGTATAATTATTCATACCTTTCTGTTAGAGTAAGAGATGCTTAGGCCTCTCTTACATGAAATGATGAGAAACCCTTTATTATAGTAAGGGTTTGGATCCAGCTAATATAAATTCGTCTAAATGTCGCTTGAAATTGTCTTTTACAGCTAAAGAACAGGCTGTATTTTTGGTTAGCTGGTTCATCTATTTTGAAGCGTGAACTTTCAGACTGGATTGGTCTTTGTCCATCTGATGATCATCTTCGCTGCCTGACCTAAGCAAGAATGTCCATTTCATAAAATATGATCTTACTACCTCCTATTTTATGGAACACTGAGAAATAGAACATGCATCTATAATCAAGGCTACATAATTTGAATTCTCAGTATCACCGTAATTAATTCTAACTATATACATAATATCCTTAACACTCCCCTCTCAAGATGGCGCATACAAGTCATATGTACCAAGCTTATTACAAATGTAATTAATTAGAGAACCAGTAAGATATAAGATATTTGGTGAAAATATTTTGCACATTGATCATTTGACTTCACGAATTTTGTGACAATGTTTCCTGAGAGTATCTTGCCTTCACAAAGTGACAATCAATTCCTATGCTTAGTTTTCTCATGAAACACGCATCTGATGCAATTTTAAGAGCAACTCGATTATCATGCACAAGTTTAGTATCGTTAATTTGTCCAAACTTCAATTCTTTAAGCATTGTTTGATCCAGACTAGTTCACAAGTTGCCGCATCCATCGTTCAATAGTTTTCTTGCGCACAAGAACGTGCAACAACATTTTGTTTCTTACCAAGCCACTAAGTTCCTTCAACGAGAATACAATATCTACAAGTAGACTGCCTATCAAAGGGTGATCCTATCTAATCGTCATCTGTGCTACCAATAGTTTGCCTATGGCTTTGATTCTCAAAAGATTAATCCTTTCCCCCTAGATAATTTTATGTATCTAAGCACATTGAGGTTGATTGATAATTTTGTTAGGCGGGTGATCAACTTGCAGATATCTCACATCAATTACATTTTGTAACAAGCTAGATATCTCACCAAGCCCCTCATTGGTTCTCATATTAATTACATTTTGTAACAGGCTAGGTACATATGACTTGTATGCACCAACTTGAGGGGGAGTGTTAGAATAGGAATAGGAACCAGAATATTATCTACAATTCTACTTTAAACAGGATTAGGAATAGGAATTGTATATATAATCCTACTTGGAAAAGGATTGTATTATAGTATCCTAGATGGAAAAGCAGTCTAATATAGTATCTAAAAATAGGGTCTCAGTGTAATATTGTACGACACAATTCAATAATATTCTCATCCAATATTTCTCACAAGAACTTTATATTCTAAGCTGTGGGTAGCTCTACAGTTCCTATGTTTTCTTCAATAGTTCTGCATCTCACGTCTTTCACTCTTTTTAAATCTATCTAATATTATGTTGGAATTTCTTAATTCCGTTTGTTTTTCTCCCTCATATTATAGGCTGTTAGAATCTGCTTGGAAAATATGCCTAATGACAAAGATGAAAATGATATTCTTAGGCATAGTTCTCTACAACATAGATACTTTTTGGAGGAGGCATTGTCAATTGTCCAGGAATCAATGCCACAAGGTACTTAAGTTTGTCTATCTGTTGTTTATGCAGATATGGGCCATTTCTGACCTTTTGTTATCCTTATAAATTTTATTTTCATGTTTCTTGTGTTCTTCGATTGCAAATATGCATATTTGATTATCCGGTTAATTGGATCTTGAGTTACCATTCTTTTTGGTGTAAGGTTTGTCACGGTGAGTGAGGGGTTGCCATACTTCTGGTCAAGAATCTTTTTCTTTTTTATTTGAAATCAGCTTACTTGAAGGAATGACCCTAGATAGGAGGGTATGGAGGTCGGGGATTGGGTTAGAAGATTAGTATGCAGTCAAGCGTTGGCTAGTTTTCCTTCCTGTTGTATTATTATTATTCGTCTATTATCTCTGCAATTTTATTGCCACTTGTTATTTCCTTTTGCTTTGGTTGTATCGTATTGTTGTTGTTGTCATTGTTCTTTTCTCTATTATTTACAACATGACTTATTTACTGCTGTATTTCCTTTTGAAACCTGCTTTTATTGTTTTACTTGAGCCGTGGGTCTTTTGGAAACCACCTCTCTACCTTCACAAGGTGGATAAGGTAATACAACCCTCCTCAGACCCCACTTGTGAGATTACACTTGATATGTTGTTGTAGTGGGAGTATTCATTCAGCTCCTTCTTATTTCCTCAGTTTGCTTTGCATCTGTTACACATTACATTTTAGTATCTGGAGCTCATACGTTTCTTCAATTGACTGTATTGTAATTGTTCTCTTTTCTTTTCTGGATAGACCACCTATTATGAGGTCATTTCTTGCCCTCTCTCTTAGTTACGCCATAATTTACATATTTCTTTCTATTTACATGCAGATCTTTTATCCCTATATGCTACTTCTTTTCTCTATACTGTGGACATCATTGGATCAAGATCATTATGTTTCCATCTGAAGTTTCTCCTATACCAAATAATCCATCAACTAGGACAGTATATATGCTATGTTCATTCTTTTGATATCTATTTGTCCTTGTTTGTTCCTGGAAAAAAGTAGTTTGAGCTTAAATACATTACTGTTTTAAGTATCATTGTGTTACAATTTATTCTGAGTTATTACAAAATTGTTACTTTGGTGGGTTTCCTGGGATGTGCGATTTTCTGTTGATTGGTTATGCTTGTTTACGGTGCAATTTGTGTGAAACTGCTAGAATGGCTTCTAGTCGGACTTTTTAGTTCTTGTCTTTATGCAGTAGATAATATTTGAATGTTCCCGTCAGTTCGGCTGAATTGACTTTTATCATATTAACACCGTAGAAGTTCCAACTTTTAAGTTCTTGCTAGTGTTGATTTATTCTCATTTCCTCAGACTGTGAGCGTCTCTTAGATGTTGGATATGACTTGTCAGCAACTTTGTTAATGGGCCATATATCTTCAAAACTGCAAGTGCTTCTTGATATTTTTCAGTTCCTTAGGTAATGAACTCGACATCTGATTCTATTACCAAACCTATAACTGTAGTCAGATGCATCTTTTGTGTATTCTCCTTGCACAAACTTGAGGTTCTGATTCATGGATGCAGGAAAGCTACACAAGTACGCTGCCTCATTTTTGTCGAAAGAATTATAACAGCTAAAGTAATTGAAAGAGTTATGAAGAAAATGAACTGGTTTTCACATTTCACAATAGCATATTTGACTGGAACAAACACATCTGTCGATGCTCAGACACCAAAAGTGCAAAAAGAAACCTTGGAATCTTTTCTCTCTGGAAAGGTACTTACAAGTTACATGTATACATTGCATTATATTTGACACAAAATACTTTCTTCTGAGTCCCTTTAACTAGTTTGATCTTAATTTTATATTTTCCCTCTATTCCTTTATCATCACAGGTCAATTTGTTATTTGCCACTGATGTGGTTGAGGAGGGAATTGATGTGCCACACTGTTCCTCTGTTATACGATTTGATTTACCAAAAACAGTTCGTAGTTATGTCCAATCTAGGGGACGAGCTCGTCAGACTGAGTCTCAGTATATATTAATGCTTGAGAGGTGAAGCAACTTGCACGTCTGACCCGATTGACTTTCATAAATGTATTTATTTCAAGAATCTAACCTTCATAATGATTTCAGAGGAAACAGGAAGCAGAGGGAACAGATGTTTGATATTATTAGGAGTGAATATTCTATGACAGATACAGCTGTTAAGAGAGACCCTGATGATTGTGTGGTGAAACCTTGTCTAGTGAACGAAACTAAAGCATATTATGTGGAGGCAACTGGAGCATCAGTAACTGCAGATTCTAGTGTCAGTCTCTTGACTAAATATTGTGAAAAGCTCCCTGGAGATAAGTATGGTTCTCATGTCTTCAAATTAAATAATGTATT